>CADDXX010000446.1:357545-509481 GCA_902810485.1 Alauda arvensis
CCTCTGCCCCTCCGCCCGGCCCGCGCGTCTGCCGGGGCCAACCGCAGCTAAACGCCTTCTGCATCGCCTCTGTGGAAGCCACTGCACGGCCGCTTTTATGCTCTCTGGGAGTTCTGTTGGATCCTGTTTTAAATGAGAGAATGAGAGTTCTAGCGTTTCCTACAGCGAGGTCTTCTCCAAGCCCAAGTCTCCCTGTTAACTCTTGGCAGTTCCGTCTCGATTTGTGATTGATTATTTCTTTCTCGTTYGTAGTGCTTGGCCATTCGAAACAACTTTATCCGTTTTTCGTACTCTCTTTTCGTTAAACCAGTAATCTATTTGTTATTATTCTTGGAGTATTTATCTGGTATTGAATAATGTGCAGGCTGGCTGATTGTGTGCGGAGAAATAAATACCGAGTGATTGTGCAATTGACCGTCATTAATCTCTGTCATCTTGGTATCGCTTGTTCATTATCCTCAACTCATAATTTTGTGGATCTGTCTTCCTGGTGACCAGTCACAAACTCAGTACCACAGGTCTGGTATAGGGCTCTTTATTGGGTAAACACAGTTTGTTTTCTTTTATGGCATGATAACTTTAATTACTAAATGAAACATGGTGTGAGAGCTGCTTTGCTTTTAGCATAAACATTAATATTTTGGCCGCTGAAAGCCCTGGAGGTGAACGGGCTGGAATCCCTACACTGTTCTGATTAATCAAAAAAACTTCGAAGTTGTGCAAAGGAGAAAAAATAYTGATTGGATCCCATCTCTGACAGATAGATCTTGCTCTGTAACTCATAGGGCTCCTGTTGATGCTTCTTGACAAAATCAGTGACATTTTATAGTGTTGTCTACAGGTGGGCTTTGTGCAACCTGTGACACAGCCCCCTGCATTTCTGTTGCTGTTGCTTATATTAAGTTAGCTGTGGTAAACTTAAGCTTGGCTGTTATATAAGCTTAAATTCAACTAATCAACCAACCAAAAACCCACAGACATGGACCTGGGGGACCGGAGAGACTTTAATTCTTCTGTGATACTTCCTAGCCTTCAGATAATTTCCAAGTTATGTACTTGGGCCAGAGTTGTGCTTTTGGAGMTTTTTCATGCATTTACAGTTTTTGGAAGATAAGGCTGAATAAAGTCAATAAGCAATGTAAGGATTTTTTAAACTTGTATTAAGAAGTTAAAATTTATGTTCAGCTCTTGTCTTCAAGATATTAAGTCTTGATGTTTTGCAGCTGAAAACTGAAATTGAGTTGGTTCAAATCAAGGATTCTGTGATATTTGAATATATTTTAAAAATGGTTCTGTGAAATTACAAAAAATTGCTAGTTCATAGATTAATAAAATACTTGCATTATATTACTTGAATAGCATTCATTTTATAAATTGGAGTATTCATTTAGCTGGTTGGTAATCTAACTCAAATACCATAAATATATCACATTTGAACTTTACGTGTTCAAGTCTTTCAATGTTTGGAGTGAAATAATTTCCACTTGGAAGGAGTGTAAATAGAATTGTCAGTTAAATACTCTCTAGGTTTATTTTGTCTCAGTATAACTTACCAATAGTAACTGAATTATAAACAAAAAAAGTAATGTAGACAGCTTCTCTTGAATATTACATGCTACTGCAGTCTCCTGGAGAAAATAGCTGCAGGCAACAAACCACTTGAAAGTTCCTGCTCTTGGTGGTGGGAGCAACTGTGTTAGACTTAGTTAAGTCATGAAATGATGTTGGCACATCAAAGCTTCATGAACTTTTTAAAATTAGATTGCTATTTGTCACTTACGGTTCAAATTTAGAATGATTCCAGATTCCTCGTTTGTCATTTTCATTTGTGGTCTTATTGTCTCAGTTGCTTTGCTGCAGGCAAATATTTTAGGAGAGATGAGCTTTTCTGCAACTTGTGTGCCAGTAAAAACAGGTTGTATGTTTTACAGAAACCTGAAATACTTCAGTTGCATATTTTCACCAAATGAATCCCAGAAAATAAGCAAATATTTTTGCTTGTTACCTGTGCTCGTTGGTTGTGGTACTGGGATTCTGTGTTTTGTCAGATGAGACAAGGTTTTCAACTCTGTGTGATCTCTGCCTACAATGGCCATTTCTTCTCTGACTAATTTGAGAACTTAGGAGAATATCGTAGGTGTGAATTTCCAAAATGGTACTGTTAGGTTTTGGTGGTGGATGTTGTTTTGTATTTGTTGGGTCGGTTTTCCTCCTTTTTTCTCTTTTCTTTTTTCATTTATTGATGTGTGTAATTAAGAAAACATACTGGAAAGAGGAATATGTTGTGGATTTGGTCTCTGTCAGGGAGGTGTGAGAACTTCCAAGAGCTTCATCTGGTTCAGTACTTGTTTTGTCACAGAAAAGAGTGATTGATAGCAGCCATCAACATACCAGTTTAATACTCTTAAATAAAAGCTTTGCTCTCTTTCTTAGTAACTCTTAAAACATTCATATTCTGAAAACTTCATCTTATATGAGGATCATTGACAAAGAGAGTGATAATCTAGTTCTTGGGAAACAGGTGAACAGGGAATTGAAGTTTCAGGTTGGAAAAAAAAAAGCTTGCACATAACAAATATATGGAGGAATGGAAAGAGCTCTTTTTCATGTGCATCACAGAAATGTAAATGGTGACAGCTTATAGAGCCTAGAAGACAAAAAAAAAGACAAGTTACTTCTTCCTTATTAAATTTAAATACCAGACAGTCACGGGTGGTAAGACACAGCTGCACACAGAGAATTACTGCTGTTCCAAAGGGGGTCACAAATCTCAAGCAGCCCCTGCCTACAGCCACTCGTTTGTCCCTCAGTGCCAGCACCTCTCATGCCATACAGGCACAGGACCAGAGCTACTCCAGCTTAAATCCAACCAGTTCTGTGGTGCAGCTCCAGCAACTGTGCCATCCTTCCTGCCCCAGCAGCCCAGGGACAGAAACAGCTGTGTAGGTGCCCAGGTGTTTGCTGAGGCCATGCTTTCCCTCCATCCTCAGCCACAAGTTCCTGCTTTTCTGTCACATCTTATCTGCCCATTTGTTGAGGAAACTTTAAAGGGTTTGGAACAACGCACCAGGTGTTTTGCATGTGACATAAAAAGTCGTCCTGGGGTGACTTTATGATGCCAGTGGATAGAAACATTCAGACAAAGCTATCAGACAAACAGAATTTTTTGCTTTAGGTTTAGTACCATCCAGCATTTTAGATGAACTCCCCTTTTAAACTCAAAGGCTGAGTAAAGACGAGAATTCTTCAAGGTCCCATGGTTCCTGGGCCATAGGCAGTCCTGCGGTGTGTGTGCCTCGCACGGAGTGGAATGGCTCGGGTGTGCGGGCTCTCCCGGGCCGTGTCCCGCTCTCTCCCGGGTGTGCCGGCGGATGCAGTGCCCGGGTTAGGGGTGCCCCGCTCTCCCCCCCCGGGGCCGTGTCCCGCTCTCCCCCCCGGGCCAGGCGGGTTGCCGCCTGCAGTGCCGCCCCCGGGCCGCAGGGGGCGCGCCGGCGCCTCGGGGCCGCAGGGGGCGCGCTGAGCCCGCCGCGCTTCCTCCCTGCCCCAGGCCGTGTGGGGCTGGAACGCCACTGCTGTGACTTCAGAGGGCTTTGCATTACAGAAACATCTGCTTTCCAAAGGTTCTGCGTCTTTGTGGTTTAAGGGTAAGCCTTGGGATCTGATGGGACTTCTGACAAGATCGGATATTTACTTAAGAATGCTAGAGCAAAAGCTCATTTTGAAGAGTACAAGGTTAAAATTGTCATTTTAATCCTGTGTTGCTTTAACTAGAATGTTTTTCTTAAGTATTCTCATCTTGAAGTTCATAAAAATCAGGTAAAGTTGAAAATTAATTTTTGGTGAGAATAAATACAAAGTAAGGGAARTCTCTGAAGGTGACACTCATTTAGATCATCACAGACAGTTGTAGGACTGGTGCGGGTTTGTTGAAGTTGGGAAGCTTGTTTCAAGAAAGATGTTTCGGTGTTCAGATATCAACACATAAACTGTGTTCTTTTTTCTTGATTCTGTCAGTTTGATGGGTGAGATCACTGAGACTAGACCAGAACCCTAGATTTGATGGGTTATGCCATTCCATTATTTCACAGAATACTCGATCAGTTTTTAGTATCTCTGTATTTCTAGGTTTTCCACTGTTTAATTGTCCTAGAGCTATAAGATCTTGGGTCGAGAAGAGGGAAAGGRAAATACTTCTTTCACAAACATTTTCTGAGACCTGGCACCCAATTTTGGAGATAGCAGTGTGGGAAGATTTGGTCCCCCAGGGTACCCCTGTGGCTTTCATGTGGCAGCTGGCTTTTTCTAGCCTTTACTGGCTACAGATTTGCGTGGAGGAGCCCAGGACTAGTCTCTATTTAAACTTCTTTATGCCAGTTTGAGTCAGAATTGAAGGACATGTAGGACTAGATTTGTGTGCAGCTACCTTTTGTCTTATTGTGGCTTCAGAGGGAAAGTAARTTAGTTGTCTGATAGCTGCCTTGTCCAGGTGTATACTTCGTTGCTGCCTGTTCTGCATATTCTTTGGATTGTGTAGCTAGCTGTGATTTCTGCCTTTGCAAGGTTTATTTTTGTAAAAGAATACAATCAGAAGAGGGAGTAGATCTAAGAACATTGGCATACATAGCAGGGTAGTTTGTGATCTGTGATTGAGAAGCTGATCACAATACCTACCCAAAAAAGTATCTGAGAACATGTGTTGCTTGGTTTGGGGGTTTTTTGTGATTTTTTTTTTTTGGTAGGTAGGGGAGTGGTTTATTTTCTTATGCCTCTGAATTTAATAGCTTTTTAGTCCTGCCCTTACACAACCTTTAGTGTATTTTACTTTACTATGCTTTATTTCAGTAAACATTAGTTATTATATTAGAGCAAGGGAATATGTGTGACACTAGAAATAATTTTGTTTTCTGCAGCAGTTTTTTGTTACTGCTTCTGTGTAGCTCTAGAGATGAAAGTATTTTTGCATCTGTTCCCATTGTTCAAGGGCTGATAGAACAAGCTGATGACTTCTGCTTGTGTTTTGAAAAATGTCTCAAATGGTGCCTGTTGCCATATATTGGCTATCTYTGCAGTGGTTTAGATTGATAAGGATTTTAGCTGAAATTTCAGGGTTTCCTATTAACAAAATAATGAGTTAGAATATACTGACATTTTGGTAAAGACAAAACATTTCTGAAACTRCAGACTGTTTTAAAAAGTAACAAGCCTTGGGTATACATGTTTTATTTGGTTGGGGTTGCATCCCAAGTGGTTTTATGCAAGTTAACTTAGAGTATGATTGTACCTCAGAGCAGTACTTGGTGCTAAACAGAAATTTTCAAAGGTGGCAAGACACAGACTGTTTACATCAATATGATATAAAAATGTCAAAAACATTTTTAGACACTTTCAGTTCAATAGCATTGGATAGAAGAAAATACAGAAAGTCATCCTTTTCRTAGACACTAAGTCACTCATTAAGATTCTTCCTATTCACCTCCAAACGCAGTAACAATCTCTGTAAAATTGAATTCTCAAGGGTTTTTCTTTTTGTGCCAAGGGGCTGTAAACTATGCAAAGCATACCTTGCATTCAAAACTGGTTAGAGGAGTTTTGTTTACAAGAGAGGATTTATGCATTCTTGCCTAGTCCTACAGGTGGGCTTAGGCTTCCCCTGTCTCCAGTGAAGGGAAGCATGGGAAAATTCAAATGGTTCTTTTGGATGTGAGATTGACTCAATGTTCCTGGTACCTGGGGGATTTTGGAAACTTACTGAAGTTTTTCAGTTCCCTTACAAGAAGAATTATTTGTTAGTATATAAGGAATTAAGCATCCTAGGTGATGAAATGGGATTACTGTGATAAGGAATAGCAACAAAGATAGGAAAGGYAGGAATATGTAAGAATGTGGTGATGAATACTAGAGCCATTTCAAAGGTATGCTGCGTGYCCAGTTCTATCATCTTCTCTTTTTTATTCTGTTGTGAAATATGTTGGCATTGTGTTATTAGATACGTACAGTGTAAGTAACTGCTTCCATGTAAAAACTTCATCTTGGAATACATTGCCATTAGGGGAAAGGTGCGAATGTTTGTCTTGAATGTTTAATTTTTCAGTTCCTAACTAWCAGACGTTTAAGGCTTTTGAACGTAAATTGGAGGGGAGGAATCAAACTGATGATCCATTGAAAATGTAGCTTTTTCTGTGAGGGTAGTTGGTGGAGAGACCAGTTACTTTACTGATGTGAAAGAATAGAATTGAGCAGTTATGTAACTAAGTAATTGTTCAACATAACTTCACGTGCAGAGTTTCCTCTCTCATTCATAGTGTTCTTCCTTCATACCTGTTCACTTCAAGCGCTGAACAGGAGCCTTCCCATTCACAGGGCAGTTCCATGAGTAGGTGCTGCTTGGGTGGTTCTGTCCCTGTGTCCTGACCATGCTCTGTTGTGAGCCTTGTGCCTGTGTTTTATGACCACCTGAACCCTGCAGGTGAACTGGTTTAAGGAGCTAAACTCTGAAGAACAGTATTTTTCTGTGGATTAAATTCCTGTGGAATAAAATGTGTGCTGGTTCTGCATGAAAGAGGRTATTGGAGTTTTTGGCCAGTAAGAATACAGAAATAATAAAAGTAGTTGAAATGTTTTATCAGTTACCTGGTCCAACAGTGGTAGCAATGTCTTCTTGAACTGTAGAGCCAGGAAAAGAAAACTTTATTCCTGCTGTCATCTACTACTTCTCTACCTAATCTTACTTATAAAAACCATCAGGCTGACGTGCCAATTCCAAAAGTAGTCCTCTAATCTCTGCAGTGATCTCCATTTTATCTTTTTTTTTCCCCCCTTGAAATGTTGCAAAGTCTGTCATAGATCAATTAGAGCTCCACAAGGAAATTCAGGACTGCAGTTGATTTGCATTAATTTATGCAGGCTGGAAGATGATGTACATTTTCCTCTGGTTTCAGTCTGTGCTGGTTAGAAGTTGGGCAGGTGTTACTGGGAATAAGATGGAACGGGTAAGAGAAGATTTTAAGAACAGTTATGGAAGATTTTTTTTTGCAGCTTTGGCATGGTTAGTCAGATGCTGTTGTAAAAGCCCTGCTAGACCTCCTCCTTCAGCTGGATGCTTCCCAGCCTGCTGTGGTTAGATGTCACTCTGAGCCTTTGCACTCTGGAGTTGTCTGTGGTTCCTGCAGGCTGCAGTGCCAGTTCTGTGCACGAGCTCTGGCTTTGGCCTGTTCACACAACATGGGCCGTGCTGTGCTCTGATCCTCAGGCCCTCCTCACTTCAGAGATTCTTGGGGCATGCTGAGGCTACAGGTCTTATCTCTGAGAGTACCTGATAATTAAATCAGACATAGCCTTTTGTAAACTCATAAAATATGAATATTGTTCTTCAGAGATATTGAGAAATACCTGGACACATCATGTGCCTCTTCTTTACCTCACTTYTGGCTCAGTTTAGACCATTTTGGTTTCTTCTACTCTTGGAAGAAAGCTTACAGAGTGTTCTTTGCAACATGGGATCCTAGCTAAGAAGATGCTGGCTTTCTTTACGTGTTTGGGAAGAGCTTTGCTCTTGAATGATCAGAGGCTGTTCCGTTGTGATGCATTGCCTAATTCCTCGCCATTTTAGATTTTAAATCTGGGAAAACCAGTCTGCTCTAGGCAGAACTGTGATGTATTGAAAACAAGATTCTATATGAAAATCAAGCTGACACCTACACTGCAGGCTTTGTGAAGGTGTAGTTTGGTCAGGGATACCAGGCAACAGGGAAGTGGTGTTTACAAGGTGTTAGGAGTTCGGCAGATTGTTTCAGGTTGTACAGAGGATTGTAGAGGTGTGGGTTGTTCAGCCTGCGTTTATATCGGCTGTGTTGGGACAGGAGTTGCTTTTTTGGGGTTGGAATTTGCAGCAGGCAGTGAGCACTGGTTTTGCAGGTGCTCCTTGGAAGGACTGTTGTGAATGTAGCTGCAGTTGCCTGAGCTCTCTGTTTCTCCTTACTGCTGTTGAAATGTTTCTGTGGGACTTCCCTGCTTGGAAGCATGCCAGAATGAGTGTGTGGGAAGACTTAATACTGGCTACTTACATAGCATTTTGTATGTTCAAACTCTTCTGCAAATATTAACTAATCTTTATTTAACATTTGAGCCTGATTTCTGTCAGTATAAATCAGTAACAGGCAGTTATGACCCCTATTTTTTTGATGTCAGAAGAACAAAATGCTGTTACTAGACTAGTAAGAGTAATCTTTATCATCTCATTACCATACTGTTTTTTGTCACTGTGCCCTTCTGGTTTCACGTGGTGTAGAGAAAGGTTATGAATGGAGAGCAGTGCTACTCTTCAGGAGTACTCTGCTGAAGGATGCTGGCTGTGGGAAGGAATCACATTGTGTTTGTTTTGTGTGTGGTATTTCAGCTTTTCTGTGCTGGGTTTGTTTCTGCAATATTAAGGTTCATTCCTTTCCAGTCTGGGGAGCCATAGCATATTCATAACAAGTAAWGCTGTGAGAATAATGTTCATTCTGAGCTTGCTGCTTAAGAGCTGTCATTCATCTTAAAATGTATATTTAGGTTGAAAATTCCTGTAAAASTTACTAAGGTTTACCCTACTTGTGTTTTGGCATTATAAATGCCAGTTTTCAATTAACTGATATTTATTAAATAGAATTGCTATGACAAATTCATTAAGCTGTTAGTGTTTTAATTTCTGTAAGGTTCTTGCAGCATYAAACCTAAAGCAGCTGTGGATGTTTTTATTAGGGTCCCATGTTTTACTTTGGAAATTACTGTTATATTGGTTTTTTGATGCTGTTGAATAGCTCTAAATGACAGCTGTGTCGTATGGAAGTATTTTGCTGCAGCAGTGTCTAAAAAATGAGCGTATGGATGGATTYGGAGCAGTACATGGCAAGTTCCAAAGCAGTTGTGGCTGCAGAACAGTTTGGACATCCTTGTTTGCTTTTGGTGGAACTGGATGGTTGGTTCTGGCTGCTGTAGTGTCTCACTGATTTCCTAAAGAGCTCTTCTGCACCAGCCACAGGACTCTTTTGTTGAGCCAGCTCAGCTTTTTAAACTGTTGGAAAGCTAATTCATTTGAAAAGAAATTAATAGATTGTTGCTCAACAAAGAGTATGACAAGTGCCCTTGTCATACTCTTTGTTGACAAGAAGTAAATGCAAGAAGAGGGCAGTGGGACTGCTCTTTATCCAGCAGCAACCCATCTCTTCTATTGCATTATCAAACTACTATGGTTCTTGTTTGTAGTTTCATTCATTATTTAGCAAAAAGAGAGCATAGTTAATGCAATCTCTTAAAAAATTGGTATAAATATCCTCTTAGTTGATAAGTGAAAGGAATAAAATTGAAAGTAACTAGAATTTGGCCAAGTTCTTAYTGTCAAACAGCTTTCTTTTTACAGTTCAACAGTACACAATACATAACAATGACATTTAGAGGTGAAGAGATTGTTTTGCAGATCATACATTGGGCTTGTGTACCACAGTATCATACAACTACAGTATTTTGGTTTTTTTATAGTCTGTACTTGTTTTACTGGACAAATAAGGTGTTAACTTTCRGAGATACTTTGTCCTGCTATACAAGTTAAGGTTTCATTTTAAAAATACTATTGTATTTGACTGCTTTAGAGTAATGGTGCATKCTTGACAMTCTCCCTTTCCCCCAAAGCCCAAAATTCAACCAGTGCTATAWAACAGAAAGGCTTCCATTGTCTGTAATACTGCTTTTAGTATYGCTTCAGATTGTTTTTTAAATTATAAATTAATTATAAAATAATTAGCTATCATATTTAGTGCCCACCTCCTGTGCATAAGGCCTGGCAGCACTCTTAAGAATCAGTGAATCCAAAATGCCACACCTACATGTTATTAGGGAGATGCTGACTTACTCTTCCTGTTTGTARAATCAACCTGTAATGCAGCAGGTTTAATGATGGATCACATATCTTCTGTCCAGGACACWTCTGCTTAATGCAGAATTCCAGAAATGTAGTTCTGGGCATCAAGTGCTCTGGTACTACTTTGTCCCAGTACAAAGAAACGGATTTCACTGGACATCATTGTCCTTGTGGCATCAGAAGCATGGATGAATCAGCTGATGAGTTACTGCCTGGGTTTGTCATCTGACTGCCATACTCCAGGCATTTGGAGGATTTCTAGTCTGGGAATTGCAGGAGCCTTCCAGGAGTTCATAGCAGTTCTCACAGGCTAAAGTGAGACTTTYTTGTTAGAATGCCTGGTTCTTGATTTTCTTCGGATCAGTAAGAGATCATAAAGGAGCCTGTGCTACAAGGATGGATAGATAGAGATGCAAGTGTGAGTGCTGTTTATATGCTAATATTCAAGAAGGTTTTGAAGAACTAGATATCATCTGCTACAATGTCTTTTGCTCCCCACATGAAAATACAGTCAGCACTGAAGCAGCCATAGCAAAAAAAAAAATTGTCYACTATAAAATGACTGTGGGAAGATTAGGAAGATGAATACTTTTTATTCCAGGTTTGCAGTTTTCTTTGGGCTTTTTGTGTTCATCTTTTTTTCCTGGTTTCTAACTGTTTCATTGGAACACAGATAACCTGTRTCTGGTGTCACTTACAAAAGCTTGTAAAAGGTTTGTTTCACATGACTGGAAATTAATAAATTATAGTTCTATAATTTTTTCTTAAAATACTAGTCTTCATGAGTGATTTTGTCTGTATTAAAAATACTCAAGTATGAATATTTCCTGTGAAAGAGGAGAATATTGCCAGTTGTGACTCAACAAAGGTTTTTAGCAGTACGTTCTCTCCATTGGTGACCAAATGCTCCTGTCTCCCTCCTGAGTGTGGCTGAGGGCACTCCTGCAGTAGTGCTGCATTGCTGCTTGTGGCTCTGAGCTCAGAGGGTGACCCAGCCATGTGGCCATTCCCTTTCTGTCCCCTCCCTGGCAGTGGGGCATTGCCACCTGTGTGTGCATCCYTGGCACTGCTGCTGCTGCCATCAACCACCAGCAGCTTCAGGAGAACATCCTGAGCACATATTGTTTCCTTGGGGATTTTCTGCATCTGGAACACCAACCTCTGATCCTGCTGCTTACAGAACATGATTATCAGCTGTTAGGGCTGAATATTCAAACATGGTCACTGCATAGTGTTTCCCCTCTCATTTTGGATTTTTTTTTTTTTTGTTCATCATTAAAGATCTCTCTCCAGTCTGTTTTGTTTTTGTGGACATTTTCCATGTGATGTTTTTCCTGTATTCATTGTTCCAGTTTGAGTTCCGTCTGCTTCTTAGTCTTGCTGACAGACATGCTGATAAATTTTCACAAACTGAACTTCTGTACAAAAAGCATTTTCTTCATTTTCCTGAGGAAGATAAAAGTTCTGTCTTTGTTTCTAGTCATCAGTCAATCTGGGGATGCTTTCTGTTGTTTCTCCCCCCTGACCCTCCTGTTAAGCCTTGTGTGCTCCAGAAAACAAAAAAATCACATAAAAATGTTCAGGTTTTGCCATCATGTTGCCTAGATGAGAACTGCTGAGAAGTAGTATGTCATTGCACATTAGAGACTGTGTGATGCAGAAAACATCAAATGGKATTTTTACCTGGACAGTTTAAATATTTTTTGTTTGGTTTTATTTGCTCCAGCACACCGGTATGGTCATACTTAGTTTACATTACACTACTGTGTGGGAGATGCACATGTTTCAAACCATTTAACCATCAAAATTTATTAGTAAACAATAAATAAGATTTGTTTAGTGTGTTATTTTAATGTAGATTTTGGGAATGGTAAGAATTAAAACTGGTATTTTATCTTCTAGTTTCAGAACAGGGAATTKTCAGAGTGCATGTACCCTGATGTGTTAATTGGTGAGAGATGTGGTTTAAATAGGCAGCCAGGACACTTCTTTGTCTTCTCTGCCCTGCAAATATCAGCTGCCATTGTGAACAAGAACATTGTTCGGGTAGAGGGGAAACATTTAATAGCATAATGTTATGCCAGTACTTGGGGGTTGTAAATACTGCAGTCCAGCAAATACTTGGAGAKTTCTTGAGCTGCAAATTGCTGCATGTGTTGCTCCAAGGTTTACCTTGTATGTAAAGTGAAATGCTTGATGAGCACTTTGTTTTCTTCAGAGTTATTGGGGGACATGAAAATATTTTGGTATCTGCTTCTGGATATAGTGTTAGACAATWGCCTTTTTCTCTGTAAATTGTTGTTTTTCCTTCTATTTAAATTAAGGGTGTTGATTCTTGGGGAAGTCAGGTTGTTGGCATTGTTGAAATTCTCAATTTATACTGCGCGGTACTTACATACCAATTGAAACAACTTTAATTTTCTCCATTAAATGTTCTTTTGAGAGGCTTTAGGGGACTGTGATTTCAGTTCCAAATGTGTATATTTAGGCTGGGCTGTAATACAGAAATGCTGTAATGTGAAGAATGTTCAAACTTTACTTGCTGCAGAGTGTATCTTGGTAGTCTGTAATAATTCTAGTTATTTTGCTTGAAAGGAAGATATGTGCATTTGTATATGGTGCAGAGAATCCTGAGGACATTCTGCTAGGCCTAAAAGKGTAGGGTATCCACTTTTGATGGAGTATTATTTCTGTGTATCACTACAAGAGGGAAAAGACTTATTTAGAGCTTGTCACTGCTGCTGTGTTTACTGTGTGTGAATTCAGCACTAATACTTGATATCTAAATTTTAACACTTGCTATGCTTTCTAGTTTTTATTAATATACATGGATGTTAATTGGAGTTAATTGCCTTGGAGACCTGTGCAGAGTTCTGTAAATTGAATGATATCTCTGGGTCTTGCAAAAGCTTTTTTTCATTTTTCAGCTGGTGTTAGTGTGCTGTGATTTTCTTTTGCTGTTGGACAGCTGTGACTTTGCCATTCTTGTGCTTTAGTCTTCCAGCTGCTCCAGCTGTGTCCTTAGACCTTTCCTTACCACAGAAGTTAGGTTCAGGAGGAGCTAATTACTGCTAGTCTGGGGCTGCCATCCCTTCTCTGCCCTTTCTGGAGGCTCGGTGCTGCTGCTCCTCCTTTGTTCCTCCCTGCAGCCAGRGCTTGCACAAGGGGAATGGCACTGCTTTGGCCTAGCAGGTCTTGCTGTGATCAGCTGCAAGAAGGGTGAACATTCCTTTCTGGGGGCTTCTTCCTTCTGCCTTGCTTTCTCACTGTACTGTGCACYATACCAGCATCTGCAGTTCTAGGATAGATTTTGCACTTAGCATATGAAGTCTTAAGTTAATTCACGTAGTAATAAAATTTATGTTCTGTAATTAATTTTTTTGGCAGGCATCTGTTTCACAGTAATGAATTGGTAGCAGTTCCYAAAATGTCTGTTGACTGTCTAGAGAATTGTAAGGAAGCTGGCATTTAAAAATGTTTCTCATAATTGAAAGAAGTGGGCAGCTTTGTCTTAACCCATCTTTCCTCAGAAAAACTTCAAAAACTTCCAGCTGAAATCTATCTAAATTTTAAAAACCAGCAAGTTGTTTTTCTCTTGATCTCWGAATTTAAAGATAGTTACTTTCCCTTAATCTCAAAACCACCCTGAAATAAAAAATCATATACTAAGGATAGAGATAGTAATGTTTCTTAAAAAAAAAAAGAAACCCCAAACCCAAAATTTGCCAAAGAAAAGCTTAATTTGACATTGTGTTATCTATTATCACTATTGTCTGCAGCACTTAACAGCAGTTGAAAACTGTGGCTCTGATTGTAGGTTCATTTTAGGTTGCTTGCAAGACTAAATTTGTAGCATGTAATGATGTAGGATTTTCATACCCTAGGGCAAGATTATAGTAAGTGGAGGTCAAGCTGAACAACCGCCAGACCTGATTTACACTCGGATAAAAATGTTCTTGTCTAACAATTAGATTGAATGATATTACCTCTTCTTAACTTGTGCTGGAAATTGTTTTATATTGCTTCAAGAGCAAGGCAGGCAGATGCCAGGAAAGCATCCTCTGCATGCAGTATTAGTCCTGCCTTTCAGGTTTGTGCAATCACAGAGGATCRGATGTGTGTATCAATGGCCCTGGCAGTGTATTGTGGGGGACAGGGACCTTGCTCCCAACAGAATGGGATTTTAATACATGAACTCTTCATGTGATGGCCGTGTGAAAGCAACAGTCAACGCTGCCGAAATAGGGAGAAGAAAAACCTTGGAAAGATGTAACTTTTGGTTATTCCTATTTGAATCTCACCAGAYACTTCCTGAGTGTGTTTCAGTGAGGTTTATACAGTTACTTCTCCAGACCAGGTGATTGACTCCTAACCGATGTTTGGACACTTGTGTAATAGATCATGAATAGATCATTAATGAGAGTTTTTTAATATATGTTAGGTGAGCAATTAAACCGTACTCTGAAACATTAAAAGTGATTACATTTAGTGTGGGCAAACTGAAGGAAAGATGATAAATACATTTCTGTTGGAGCATTGTGTTAACTGGAACTAAACATTATGTTTAGCTGCTTTGTCAGGTGATGGTAACTTCCACTGCCATGCCTGTAACTTCAACTCCATTGGAGTTGAGACAAGATCTTGTACTCGTAATCCTGATCAGTGGTACAACAGCATGAGAGTTCCATACTGTTAGTTTATTGCCAGAGCAATTCTAAACAGTGAGTGACTTTTTGAGTAAGAACACAAAGTTGGCAGTTTGCACTAGTAATGTAAAGAGATTACTATAATGTAATAGTAGAACAAGCTCATTGTTCATCCAGTGTTCTTTTGAAATTGGTGCCTGGGGCATTAAAATCATGACTTGAAAAAAATCTGCTACTTGATGATACTGAAGCATATTAGGTTATTTTCTGTACAAAGGTATTTAAACATGCATGAATCCTAATCCAGTTACCTATTTAAAATCTCTCCCCTTTTCCCATAATGTATAGCCAACCCTGTGATGACAAACTGCATGTAATTAATTTTTTTTTTGTAAGCACATCATGGTTTCAGGAGCTGTGAGCTTGGTGTAAGTAAATGATTTTGCAGAATCTTCCCTGGTTAAAAARTTTTCATTTGCCATTAGGTGTTACGATGTGATGTAACAATCCTGAGTGGTCATCACAGATTTCTGGTAAAAGTAATTGGAGAACCAAATCTGTTAGACATGAGTAAGAGCAGAGCCTGCCGAGTTCAGCACAGGAGTAATAAATAATTCTGTAATTGATGGCTAACTAATTAAGTCAGAGACACTGCTCTTGAGTAGGTATCTAGGAGAACTGAATAACTTAATATGAGGGACTCAACAAGATTGAAATTCTATTTCAGAAAATTAAATATGTATTTAGAGAAAATATATTGATTTATTTCAGCATTGCATCAGTGCACAACATAAAAGGGAGTAGAAAGATCAAAGCACTCTGAAAGAGGTATTGCCTATTTTAAAAAATCCCTCTTCTGTCCACCTGCTCAAAATACTTGGAATTTTAATTTACTGAGAGGTGTCAGAGAGTGAGATTTGAAAAACTATACATGTAACAGTGTATTGTGTTCTCAATGGCTGAGTTACCTGTTCCTGATTTGAGTGTGCGAAGGTGGGGGGCAGGTTTTTGGTACAAGACACAGAAACCTGTGCTAGGAGCAGGAATGCAGTTCACTGCAAAACTACAGTAATTGCTGGGAACACATGGTGAGAGATGCAGCCCTTGCATTCTGGSCGTTCTTGATTTAATAAGTAGAGGTAATTGCAAACTGATAAGGCAARTATTACAATTAACTGCAAACCACAAGAAGATGACACATTTCAGATAATAAATTAAAAGCTGAAACTATGGTGAATAAAGTGTTTTTCCGTGCAATTGTTGTACAACTATAGATTTGTAAGTTGTTCTCTGGTGACTTTCTCTGTGGCACTTTGCGTTTCCATCCCTCTGTCAGAGGTTACCTCCCATGCCATGAAAACCAGCAGGATTGCCCAGGGGATGGGCACTGCTGTGGGTGTGRCACAGCCCCAGGGGATGGGGCAGGTGGGAGTTCAGCTCTCCGGGTCTGTGGGGCACCCTCTGCCCCAGAATGCTCCTCCTGCATGGGGGGAGGGCGAGCAGTCAGCACATGTAGCTTGTTTAAGAGACATCTGGCACTGCTGCTTTTTTTTTTTTTTTTTTTTTTTTTTTTTTTTATTCTTTTTCTTTTTTTTTTTTTTTTTTTTTTTTTTTTTTTTTTTCCTATAGAAAATACAGGAAAAAGGCTGAAAGTGAGTACCTTATCTCAACAGTTTCTACTGTGCTGCTTGAGCTTGTAAGTCTGATAGTTGTAGTTTTAATATTTTCATTGTTTTGAACATGCTCAAATGAAATACTTGCTACAAATTACTATACTTGCATAATGTCATCAGTAAATTTTCAGCATARTATAAATTTAGCTGTAGGGTATAACTATCTCTTGAAAGAGGAGGGAGCTATTAGCTTTATTTTCATGATAAATGACTCAAGAGCTATGTAGGGGTACAGCTTTATGGATTTTTTTTTCTTTTGTGATTAAATTAAGAAACCAAAGGTTTAGTTTTGGTTGATTTAATGAGCTCTACTTGTGTATTTTAGGTTTGTGTAGAATGGATGCTCCTGTGTAAAGGATACTCCTCCACAGTAATGGAGGCACTTATAACAGAAGATAACTTCAAAAGGACAAGTCTCACTAACCTTTTCTTCAGAATATTTCACACATATCAAGACTTGCTCAATATTTGTCCGCTTACTCGGTAAAATGAGATTGGTCTCTAAAAAACCTGGGTTTGATACTCTTTTTTCATGTCAGCTTTCATACAACAAGGCCTGGTTTGTTAGAACACTCTCAGTTGGCTTAATTTTTTATCTGCCACAAGCAAGCAATTACAGAGTCGAAAAATTGATTGATTTAAATAATGGCAGTATTTTTGCAATATTCTTAATACATATGCAGAGACTGCTTTCCTCTGGATGTTCAGTGAATGTCAGAAGTTAACTCTGGGTCTCCATACATGAGGTTTCAGTGCCAGTCATCTCTCCCACCAAATTATTTTAAGAGGGCTACTCTGTTTTAGAATGAATAAGAAAAAAGGAGAGAGTTGTGTTTAGACTTGGTGATGATAATATATATTTTTTCATCCAGTAATTAATTAATGGGTGATGAAGATTCTTCATTGTGGATATATTCAGTTCTCTAATTGTATGGGGGAAAGCCATGCACATCACAGGTRCTGTTTCATATTCAGTATTCAGTACTGCAGATCTCTAAACAAACCAATTGGGCTTTTAGCCCAAATATTATGAGGGACAACAAGAATAGAATGTTGGGTATTAAAAATGTGTAAGTTGTGACTGAGGATGTATGGAGCACAAATGTTCTGAGGCTGGCSGAGTTGCTGAGATAAGTTTATAATGAAAGATAACAAGGTTTTTATCTTTATTCCTTCTGCTTTGGAAGTGAAGCCACCTTTTGCATACATGTGTAGTTTGCTTGAATTTTATTTTGTAAGGATGATTATTTAGGTTGATTGTTGAAAGAGCCATAATTCACTTATGAAAGGCTCAGGTTTTAGCTGTCATACTGCTTGGTTTGGATGTGGCACAATATTTATTTACTTTTTTTCTTAAATAATSCTTTTCCTGTTTGATCGCCAGACTTGCACTGAGTCAGGGAAGGATGTGCAGGAGTTGCAAGGTAGTGGCAGCCTTTGGAGGCTCAGGTGCAGTGAGTTTGCAGTGCTGCTGTGGGACTGCAGTGGTGATGRGTGCGGAGCTGTCCAGGGCGGTCCYGGGTGCTGATGCCCTGCTGCAGCCCAGGCCTGGCAGCAGAAAAGCTGGCCTGCTTTGGCAGCAGGCTGATATTAAATGAAGTATCCTTCCCCCCCGCTTTTGTTTTTTTTTTTTAATTTTTAAAACAATTTTTTAAAGGTCCAGGTGAGATTAACACCATTTGGCTCGTGCCTGTATTCTTTTCTGTTTATTTCTGTGGTGAATTTTGTCTCTTATAGTTACTGTCTGGAGCCAGTTCAAACGTTTCTGTATAGTGTGAAGCTTCAGCTAATAAACTGGTGAATCTCAGCTGACCAAACATAGAACAGAGTTGGTTTCTTTTTGCCTTCTGATCTTGGAAGGCTCAGGATCACCATGCAGGGGAATACAGGGGCCTCTGCTAAGGACCATCCAAAGTGCTCTGTGACCCGGGCCARTACAAGCTGACTGGGGGACGTGCTTGACAGATTTTACTTTCCACTCTTAAGTAGTTTTATTTTATAGGGATTTCCCTTATTTCAGCTATCTAATACTGACTGTACCTTAGAATAGCACTGAAGCTATTGCAGTATGCACTTGTAGTTCCTCCTTCAGAATTTGTAATCAAATGCAGTTGTTCTTAAAAATGCCCCAAGTTTTGGGCACAAACCCTTAGTGACCTGAACTTTTCAAAGGGGAAGATCTGTATGGTAGGAGGGGAAGCAGTGGGGCTCCACTAAAGTGAGGCCACTTGCAGGCTCACATTGATCAGTGGCAGAACAAGAAATAGAATTTGCTAGATGGGGGATGCCGTGTCATTGGAAAACCCTGCCTCCACCCTGTGTGCTGAAGTAATTCATTGCTGTTGGCTGTACGTKGGAACAATGCTAATTCTGCTCAAGGGTTTGCTGTGGAGCAGCAAACTTACCTGCTTGCTGTGGCCTGTGCATGTTTTCATCCCTTGCTTTTACAAAGATTTTGAGGAGATGTGCAAAGTACATTTTTGAAAAATCGGTATGTGAAGAGGCATATTGTTCTGTTCTRGAGTTTTGTTTGGAAATTCACAGCATTTAGGCAGCTGGAGGCTGTGCTTGCCTTGTATCATAAATGAACCAGTACTCCTTCTTTGACTTAAGTAGGCATATGTGGCTTTTCCCCCCACTTTTTCCCCCTCATTTATTTATTTTTTTGAAGTCTTGGTTGTTATCTGACTTGGCTTTTATTCTTCCTAAGAGCCTCATTTTCCACACAGTCAGACTACAACATCTGGAAGCAATCTCTTCTTTGGCAAGGAAAGATGTGACAAACACAATGAGGTGTAACTTCCACTTTTGTTATCTTACCTTTGCGTTTTTTAAGACATCCAAACTCAAACCATTTTAAAGATGTATGGGAATTTCRGGTGCATTTTAACAAGGCTTGGGAATATTGTTGGGCAGGATCATTAGAGAGTAACACAAGTATTCTCCCCTTTAATAAGCATAATATTCAATAATTTTTCAGATACTGTAATGCATGTATTCAGTGTTTTAAAGCCACATTTTACTGGACAGTGTGAATTACTAGTTGCCACTGTAAAAACCTCATAGGACTCAAGCATTAACAGTGTACTTATGTTTCAAAATAGCATTTAACTTTAATGAAGATATTGATGTTATTAATGTACTTTAATAAGCAATCCTATGATGGTGAAGGACTCACTGTAGCAAGCTCTTTTCCTTCTGTAACAGTTCCACATATTTAGTAAAACTAGCAAAAATCAAAAAGTGCTTTKAATGAGATTGTTTGGTGGTGTAGTTGAGATTGGCAGACTTCTTAGGGTGGTACAAAGGTCCTTGTATATTATTCACTCTTCAAGTCTCTAAAATTGGGGTGAAGTCTCACCCATCAGTTTTAGCCTGACTTCATTCATCCTTCCTTCTCCCCCCGCTCAGTAAAGCCTGTTTGAGATTTTGCTTKCACAGCATTAAAGCATGAAAACTAATTTTACTTAGTGTTGACCATTGTGTGCATTCCCCTGGGGCCTGTGTTTCCATGTGCTTGGCTGTTTCCTGGCTGGCTCTGCCAGGTTCTGGGCTCCTCAGCTGCTCTCAGCTCCCGGCTGAGAGGTGCACGGTTCTGYGGGGGTGTAATGGAAATGGAGGGGTATGTATGTGGGAAGGGAGACACTGACACTGGCCAGGTACCTGATGAATGGAGGTGCTGTCCCAGGTGCTGTGTCTGTGTGTCCACGTGTGTCCCAGGTGAGCTGTGTGTTTGTGTCCCAGGTGCTGTGTGTGTCCAGATGAACTGTGTGTGTGGTGTGTCCCAGGTGAGGGGGGTGTGCGTGTCCCAGGTGCTGTGTGTGTCCCAGGTGAGGGGTGTGTGCGTGTCCCAGGTGCTGTGTGTGTCCCAGGCACGGTGCTGTCTGCAGGGCTGCTCCCCGTGGCAGGTGTGTGAGTGGGAGCCTGTGTGCAGTTGGGGCTCGGTGCCTGCTGAGCCGCACACAAGCTCGGGCTTTGGGCAGTGTTTCCTCGGTGCAGAGGGGCAGGAGCCGGGGCAGGCCCGCAKTTTGCCGTGGCTGCAGTGCAGGAGGGGCTGTGGCAGTGCTGGTGCTCTGGCCCTGGCACAGCTCGTCGCTGGCTCTGTAGTGCAGGGGGAGCTCAGCTGCCCGGGSTGCATCGGTGACCTGCAGAGGGGCTGACCCCGCAGAGGGAGGGCCAGTCATGGGGGAAGGAAATGGGTCTGGTTTTATAATTTGCTTGCTGCTGGTTTGCCTGGTGCCAGAAGGAGCAGAGGCTTTCCTGTGTGTTTAGAGRGAGGAAAGGAAAAGCTACTGCTTTCGGTAACAGCCCACGGTGTTGGGGAAGTGTGTTCTGAGATGGCTCTTTCCCACTTATTCAGCAGACTTCTTGTATGAACTAAAGAGCAAATGTTATATAAATACATTTAATGTATTTAATTATATGCAAATAAAGAGCGGGCCAGGGGAAAATGTGGTAGTGGTGGCATAAAATCAACAACCATCATAACATGGCTTTTTAAAATTCCTTGAAAGATGGAGAGGTGTGTGGTCCCAAGTGGTGTGGAGGGGGTGTAACAGCTGGAAGGTTCGGGAGAAAAATGTGAAGAAGGAGACTGTGAAGATAAGAGCTGTGTGAATTCAGTCATTTAGGTTCTTTGTTGGTATGATAACTGTTCGGTGGTTTTGGCACAGTGTATGCACAATATTCTGTGTATGTTGACCATGTCTCTTGGTAAGCAAGGAGGAATGCAGATTGATGGTCTCTGGTTCAGGTCTTTCTGTAAAGGAGTTACAAGTCTCCTTTGTTAAGCAAACAGTACCAAAATAGCCACACACATAAAGGTGTTAATTACGTTATTGTTTTGTTTGGTCTTGATTGCACTATCTTAATATGATCAAAACTGCTGATAGGGTTATAACTAATATTAAAGTACAGCTAGATTACAGAATTATGCTTGAAGTATGTTTTCTGTGTTTTACTCAAATTGTAGAATTGCTTCAAAGCTTGTTGGCAGCTGAAATAGTAGGTTGTATACTATTAGGAGAAATAACACACTCTTTGAGGTCTGTAGGGAATGTCATGCACTTGTTTAARATCTTGCTTAAAAGTCCACTTATAGAGAGAAAAGCAAAAGGAGTATGAAGAAGCAGATTTGTCTGGGTTTTCTTTTTTTCCTGAATAACCAAACCTTATTTTATCAAACAAAAGGTTAGGCACATTCTAGTTTATCAGAAAAAGGGGTGAGAGGTATAATGTAGCTGGTATTGCCTTTCTCTTTTAAACTATTTTAGGGAAGATACTGGACATATTTCTGATCCTTTATTTAAATTTTATCTGACTAGCATTATAACTGTTGCTGCTGCATAATTGGTCCTGAAGCATCAGCATCTCTCATTCACAGACAGGTAAATAATTCAGAGGTGAACTTCAGCCATACTCTTCAGCATCACAGTTTGAGAAGTTCTAATTTTCTGAATTAAGTGGGGTCCTTGATTTTACAGGAGATTAATTGAATTACAGGGAAAAAATAAATCTCTGAACAACCTATTCCACATTACCCAAATCTCTGTCCTGGCCACGTAGCCGTTCTTTAACTTTGCATCTCTGCCTTCCCAAAAAAAGGATGACAGTTTTACTGATTTGCATGATAAAACTTGCAGGTGATAGATGCCAAGGGTCCGAGAGCACCCAAATGAAACAGCCTGTGTGGGGAGCAGTCCCCAGCCAAAACCCTCTGTCTGACACTGCCAGTGAGCTCGGTCAGTAAGGCTGGAGTTAAAACAGTCACACACGTGTGCAGAACACGTGKGATGGTTTGTGATGCTCTGCAGTGTGTGTGTGTCCATCCATGATGAGGTGTGTTCTAGAGCTGCTCATGCTGTGTGAGCAGGAGGAGCTGTGGAGCACAGGTGGCCCCAGCAGGTGCTGCTGACAGGCAGTGTGTGTCACTGGCACTGTGCTGGGCATCTCTGGCAGTCAGCAGCTGGCCCCTGTGTCAGTCTGTCACTGCCACACCTGAATACTCATGTCACAGGCATGAACAGCCTCTAGGAGTTACTTCTGTTTTTCAGTGAATATGCTTTTGGAGTCTTGGTAGTGTTTTCCTGCTTGCCTCTTGCTTTTAAGAGTCAAATTCTTTGAAGTAGAAACCCCTCCTACGTTTACAGTTGGAAGCATTGTGTCTGATTATTGTTGCTGGACTGCTCCTGTTGTTCCTGTAGGGTTTTCAGTTCATTACTGTTTTGTCAAAAGAGTTTTAAATAGCAAGGTACAATGAAGGGATACATTATTTCTGCTCGTAAAAGGTTTTTTRAAATTCTGCTTGTTTTGAAAGCTGAATACTGAGACTAGTCAAACTCCAGCAGCTGTGTGCRTTTCTGACTTTATAAGAGTCATTGGAATCAAACCTAGCTGCYGTTATTTCACAAAAGATGAAGAAATCTTCTGGTGTCTTAACAATCTAAATGCAAATCTGAAGGAAATGTGCTACAGTATTATTGCAATTTTAGCAATCTGTTATAAAGTTTAATGCAGAGAAATAACTAGGTCAACCTCTGGATGACCTGTCTTTTGGAGTTTCTTCAGTTAGCTTTAGGCTAGAGCTCCACCTTGTGATCCTTCAGCAGGATACATTTTCTTTTTATAGTTAATAATTTAATTAAGATTTCACAAAGTTGAATGCCTTTTAAAGTTTTCACAGGCTTGAGAGATTTTCAGTATCTGCTTGGGAAATTTAAAGTTTGAATTCTGTGAACTTGCCAAAAAAGAAACTCAGGAGCTGATTTTTATGATACCATTTAGTTTAGACTTAACTTCCTAGAATTCTTAAAATAATCTGTTTATTAGAACACATTAAATAGATAATGTAGACTTGCACTGCTTGGAATGACATCTGCAAGAATTTCACTTATTTCTTGTCAGATTTCACTGTGATATATTAACTTGGTACATTTAAAAAGTTTTGGTAGGAGAATCATCCATATGARCATCTTCTGTTCCTGACTTCCTACACCTCGTGCTTTGCACGAGTCATCCAGTGTGGCATGAGGACACAGGGCTGGTGGTGGCCYTGGATTCCCAGGAGGAGTGCAATGAAAGATCTTGGGCAATGGCCAGTGTCACTCTCTTCCCATACCAAAACCAGAGAACATGGCATAAGGTTGGGAAGTGATAAATTCAAGGCAAAGAATAAGCCTTTTCCTAGTATGGAATTTGGCTGTGAGAGTTCTTGGATGGAAGAACCTCCACTGAGTATTGAGTTCAGAAACTATTTGGAAATATTAATGGAAAAAAATAAGGTGTTGTGAAGTATAGGGACAGCCTCTCTGGCCAGCAAAATCCKGGATTGTTTCTGGATGCCAGGAGGGTATTCAGGGAAACTCTGCTGTAAAGGAAATAGTGTTCTTCCTGGGGCAGYTTCTCTTGGCCCCTGCCAGACTTATTTCTGTGATTATAAGAATTAGTGGAGATTTTTGCAAAATTTGGTGGGATAGTATGTTTGGTATAAGGAGCCAATTAGCATGTAAGGATCCTGATTGTCACTTCAGTAAATGTCTTGCCTTTTAACAGTGAAAAATGTAAACTGGAAAGAATCAAATACCAACACAGGTTGAACTTGAAACTAGGCAGTGTGGTTTTTGAAGTTTGCATCTCTGCTTTGCACTGGGACTGAATAACAAGCATGCCTCAAAAAGAACTTGTGTAGCTGTTTATCCTTCTTCATTTTTCTTTTTATGTTCCCCCCTTCCCTGTACATCTGAGCAGGTGCCAGCCTGATGACCAAGGCATTAAAGTGTGTCCTTCTTTCCACGTTTGAGTTGCTGATTGGAATCAAAGGAAATATTAAGAGATAAATACAAAATRCATGAAAAAATCCCAAAATGTGGAGCTTTCTGATCTGTTGGCTCCTGAGCATGGCATTTCCCGGACAGGCTGATTGTATAACAGCACCTTGCCACCAAAGAAGGGACCTTCACCCGTCCCTCCCCTGCTGGTGCCTGTGCAGTCTTGTGCCTCCTGTGCCTTCACTCTGGGTGTCTGCAGCATGGTTTCTCTTCAAGCTTTTCATCTTCTGCTGTATTTTGGGTGGAACATGCTTTAGTAGTTTCAGGCTGTCTTGAGATTGATCATCTTGAACCTCTTGCCTTTGCCCTGTTTATTTCCACTGTGGTTCTCTGCTTTAACGTAATTATGGAGAGTGTGAAGAGAGAGACTGTGTTAAGTGCAGGGTTTATGGTTTCTCTCCTCTGTAACTCCTGGCAGCTGCAGTGGCCCCTAGCATTCACAGTGAGCACTTGCAGGAGAAAGCCTGCCCAGCCTCTCAGCCACACACTCAGCTGAAATGCAGTCTCTGGAGCACAGCTACCACTCCTGGGCAAYGTGTGCTCTGCATGCCAAAATGAAAACTTTCCCTCCAGTACCTGGCCACTCCAGCAAGCTGCAGAGTCAGCAGACTGCCTCTGGAGGGTTTCCTCCTTGCTACTCTGTCTTTAAAATACCTGAACATCATGGTTTCTTAATTTTGCATGGAAARCTTCAGCCTGGGTGGCTGCAACTTGCTTTTGAAGTATCCAGTGTTTTCCTTTATGTTATTTGAATAGTATTATCTTCCTTGATACCCCTAAGAGTCTTGGCAAATGCTTCAAATTTAAACCTATTGTAAGTCTGGTTTGTCAGCTCTGGAAGACATGGAGTTGTGAAGCAGCTGGTTATAAGAACTTGTTGTAACAGCTGCTATTTATGGAAAATTCCATGGAAGTTGGCTAATTGGAGATAGAAAGTTGCCATATATAATATCCTGAAATATATCACACAATATATACACATATTGTGCTTCAAGTTRAAGTCTGGTTTTGGTTTGGTCAACTAGAATTACCCTAATATTGTCAATTCTGGGCTCTGCTCCTTAGAGGTGTTAATGAAAACCATTCCAGTTTCTCATCCTATTCAGAAAATATGGGTGCTGGGCTTTGGGTGGGTTTGTTTGTATTTTGTTTTGGTTATTTGTTTGCTTGTGTTTTTGTTGTCACATTTTGTTTGGTTGGGTTTTTTTTACAGTGTTTCTGTATTATTATTGTACTGCAATGCTTTTACCATTTGTGGAGTCACTTTGTAGTAGGATCATGAAGAGGACTCAAAACCTTTAAAAGGAGAAAGCTTGGTTGGAAATGGARGATAGTGTGATCTACGTTTTCTGTGTTTCCAGCTCTTTTCTCCTTCCATATGTGCAATAATTTTCACTGTATTTTTTGATTTATTTTATTCTAGAAGTTGTCTGCTACAAAAGAAGAAAGAAAAGTAAGCTTACACTTCAGACTGCTTTTTGAATATCTTTCTAATACAGTGGTGTTCCAGAAGATGATAAAGAAATGATAGCAGCTCCAGAAATACCAACTGATTTTACTCTCCTTCAGTAAGTGCTTTAGAAATTTGTAGTTGGGTTTGTAAATGTGCTGTCTCTTCTGTGTGATGGTGTGCTTTCTCTTGGAAACAAGGAAACATAATAAAGGATAGTGTTCTATATTTTTTTTTCTATTGAGATGTTGATAAAAGCATAGTTTCAATTTTTTCTTGAGTACTAATTCAGTGCTAACTTACTAAGTTTTTTAAAATATTTTTTAAAATCTGATTTTAAATCAAGTAGTTGAAATATTTGCCCTTAATAGGCAAATCAAGTGGGTCACTTAATATTTAAAATATGTAATGTCAAATGCTTAAAGTTAAAAGTTAAAGCCAAAGTAATGGCTTCCCTCAGGCAGCAGTTTCTTGGTGTTTTTGACATAGTTTTACTAAACCTGTATGTTAAAATAAGCTCTCATAGCATCTTTTCAGTGAATTTCTACAGGAARTGTAGAAATAGGGAATACACAGGCCAAGCACTCCCTATTAATAATTCAGGTCATTTCACACACCTTCCTRTCAGTGTTGCCAATCAAGGATTTGTGTATCAATGCAGTGTATTTTAATGTGTAGGAAATCAAACAAAGGAGTTTGTGTATTTACTGTGTTTTTACCTTATTAGCCTAAACAGAACTGCAGCTTACCTTTTTGATGAGGAAACCTGACCTAAGCTTCTTTTCTGTGCATTTCAACATAAGTGCAGATCTCTTACTTATTTCCTAAGTTTCTAACAGCATGAAGAAATGTGTTGAGACACTTTGCTTGTCAGGGAAAGTGATGCTTTTGGGTTGTTTTTTTTTTTGCTGTTGAGTTTATTCTCCTTCTCATTTTGTTTAAGTATTTGTGGCCAACATTTCAAGCTCTTTGCTTTTTGAGATGTTGTCATGTTTGTCACATGTCAAAGGCATGGTTCCCAGCCTGCTGCTATTTTCTACCTACCCTCAAATCTTTTAATCTTCCTTCACAGGTAATGGTTTGGGGGAGCCAGGGCAGGCTGTGAGTGTGGGATGTGCTCTGGTCCTCAGCTGTGGCTTGGGAAAAGCTTCACTGCTGGGGTTGCCTTGCTGGGCTGAGAGCACACTGTGACTTTGGTATATTTAAGAWTGTTTCTGATGAAATGTGTGAATGGTTTCTCTTTTTATCCTTGCAGGGAGTCTGAAACACACTTCTCTTCTGATACAGACTTTGAGGATATTGAAGGAAAAAACCAAAAACAAGGCAAAGGCAAAGTATGTTCAGTCTTTAGGGATACTGAAACATTTCTACTGTTATGAATTGAAGACTTTAGTACTTGCTTTGAAGTTGAATGATTTTTTTCTGAAAATGCAAGTGTTTTGTTTAGAGAGTTCATATTGTATTTGCCTGGAAGTGCTTCATCTTGAGTGTTTCTGTGATATTTTCTTAGTGCTCTGAAGGCATAAGGGAGGTAGGGGAGGAAAGGATAAATTGATTTGATCAGTCTCTTGGCATATCTTCCATCCTAAACTTAAACTCATGTATTCTGTGTCTTACAGTCTGAAAAATGAGCAGAACAGTAATTCAGTTAAAGGGTGTTTTTCAGCAGGTTGCAGGCAGGAGGTTACAACAGTGGAGTGGGAGGTGTAAAGCTATTGCCAGCCCTTGTGTCCTGCCTGGGACAGTGTCATGTCCTCCCTGTGCCTCTCACAGCCAGCACGTGTGGCTGCTGCCCTGTGAGTCCTCCTGGCATCCCCCATGAGCTGTTCCTGGGCAGAGCACTGCTTGTGGAGAGGTGCTGATACATCATATRTAYATATATATATATATATAWAAACATAGATACAGACACACACAGAGATACAGAAAACATTTAACAAATATGGCTGCTGGAAATCAAAGGCCTTGTCTATATTTGTCATGCTATGCATTGTGATTTTTTTTTTAGCACTTCATGAGGAGTAAGTAAAACCTCT
The DNA here is from genome assembly GCA_902810485.1 of Alauda arvensis. Taxonomy (NCBI): domain Eukaryota; kingdom Metazoa; phylum Chordata; class Aves; order Passeriformes; family Alaudidae; genus Alauda; species Alauda arvensis. The sequence goes on from CADDXX010000446.1 coordinate 385,072, forward strand.
TGTGTGTGTGCTTGCAGACCTGTAAGAAAGGAAAGAAAGGACCAGCAGAGAAGGGCAAAGGTGGGAACGGAGGGGGGAAGCCCGGTGGTGCCAATCGGATGAATGGACATCACCAACAGAATGGTGTGGAAAACATGATGCTCTTTGAAGTGGTGAAAATGGGCAAGAGTGCTATGCAGGTGAGCCCTGGGAGAGCTCTGGGACTTGGCTGTAGATACAATTTCAATAGAACTAGATTTGCTTCTACATGCAATTTAATCAAATGATGTCTAAAGTAACTTTTATTTCAATTTGCTGTTTTTATTTGTATATAAGAATCAGAATAAAGTRGTTTTGCTTTGTTGATATTTGAATTCGAATTACCTGCTTTTTAATTTCTAGTTGTTATTCATAAACAATCACATACAAAATGAATAAATTCATGCTGCAATTCAAAGTGAGTTTCTAGTATCCTGTATGAAAAAAGATTATTTTAAATTGCTTTATATAACTTTAAATAACTTTAAAGTAGTTTTTGTGTGGTGGTAAGTAAATACAAAAGTGATTTAGACTTATTGTTGTCATAGAATTTAACAAGAATCTATCCAGAGTTTAGATTATCTGAAAATAAATAGTTGCTTTTTTTTTCTCTCATTCAAAGTAATGTCACTAGCTACAACTTACAGGCTCCTCTTTAAATTTCCTGACCCAAATTCCAGCCAATTACAGTGTAGCAATGTACTCTGGCCAAGTCAGCTTGGGGGAAACTTAACCCCTTCAGGTGACTGCATTGGGCATTGTCCCCATGCATTTACTGACAGCACTGGAGTCAGACTGCTGACAAGTGCAGCTCTGGTTTTGATGTTGTTTTTAAATGCAGGTCTCTGGCGTGTTTGCCTGTGTGTGAGCCAGGGTTAAAGTGCAGTAAGTGTGAGCCTGTCAGCCATGAGGCTTTGTGCTGACTCACTGCTGGGGCTGCTGGCAGTGCAGGAAAGGCTGTCCTGGGACTGGAACCCTGGGGTTTGCAGCTCCTGTCACACACACAGGGAGCTGTGCAGGCCTCTCCAGGTCTGCTGGGAATTTCAGCTGCGAACAAGAACAAATTGATGTATTTGTTTTGTTCTGTTTCAAAGCAGATGGAAAAACAATACTTCTCTAACTGAATCTTTGTCAATTTTTTAAGATAAAGAAGAAAAAAGTCTCAAATTATTTTTACACTAAAGCCCACTTCAGCAGTCAGAGTACAGTTTTCTCCATGGCCCACAGCACTTGCTCATCTGGAAAACGTTGGTAATAATTTTAAGTTAACTGTGTTATTTTATTTGTTTTCTTTCAGTCTGTGGTGGATGACTGGATAGAGTCATACAAACATGACAGGGATATCGCACTTCTTGATCTCATTAACTTCTTTATTCAGTGTTCAGGCTGCAAAGGTAAGGTGCTGGCATGGTTACTCAGCARTATGTTAGCATGACTCTCCATCTTTGCTTCCATCCTGCTGAGGCTGTGAGACTGCTTYGTCCCAGAGCTGGTTTGCATGACCAGCTTCTGGAGTTCAACAGGTATTTCTGAGGGTGGGAGCTAAGCTTGAGAAGCCTTCTGCTGTAGTGTTGATTAAGCCTTTTGTGTTTACAGCAGGTAGAAATCAGTACTGGTGCTTAACTTGTGCTTCCTCTTCCTCTRTTCTGCTATAAGAAAATCATCTTTCCTACCACTGATAGTTCAGCTTGTTCAGTCTTGGAATTCTAGTTTGGATGTACCTGGTTTTTATCACTGATTAAGATTGCTTCATAGCTTTTGTAGACATGCTTCTTTCCAAAGATCCTATGGACAACTTCACTGTAGCCTGTCTACAGTAAGACTGTGTTCCCATTTAGTTATTTTTTTTAATTTTCTGATTTTTCTTTCCTCATTTCCTCCATTCCTTTACCTCTCACCTCCTTTTGAAGAGAAGGTAGCTTGTTTTGCAGTGTTGATGCCTTGATATCACTGTGCTTGGATGTCATTTGTTCTGCTCAAGTGTTCTCTGTCCTGATGAACTTCCAGCAAGTGTAAATCTGCAGAAAGCCAAGAGTGTTCCTCAGAGGTTATCTGAGCTTTTAAGAGTAGTGACCTTTTGATTTCTGTTACTGCAGAATCTTTTAATGCTTTCTGTGATGATCCTTGTAATAAATTTTGCAATAAACTTTGGGAGGTCTAACAGTTTGAGGCCAAGACAAACAGAAATTGCATGAAAGCACTCTGTTTATTACAGTGCAGTTCAGCTGTTCAGGATTGTCTTGCACCATTTAGAGTMACTTCAGATGGGGTAATGCTCCCTGACACAGAGCTGGCACAGTGTCTGTGACTCCTGAATAGCAGTGAATGAGTAAATTCCTGATGTGTGCACGTGCACACAAACACACTCCTTAAGAAGACATAAATAAATGTGCCAAGTTCTTGTTATATGTGGTTGCTAAAAGAAAAAAAGAGACATTTATCACAAATATTACATGTGTAATCAGTAGATGAGGTGAAAATGGGTTGACACTGTAGCAGAGGCATGTCATCTGCCAGCTCCAGCTTTCACATGAGCAGTGCCAATGACCTGATGTCTCAATTGCAGGAGTGGTTACAGCAGAGATGTTCCGACACATGCAGAACTCTGAAATCATCCGGAAAATGACTGAAGAGTTTGATGAGGTAATTTCATAAAGTGCTGATTCTGGATTCATTTTTATTTTCTTTTTACCTGTCCTAATCTTGCTGGATCGTGTTACTAGACATTTATTTCAAGAATAAGGAGTTACAAAAATTACAGGACTTTTATGAATGAAAATGTTAAACTCTTACTTCACTGAACTTATAAGATGAGGAAGTAAAGATCTGCATGTATGCAACTTACKTTATTAATGGCTTAAGAAATCAATATTGGCTTCCAGTTTTTAAATAGAGGGAACTCCTCCTGTGGTGGCACTATGGGGGATGCCTCCCTGTCTTGCTGTTTGTATAAGGCCTTAAATTGTCTCTTAAAATGGTCACTAAATTTATTTCTGTGCATTCATTAATCTACACGTTGTTGGGATTTAAATTCGATTATTCTCCAATTGAAGAGTAATGCTTTTCCTTTCATGAGGATTATAGTTTTTTTCCCTTCAAATTTTCTGTCCCTCACAGTACTGGGGTAAATGAGATGTTTTGGGGGGTTTTTTTGTGGGTCCTGAGTGATTTTTTTTTTTTTTGTAGTTTTTATTTTGTTTTTATTTTGGGTTTTTTGTTTGTTTTTTATTTTGTTTTTTATTTTCCTGGGTTTGAGTGRTGTTCTTTTCATCCTGTGTTCCAGAGAATGTAAATGTAGCTTTAAATACTCCTCCCCAAATTCCTCTAGTACAGAAACAATTCCCTCCACTGCCACCCCTCCAATAATTAAAAAAATCCGTAACTTCAACTGAGGAGAAAAATGTAATATCCTTTTCTTTAAAAGGATTTTAGTGTTCCTTAGAACTACCTCAGTGCATAAATGGATTTGATTACTCTAAGGCAATATTGTGTGAAATTTATAAAGCCACACCTGGGACTCTTGGTACATGGTTTTTTTATCACTGTGTCATGCTCACTTTTTCTTGGAACAGAATTCTAATGAGCAGCTCTCAGATTTCTAATCCTTTTTCATGGATACTTTATTTTGCTCTCTGTGTTGTTCAGCCTCTTAAAGAAACTTCACAAGAGGCACTCCTGTCATATTCCCATTATTTGTAAAGGCTCCCATACCAGGAGAGGACACACATTTGTTATATTCAAGGTGTTGTAGTAGGTAATTTTATGACTTCAGGGAGTTTCAGTCTGATATGTAAGCATTTCCSTGTAAACTTCATTATGATCCCCACCTGTTCCTCAGCTTGTCACCCAACTGTTCGTGTGATGGTTCTAGTGTAACAAAGCAGATTTGTAAGGCAAATTTTTTTAGTGTCAAACAAAAAAGAGAAAGTACTAGTTATAATGTTGTCTTGTGTTATAACAAGCCTCAGCTGCAAAGTATATATTCATGTTTATGGAAGCATATTCTTCTGATGTATTGTTTTTAAGGCCTCTCTGATTTTTAAAAGTTGCACCCATCTCTTAATCTTGATTTAATGGAGTAACTTCAAAGATGTTTGAATGAGTTTCCTGTTTCCTTTTCTGTGTTTCAATAGGACAGTGGAGATTACCCTCTAACGATGGCTGGCCCCCAGTGGAAGAAGTTCAAGTCCAGTTTCTGTGAGTTCATCGGGGTGCTGGTGCGGCAGTGCCAGTACAGCATCATCTACGACGAGTACATGATGGACACGGTCATCTCCCTGCTCACAGGGCTCTCTGACTCCCAGGTCAGGGCCTTCAGGCACACCAGCACGCTGGCAGGTCAGTCACTGTGTGTGTGTGTGCTTTTCATGTGTGTACTTGCAGGTCACTCACTGTGTGTGTGTGAGTGTACTTTTCATGTGTATACTGGCACACAGCACACTGGCAGGTCAGTGGTTCTGTGTGTTTGAGTACTGCTTACGTGTAATGTAGTGTTAATGTTTGCATGGCACAGAATCACTCTGATACCACTTACTATTAYTCAGCTTGTGTTTTATTGTGTATAAATAAATATTATTTATTTATACAGTTCTCATCTAATGCAACTTGCTTTGGGACAGCTTTTCATCTTTGTTACTGAAAACCAGCTCTGTTTTAAAGCATGCTTTGCTAGCTGTCAGGTACTTGATTTTTATTAACTTTAGTAGAAAAGTAAATAAAAGAAAACTTCTTGGTTGATTTTCTAGTTTGTCTTTGGTCATAAATAAGGGTGTAGGTGTTTTTTAATCTCAGATGCAGTTGAACCTGTTCATRCTCTGCATTAAGTCAGACTGAAGTTGTAGTTTATGTTGGATGCTTTATGCTGCTGATAACATGGACAAGAATTTTCTGTGTGCTCTGCCAGTGCAAGCCCTTCTATGCCTTGTCACAGAAGCTCACAGGACAAGCAAGCACACAATTGATCACCTTCTAGTTTCTGAAAAAGGGGTTTTTGTCTGCACTCTCTTAACAAGGACCTAAAAATAAAAGGACACCAAAAATTCCATGCAAGTGTACTTTACATATAGGTTTTCTGGCTTGTAGCTGGCTAATGTGCTTTTCTCTGCTTCTGCTAATAAATGAATCTTTGAAAAACCTGCACCTTGTTAAAATTAAAGTGAGGGGAGAAAGACTGGTGTGATATGATGGTGTTGGTTGTCTAAGACATTTCCTTTTGAAGAAGGAAACTTCTTGTATATTTAAGACTGACTGATAACAGAATTCTTCTAGTATTTCTTGAGCTATGTTTGTAAATCTTATATTTTGCCTTCATTTTGCCAGATCCTATATCTCAATCCAACAATAATAATGAACTTATAATAAAAATACAGCATTAAAGAAGACAAAAGAGAACAGAATAGCAATATTGTATCTGTTGTCTTGATAAAYAATGATGCAGTGCTTGGTAAAACATTGCATAAGTTTGTGTATCAAAAAAATGACAGTGAACGTATTTTCATACATACAGAAAGGCTTGATGGGAAGAAGTGTCAAGATTTTTCTCCTAAGTTTTCTTAGATCAAGTAACCTTTTAAATAATCCTTATTCTTTTCACTTGGTTTTGTAGCCATGAAGCTGATGACAGCTCTGGTGAACGTGGCACTGAACCTCAGCATTAACATGGACAACACGCAGCGGCAGTACGAGGCAGAGCGCAACAAGATCATCGGCAAGAGAGCCAATGACAGGCTGGAGCTGCTGCTGCAGAAGAGAAAGGAGGTGGGTGCACACAGTGCTCGGGTGCACACAGTGCTCAGGCACACACTCGGTCATCCCCTTCTGCTGCTCACTSTTTGTGTACTCTCTACATTCTTTCAGCTTCAAGAAAACCAGGATGAAATAGAAAACATGATGAATGCAATATTTAAAGGAGTTTTTGTACATAGATACCGGTGAGTTTCTCTTAGTGAGTAATGTGCAGCATCATGAATTGATTYTGGAAGCTGTGGCAGGTTATTTCTGATTATTCACCTGTTTGAACTCACTGCYCCCCTTGCCTCTGCAGAGATGCAATTGCTGAGATCAGAGCCATCTGCATTGAGGAGATTGGGATTTGGATGAAAATGTACAGTGATGCCTTTCTCAATGACAGCTACTTGAAATACGTGGGCTGGACTATGCATGACAAGGTAAGCTGCACTGAGCAAAGGAGCACAACCAAGAGGCACAACTCCCTGGTTTTACTTACTGATCTTTCCAGACTAGGCTTGGATCTCATAACTGTTGGAGTTGGTCACTGCTCTCCTTACCACTCAGAAGTACTGGCATTTCAAAATACATATACACCAGACATRGTTCTTTTGATTGTTTTTAGAGAGTGCATGCAGGTTTTTTTAAGGAACTGTTACTTGTAGGTAAATGGTCTTCTCTATTTATTGCTGATGCAAACTGTAGTTCATAGTGCTTAACTACTCCAAGTGAATGCCTGCCATCCCTCTAGCCTGGCATTGCTCTGTTTTGCCAGACTGGCATTCTCACCCAGCTGTAACAAACATGGGAAATGCCCCCTTGGTGCTGGGTAGTGCCTCCAGCTGTTATGTACCAACTGMCACCTCCAGACTCTCTGCTTGGAGGGCTCAGTGCCGTTTACTCCCTGACTCACTGAGTCAGCACATCCACAGCTCTGGAAACTTCAAGCTGTTGAATTTGAAGTGAAAGAAATGAAGGATGCTCAGTCTTGCTGTGCTGTTCAYGGGCTTGATGTAAAACCCAGTAACCTCTGGCAGTGGGGTGAGATAATGTACCTTAGAACATGTTCTCTGCTGAAGCAGATCTTGTATTTCAGGAGGAAATACTTCTCTCATTATCTGCTTAGTAATTCTGACTGAACAAGGGATGGTCGTCAGTGATAGAAATATCTTGAGTGTTTAGAAAGAATGAAACAGTCATATTTTGATCTATGGAGATGGTAACTGCAGTAAGGCCTTGAGGGTTTTGTTTGTTGCTTCACTGCCTTGTTGCAAACAAGGTTATAGTTTTAGGTCATTAACATGATTATTGGTAGTGTATTGTGACAGCATTTAATCTTTGTTTTTTAATTAATTCTGACTGTAAAAAAAGCCTGTCTTGTATGACATGAAGATCACATCTGTATCCTATAGCTGACTTTTAATTCAGTTCTTAATTTTATTTTAGCAAGGAGAAGTAAGACTCAAATGCCTAACTGCTTTGCAAGGGCTTTACTATAATAAGGAGCTTAATTCCAAATTGGAACTCTTCACCAGTCGGTTCAAGGTTAGTGTTACTTCTTACTTCAGGTATATACAAATTTTTTTAAAGCTTTTTTTTTAAGTTTGTTAGACTTCTTTTCTCTTCAAAAATATTTCCTTTTGTGTTCTTAGGATAGAATTGTGTCTATGACTCTTGACAAAGAATATGATGTTGCAGTCCAAGCAATAAAATTACTCACTCTTGTTTTACAGTAAGTACATGTCTACTTCCTTACCTGACATACAACAAACACTGAAACTTAATTGTTTCTCATCCCTGTGGGTGAGGCCAGCAGCATGACACTTGAGATAATCTGAAGGCTATAGAAATGTCTGTGCATCTTACACTCAAAGAAAATGCAATTCCACAAGTAATCTGTCTAGAGCAGTGTTACTCTTACCTCCCACAGTTCAATTGGGTGTGAGGGCTGGGAGCTTTCAGTTCAGCCTCACTGTTAAAAACTGTCATGGAATGTTGGAAATGAAGAAYATGGGATATATTGAACATTTCACAGTAATTGAGCTCTTGACCTTCCAGCAATAGCTCACATTCATCAGTGCATTTTGGTCAGGAAGACTTTGGAACTAAGGCTCTGGAGTTCTGGGATGATGAATTGRAGGAAAAGGTTTAGGTTCTCATTCATTTCCATCCCCCTCATTAGAGTTCATACTTTGTTGGCTCAGCCTTTTTGGTTTTTTCTTTCTTTCCTTCTTCCACCGTGCCCCAGGAGTAGTGAAGAAGTTCTGACTGCAGAAGACTGTGAGAATGTTTACCACCTGGTGTACTCAGCTCATCGGCCTGTGGCAGTTGCTGCAGGGGAATTCCTTTATAAAAAGTAAGATGGAGATACTCCRGTTAACTTCTTGCTCCTGTAGATTTTTATGTATTTGTGGGCATTAATATGATGAGTCTTATTAGACTTAATCAAGAAAAGGAAAAAATAAATCATAAAGTGGCCTTAAGAAAGAAGAGACAGTGTAACATTACTGTATTTTTTGAACTGCTGTGGTTTTTCCAAATGGGAAATAGCAGTTTGGAAGGCTGCACCTTTAAAAGCTTGTACCTTCAGGGAATATAATAAAAATGTTCYTGTGTCTTCTCCTTTTCCATTCTTCCTGTGAAACATCTTAAAATGCTAAGGTAGTTTGGGGCCTGAAACTTGGGCTGTATCATGAGAGTTTTCCCATTGGTAGTTCCTGCCCACTGTCCCATGTGACTATTTCATAAAGTACTTCCCATTTTAAAATCCACTAAAATTCCAGCTTGTCAGGTGTGTAGAAGAACAAAATAGTTTCCATCTCACACTTTTCAGACTTCCTTCCAATATTTCTTAGCTGCTTTGAAGTCTCCTGTAGGGAGATTCCTATGCTGAGGAGGAGCACAGGACCTCACRCACCTGCAGTTATCACTGATGTTTGTAAAGCGTTTTGTTACAATTACACATCCCACTGGAAACAGTCAGTGGAATATCAACTCAGCATATATAAAATGCATATATGAAATGGTTCAAATGATACTTGTCCCAAATTACTTTCTCTCAAAATAAAATATGGAGCCAAGCAACAAGGTATTYAGTGTGTAAAAACCCCATATCTGGGTGTGAATTGACTCTGGTGAAGGCAATGAAGAAGAAACTTGTCAAGAAATAATTTTTCTTCTAGGCTTTTCAGCCGCAGAGATACTGAAGAAGATGGAATACTGAAAAGGAGGGGAAGACAAAGTCCAAATGCTAATCTTGTGAAGACATTAGTGTTTTTCTTTTTGGAAAGTGAAGTAAGTTGGGTTTCAGGGATGTCCTTGTTTTTGTGTGGGTGGGGGCCTTTGTTGTTGCTGTGGTTCTAATTTCTGTCAGTTAACTGACTGTGTATTTCTGCCACAGGCAGGAGCCAAGCATGAGAATRCTCTGTATTATAGTTCTGTAATAATCTTCATTGCTGATAAAATACTTCATCTGTTCTGGTTTTAGTTGCATGAACATGCTGCTTATCTTGTGGACAGCATGTGGGACTGTGCAACAGACCTCCTGAAGGACTGGGAATGTATGAACAGCCTTCTGCTGGAGGAGCCTCTCAACGGAGAAGAACGTAAGAGACTTGTGGAGATCTTTGCTGATATTGCTGTGCAGTTTTTGTTAGGCTTGACATAAGGGAARAAGATGTTTACATATATTTGCTGGGTTTCCATGACTATAAGAAGTCACTAATGCCAGTAATGAAATGTGAAGAAGAGTAGAAAGAGATCACTACCTGGTTTGGAAGTGTTACACAAAAGCAATGGTTAGAAGAAAGAAGGAATTACCATGCAGTGTTGCCTTGGTGTTCCACAAGTTCGGGCTGCACTTTTGCCATTAGAGTTGCTTGTGAAACTGGTTAATTTATTGTTACAACTACCATATGGAAAAACACCATAATTTCTTTGATGACRGTAGACCCAAACAAAACCTCTGGCATAATTCTGTAATTCACAGGTCATAGTAAATGGACCTCTGAAAACTAGAAAGGAAGTAAAATAATTATATAACTTAGTGTTGTCCTGTCCAGTGATCAATCCAGTGATATTCCCTCAATTCTTCAATATTTTCTGRTGTCATTTTATAAAGAACTTACTTTCTCCCTCCCCTCTGCCRCTCCCACCTCTGGAAATGARCTATTGGTCTATGCCTGTCTTTTTGCCTTAAACAAAAAACCCAAAAAGCCTCAGGACCCAGACAAAAACCGCAGCATATCTTAGTCCTTGTGGAGGATGAGAAGTGAGTTGTGTTAACAGCTGCCTGTTGCCTTCCAGCTCTGACAGACAGGCAGGAGAGTGCCCTGATTGAGATCATGCTCTGCACCATCCGGCAGGCGGCCGAGTGTCACCCTCCCGTGGGAAGAGGAACAGGCAAAAGGGTGGGAATCAAACCCTCCTCATCTGGGGCTGTGGGAAGGGCTTGTGGGGCCTCTCTGGGGGGAAGGAAGAGCTTGTGGGCTGCTGTGCAGGAGAGGTGAGATGAGGGGTTCAGCTTGGGTCTCCTGCCCTGGCTGGTTTGCTCTCTCTGGACTTGGGCACGTGCTCAGTACTGCTGGAACCTCTGCATTTGTTTGTACTGTAAAAGATAATGAAAACTGATTTTGAAACAGTATTGGTTTGAAAGGAGGACAAGAATCAATGCTTGGGAAAAGCTAAAGCTATTTTCAGTGTGAAAGAGCAAAATGAGAGAAAGGAAAATACACTCCATGGTCTCTTGGAAGAAGGCCAGTCCACCAACTGACTTTTCTGGGATTACACAGAGTTCAGACAGCCTCTTCTGCTGAGGCATTAGACATTCTTCTCTCAAGACTGGTGCATATTGTGGTAAGAAACCTGTTTAAGAACAGGTTGAAAGACAGGATTGAYAAATTAATTGGGTAAATATTGTTTGAAATTGTAAGCTGAAGGGGTTCCCACTCCTTTATGGTCATTCCAGTCATGGTATTTTGTTGCAGTGAAGGTAAACCTTTTGTTCTAGGTTATCACTTCTGTTTTCCAGATAATATTATCAGTGTTAGGACTGACTTTGAACTGCATTTTTTGAATGCTGAATGTTGGGGTTTTTTCCTTTTTTTTTTCAATTGCACACTTCCCTCCTGCTTTACAGTGATATGTTACAGTGATTTTAGAGATCCATGTATCTAGTCGTCATTTAATTAATGCTAATGAAACTTTGCACCAGAACTTTTAGCTGCAAAATCCTCACAATACCAATATTTTAGGTGCTGACAGCAAAGGAAAAGAAAACCCAGTTGGATGACAGGACAAAAATTACTGAGCTTTTTGCAGTGGCACTTCCTCAGTTGCTAGCAAAGGTAGGTTTAATTCCATTTCTCACTGATGGATGGTTGTAGAGATGTTTACAAGTATATTTCTGTAATCAGTGATACAGCTTGCCATGAGTTTTATTGTTCTTACTAATCTTTCTTTATATTTACTTGTTGTTTTACGAATTATGTTGTCCAAGACCTTTCCATCTAAACTCTTGTCCTTGCCAATTTGACAGTATTCTGTGGATGCAGAGAAAGTCACCAACTTGCTGCAGCTGCCACAGTACTTTGATTTGGAGATTTACACCACGGGGCGATTAGAAAAGGTACAGTGACATCCACACAGTGACAGCAGGGAAATCCCACAGTTCAGACTTCATCACTGGAGTTTGGTCAGGAGTGTCTTTTTGTAGAAAGCAGATTTTATTTATTATAACCCTTACTGATAGTGCAACTTCAATTTCAGAGTTGTGACTTGGCGCTCCTCTTAGAGATACCAAAAATTTGAGTTTTCTAAGGTGTGTCTGGCCAGGCTTAGCAGAAAATCTTGCCAGTTAGATGAACTTAAATGGAGAACATTTATTGCTGAGTTATGCTCATATGTGAGATAGCTGTCTGAAAGATAAAGCTTGTAGAAACATTTCAGTAAGTTTTCTTTTTTCCCTCACTGGAACTAGAAAACCACCATCATCATTGCATGAACAAGAGGAAGAAAACCAGATCACAACTGATGTAGTTACTGCTCTCATTTTACCTGCTGTGATGAAGAAGTTGAAGCAGTTCTCATCTCTATTGATGTGCTATTGCATTGTGAAGGAAGTGGAAATCATTAGAGTCAGAAAGGGATAAGATGTGCAGCTGGCAGCAGTGATGGAGAACAGTGAGCAGCTCAGGTGCAGGGRAGGAGGATGTGAACAGCTGAAGTTGCCTTTGGTTGGTGGACAGTAGAGTTTATCAAACTAAATCTTCAGTTATACAGCTTATATACAGTTATACAGTACGACAGCCACAAACATGAATCAATGTTTGTGTGAGTGGGAGGTAAATCCTTCTATGTTGTTCAGTTGTCTTTTAAAATTCAAGTGTTAGATAAGACCATACCAAGAATAGCAAATTTTTAATCACTTCTTTGATTTGGTCTTTGATGAGCTCCAACATAATTTTTGATAAATAGACTTAATTTCTCAGAAGCTTCACTGATTTTCTAGGTGTTTGTGTTCTGTATCACAGTTACAAAAGAAATAAACAAAATCTACCTTTTTACAATTTTTTAAGGTTTATTAAGAATGTGTGTGTGTTTGTGTATATGAAAATAGAACCTCATCTTTTCCTCTTTGGCTCGTTTCCTTGCAGCATTTGGATGCCTTACTGCGACAGATCCGGGACATTGTGGAGAAGCACACAGACATAGATGTTTTGGAAGCCTGTTCTAAAACCTACCATGCCCTGTGTAATGAGGAATTCACAATCTTTAACAGGGTTGACATTGCAAGAAGTCAGTTAATAGATGAATTGGCAGACAAGTTCAATCGACTGCTTGAGGACTTCCTGCAAGAGGTATTTTAATGTCCAAGATCACCTTTTCCTGCCCTTGGAAATACATTCACAGTTTTTCCTGTCCTTTTCTGCAAGTCAGAGCTAGGGATGGGAAATCCCTGTGAGTTTCAGAGCTGTGGGGTGCAGTAATRCAGCAGTGTCACTGCTGTGATTGTGTGAACACAGACTGTTCCTTTAGATAGCATAGTGAGTCTTGAATTTTGATCTCCTTTTGAAAGAGTCCTTTGGGAATTTGAGGTAGGTTTCAGAAAAACAATGAAACAGATAAACCTTCTGCTCTTAGCTTTTGAGGCATACGTTTTTGAGAGTTGTAGTGTTGTAATTCCCCAAGGATTCCCCTCAGATGTACTCCTGTAGCCAGCCTTGCCTGTGGTTGCATGTTGCTGTTGTTAAATATCCAAATCTCTAGAAAACACTCCYCCTCCCTTCCTGAATGCAAGCAGATGCAGTTAGTAGATCAAAAATAACTTTGTTCCCACACTGTGTTGATCTGAAAAGTGAGAATCTCCTGATAGAGTATTTAACTTCACTATGTGGGATCCCTGACACTCAGACAGAGCTTGTGTCTCCTTTTCATCTGTGCTAAGGAGCACAGGAAGTGTCTTTTTGGCAGCTTCATTCTTAACTTCTCTTAGTTGCATTTGTTTATCAGGCTCTCCTTCTTTCTCTTGCTTTTTGTTCTGAGCTAGAACTCCATYCTAGAAATCCTAAACCCATTTGTTTCCCTTTGTGTTGAAAAGGAAGAATGAGAGGTGAAGCAAGGAAATGAGATGTCAGAAGTTGGCTTGAGGAAAATGGCAAATGCTCTGGTGGAAGTGTTGAAGTGCTTAGTTCTTTGATAGGTTGTGCAACTGTAGAATAGTAAAACTTGCATTATCTCTGCTCGACTGARGAGGAGTTTCTTGACCTCCGATAGTTTATCTTCTGTACAAATAAATACTTTCTTGACCCTTTCATTTTACTCTTTTTTCACTAAATGCAAGTTTGTCAGAATTTATGGGGAGATCAGGACAAACCAGTTCCCTTACCTCCCTCAGAGACTTTTTCTGTCATTAAAGTAAGAYACAAGTACTGACCTGTGGCCATCCAGTCCAGTGTCTTTTGTCTGACAGTGGCCTCTGCTGGATTCTTCAGAGAAAATAGAAGCACCTACATTATAGATGGGATTCTGCTATCCTGGGCTTTTTGTGCTTTTTTTTCTCCCTTCTCCCCACCCCCTCCCCCTGTGTCTCCTGTGCTGCTGTTTTACAGCATCCTAGAATAGGAAAGGACATGGAACATCACTGACTGCAGCTCTAGGTATGAGCTGCTTGCTGCTGCCCTCTCTAACTCTTCCAAAAGCATATGTGACATGATAAATAATTTAGAATCAGGTCTGCACTCTCTGCTGTCCCCATTTGGGGGGTGTRTGTGGTTTTAGTGAGTTCCCAGCTCTGAGATCTCTCACTGTGTCATTATTAAATAGGGGGAGGAGCCTGATGAAGATGATGCATATCAAGTCTTGTCAACACTGAAGAGAATCACAGCTTTTCACAAGTAAGTTCCTCCTGCACATGTCTGTCAGGGTTTGTGATGTGGGGGWTTGCTTGTTTTTCATTCGTAGGGTTTGTGGTGAGGGGCTTGTTTGTTTTTAATGCGATGTATCTTACTTTGTAATGCCACTTCATGGGACTTTTTGCTTTGGTTTTTTTTTTATTTTTTGTGTGTGTTGATTTGGATGGGGAGTTATTCAATGGCTGAGGTTTTCAATACTATTTTTTTTTTTTGACCAGTTAAGCTTTTAGTAGTTGTTAACCTCAAATTGCAAAAAAAGTATTAGTTAAATAACATTTTTTGCTTTATTTCTAATGCTTCCAGTGCTCATGACTTATCAAGATGGGACTTGTTTGGCTGCAACTACAAGCTATTGAAAACTGGCATTGAAAATGGAGACATGCCAGAACAGGTCTGTAGTTAAAATGTGTTCTGTAGGCACAACAACAAATGGCTTTTGTTGCTCTCTTTTAGTGGCCTTTGTCATCTAATGCYTTTTTGCTTTGGATTTCAGATTGTTATTCATGCACTGCAGTGTACTCATTATGTAATCCTCTGGCAGCTAGCAAAAGTTACAGAGAGCAGTTCCACAAAGGTATGTCCTGTTCCAGCTGTTTCAGTAAATAAACACCTGTACATAGCTGCAGTGTCAAAAGTGGGAACTGTCATGGAATGAATTCAGACTAGGAATAAAAAGATCTTAATTGAAAAGTGGCCCCTTACTGAGATTACCTAAATCTGTCCTTTAGACTGACAGTACAGATATTTTAAAGAGAAAATGCTTTATGCTCTGGAATTTTTGGGGGTGAGGGGAGATGTTAGGGTTTTTTAGATTTCTGAGGTTTTTTAGTTACTACTTTTTTTATAAAATAACAGGATTTTCATCCCAACTGCCATCTTGTCTGTGCTACACAGAATGACAAAATTGAGGAAATTGCTAATTTTATTTGTAAATAATGATTTTTTAAAATAATGCAGGGGACTTGAACGTTACCACTAAGGTCTGTGGTGGAATGCTCTGTGAAAGTGCATGCACTGCATGGGACTGCAGAATTGCAAAAGCAGAGCTGTTACATGAAATCATTCTCTTTAAAGGAGGATCTTCTACGTCTGAAGAAGCAGATGAGGGTGTTCTGTCAGATCTGCCAGCACTACCTGACCAATGTCAACACTGCTGTGAAGGAGCAGGTCAGTGCCTCTTACTGGGGTCTCTCACACTGGGCTGCTGAAGCAGCTGGCAGCTCTTGCTGTATTTCTGGCACTGCAGTGGGAACGTGCTGTCCTGTTCAGGCTGAGTGCCCTGAGTGTGAGTGCACACTGGAGCACAGAGGCATGTTCTGTGTCAGAGAGCTATCTGCTGTAATGGTCATAAGGTGTGGGGTGTGAAAGTGCTAGTAACAGCGATCATGGGAGCTCCTCATGCTTTAATCTTGCAATATTTTCCTGTTTAGTTGGCATCATCTGTGCAGTATTTTTATTTGCAGACCCAGGAACTGCTGTGTGAAGCTGTGCACATTTTGACTTCAGTTGGCCTTTGTAGTTGTGTGGGACTTTAGTGGCCTGTGTACACTGTTGACATCTTGAGTATTTTGTCAGGTGCAAATACATTATTCCAAACAAAATCCACCTTCCAAGCAAGTATTCACTAAGGTTTCTGTTTACCAGGCTTTCACAATTCTGTGTGATGTGTTGATGATCTTCAGCCATCAGATTATGACAGGAGGACGTGACATGTTGGAGCCACTTGTTTACACTCCTGATTCTTCCTTGCAATCTGAACTACTCAGTTTTATTCTAGATCATGTCTTCATTGATCAGGATGATGATAATAATAGTGCAGGTTTGTACAAAACTTAAATTTCCTTTATATTATTTGTTTTCTAACTAACATTCCTGTTTCCTTGTGTATTTCTGGGGTTTTTTGTGGTGGTATTTTGTTGTTGGGTTTTTTCTTGTTTGCCTGGTTTTTTTTTGTTTTAGTTCTGTTTTGCCACTGAGAGGTGTGCATGTGCACACAGGTATGTGTGGCTTTACATGCCAGCAGCTGATTAAAGGATTTTCTGTATTGGGAACATGTAGGATAATTGCAGTAAAGGTTGTCTCAGTATGAGGGTGAGAGATGTGTCAGTGGGCACTGGAGTGCATTGCCAGCAGAACTGAGAGCTGATTTTCTGAATCATGGCCAGTAGCCCACAGCAGTTCYATAGCAGTTCTATAGATGAATGTTTAAACAAGGAGTCTCTAAACCTGAGTGTCCTGTGCTGAACTCTTCCCAGATGGGCAGCAGGATGATGAAGCCAGCAAGATTGAAGCGTTGCACAAAAGAAGGAACCTCCTGGCAGCTTTCTGCAAGCTCATTGTCTATACTGTGGTGGAAATGAACACAGCTGCAGACATTTTCAAGCAATACATGAAGGTAACCTTTGAGCTTAGTGATACCTCATAGAACTACTGGAATACAGGAGCTGTGGCATTTGTAACTATTACTTGGCTTTCTACCTTACAAGAGAACTGGTTCAAAATGTGAAGAATTCAGAACTCCAGAGTTGTAGGGGGAAAATTACTGAGATGAGTTTTGCAGTTGCAGTGTGTGGGTGGTGGGGACTGAGGAGGCAACTGAGCAATTACTTTAATGTTGTTTTYACTAGTTTTATTTTATTATTCTGATTGATGGTGGATTTTTAATTTACTTACTAGTTTAGTAGGCCTTTTCAGAATGTTCTTCCCAAGATCAACTCCATGGTGTCTAGCCTCATCAAATAATTTCAGTTTAAACTTTGTAGGGGAGAAGTAAAATTTGAGTCCTCTTTACCCCTCCCCCATTATCTTTATATCTGTTTCAATCTTACTTAAATATAAAGGCCTCTCCTGGCTCCTGGGATTCACAGCTGCACACTAATCTGAGTTCTCATTTTGTGAACATGATAAAGCTTTGSTCCTTGGTGATTACCTTAACAACTTATAATTTGGGCAGCCTGCTTTTATGTATTGGAGTGCCCTACATATATTTTGATTCTCCAAATAACTAATTGGGTCTTTCTTAAACCTGAAATACTTAAAAGCTGAACAGGCAGCTGTCTTTGTTGGACAGATTATGGCTGTGATGCTGTCTGTAAGTGCCTCCTTTCAGCAAATAAAACAAAACTCCCCACCAGAGTTACAGGAGTCACTAAAAAGATGAGATTCTGTCTTATACTTCATTCACCCTGAGGGGGTGAATATGTACCATTAACAAATATGTCATGGCCTTGAAGATAAATAGGTCATTCTGCCTCTAAAGTGATACTTGCTGCAAGAATGAAAAGTGGGTTTATTCTTTTTTGTGTTTAGGGTTGTTTTTTAAATCATTATTCTGGAGGTGATTTAGGGTGTAATTCTGGTGTAATCATGAACATGTTGGGGTTTTTTCTTTAGACAGTTTTATTTTCCTTTTTCAAAGAGCATATCCTAGATTTTGTTTTCAGAGGAATTCAGTAGTTGCAATGTTTTCAGCTAACATTGACAGTTAACCTTTTTTTCTGTTTCTCCTAGTATTACAATGACTATGGTGATATTATTAAAGAAACGATGAGTAAAACAAGACAGATAGACAAAATCCAGTGTGCTAAAACACTTATTCTTAGTTTGCAGCAGGTAAGAATTTACAGTGTTCTTAGGCATGAAATTCCATCCTGTAATGTCCTGTTTAGTAACTAGTATGAGGTGTTGATGAAGAAATTTTTATACTTGTATTTTGAGAAAAAAAAATAATTGGGAATTAGTAGTAAAAAAAGTATTATAGTAAAGACCAGGTGAGAATTGCCCCATTTATTTCTTCTTTGTTGATGTATGTAATCAGGGAATCCTACAGATTGTTTGTATTCTCAGCTTCAGAACACCTGATTGAGTGAAGCACTGAAATCTCACCCAGTGTATCTCCAGTTTGATGGGTGCTTGCACAGAGCATTTCCAGGTTGATCTCTGGGGTGCTCCTGAAGGGCAGCTGTGACTTTGCTGTGCCTGTTTGTCTCTTGGTGTTGTCAGATGAGGAGTGAGGGGAAGAAAGCTGTGAAACAAACTTTTAAACTGGAACTGAGCTCTGTGTGTATTGGTCCAAAGTTTGGCATAATCTTTTAATACATRAAAATTTCCCTTCTTTTCCATGCAGCTCTTCAATGAAATGATTCAAGAAAATGGGTATAATTTTGACAGATCATCCCCAACATTCAGTGGCATAAAGGAACTTGCTCGACGTTTTGCTTTAACATTTGGATTGGATCAGCTGAAAACAAGAGAAGCTATTGCTATGTTACACAAGTAATTGTGTGCTTTGTGTTACTTCCAGTTTTGTAAACACTTTTTGACTTTGTAGTCTTTGAAAATGAGTTTGTTAATGCTAAGTGCATCAGCCCTGGAGATGATATAGCCCATATATTAATTAGGAGATGACTGCAGTTTTGTCTCTGAGTAAAACCGGAATGTTTAATGGTGTTGGTGTTCTCCAGCATCATTGTATAAATGACAGCAGTGTCAATGCTAGAGTGAAAAAGCCTTTTTAATGTCTGGTCCCTGACAGTAAGAACAGATCCACTTCATTGTCAGTGGTGGTGGCCTCATGCAGAAAACTTGCAATGCAAGGCAGAAATTCCATGACAAGACAGAGTGTGTCCAGATTCAGATAATGACCAATGTTCACTTATTTTTGCTGGAATATGGAAACATCAAATTATTGCTTTCTGGACTAAAGGAAAGGGGTTTGGTTTTGGTAGCTCACAGTGCTTTGAACTCTGCTTGTTCTTTTTCTGATGTCAATTTTTATTTGTTCTTAGGGATGGCATAGAATTTGCTTTTAAGGAACCTAATCCACAAGGTGAGAGCCATCCACCTTTAAATTTGGCATTTCTTGATATTCTCAGTGAGTTCTCCTCGAAACTTCTCAGACAAGACAAAAGAACAGTGTAAGTATTTTCTTAATATTCCTAGTATTTGCAATGATAACCACAAAAGCTGTGCATCAGAATAAATATTTATGTATTGTATTAATCTAAAGTGGAATCTTTGAATCGAGGTAAGTTTACAGTTATGAAGTCACAGAGGGTAAATTAAATTTATCATTGTTAYTTTTCATTTTATGGTGGATGAACAGAAATTGGATTCTGGATCTGCTGTTGTCTGGCCTCTCTGTGACCCAGAGCAGAAACGTGGGCTGATCATTTCAGTGGTTACTTACCTTGACAGGGTAACATGTGTTACAGGTTTTGTGCATCTCTGTGCTGGTTCCATTTACAGGTACGTGTACTTGGAGAAGTTCATGACCTTCCAGATGTCCCTGCGAAGGGAGGACGTGTGGCTGCCCCTCATGTCCTACCGGAACTCGCTGCTGGCCGGGGGGGACGATGACACCATGTCCGTCATCAGCGGCATCAGCAGCCGCGGCTCCACCGTCAGGAACAAGAAGACAAAGCCAGCAACAGGCAAGCGGAAAGTACCCGAAGGTAGAGCTGCTCTCTTCTGAAATTTACTGCATGGATACTCACACAAACTGCTCATGCTGTTCCTTGTTTTTAGTGTGACTGTATTGCTATGCCTTCAGGTATTTTTTCAGAGCAGGTAACTTCTGCCCATGTATGTGTCTTAGTGGGAAGGTAATAATTTGATTCTCAAAAGGAAATAAGGCACTACATGGTGTTAAGTAAGAAATGCTTCAGCAGTGATTATAAATCCAGGCCCTTTGAGGCACATGGAAGACTTTGTGGCAGAAAGTAAAGCAACCGAATCTCTCTACCACACTGAATTTGTGTTTCAACATTCACTGCTAGACCAGTGTGCAGAACCTTCACGGGTGTCCCTCCTGTGTTTGCYTGCAGCTGAGGAAAGCAGCAGCAGTGACAGCATGTGGCTGAACAGGGAGCAGTCCATGCACACCCCCGTGATGATGCAGACCCCCCAGCTGACCTCCACCATCCTGAGGGAGCCCAAGCGGCTGCGGCCGGACGAGAGCTACATGGGGGTGTACCCGCTGCAGGCCGAGCACCCCCAGCCCCCCCTGGACTACAAGTACGTACACACCCGCTCTGCTTTGTGCTGGTGCCCACACTCAGCAGTGTGTAAAATRCATAATGGTCTCTTTAAGCACGCAAGTAACGTGGATGTTGGCTCAAAGGCAACAGGAAGAAGCCGCGCGGCAGCAGCAGGAGAGAGCGATGAACTACGCCAAGCTGAGGAGCAACTTGCAGCACGCCATGTGAGTGGGTGAAGAGTTCCCTGGGAGGCTTTAAAATGCACTGGTAATACCTGTGTCTTCTGAGTGACATGCATCTGAGTTTCAAAGGTCTCTGTGCTCTTTAAGAACCGTGTGGTTCTACAGAATAGAAGCACATGTTGCCAGCAAAATCCATGGGCATGTGTGTTGAGGAGCTTTGCATCTTACTCCTACTTAGCTCTGATAGTTTCAGTGGTGGCTTTTTTAAAATACAGTGACACCAATTATAATTAGAATGACTCCTTAGTTTTCTCATAAGATCTGATGTTTCATGTAGAATTTATGAGGAAAGAGGATGGAAGCACTGTGTGGGAGTATTTGTAGTGGTTTTACACATCTACTTTGTTTCCAAGGCATCCTTCCTGGCCTTATCATAAGGCAGAAACAATTTTTCTTTAGGTGGCAAAGCCTGAGTTCTCTCTCCCTTGGGAATGAATTAGGTATGGAGTAGAGCTGCTTAGCAGTTCTCCCAGCCTCTCAGAACACCCATTTAGCAATGTGCCACAGTTATCTAAACTGACCTTTGTTAGGCATTCTCCCACCCTCTCTCAGTATCTTCTGGTTAAATACCAGTTTTCTTTAGTAGTAGTTGTGCATTTATTTCATTACTTCATTTCTGYTTAATCTAATGGAATTACCCTTTGTTGGGAGTCCCTTACTGAGCATTAGCTTTATAAATAGATAAAAGTTMACTTGATTTAGTGCTAAGCAGTGTTGCATTTCATTGCAGTCGACGTGGCACGAGTCTAATGGAGGATGATGAAGAGCCAATTGTTGAGGATGTGATGATGTCATCAGAAGGGAGGATTGAGGATCTTAATGAAGGCATGGACTTCGACACCATGGACATAGACCTAGTAAGGAATTTACTTCTATTCTGGTGGTCTATGGATTGGTATTTCTGCTTTTAAAGTAAGATATTTGAATTCAGTKTTCCCTCTGATAAAACAGAAATCATTGTGGTTGCTTTCTGCATCGTTGAAGGGCTGTGCTGTTGTCTGTGTACAAGAGCCAGCTGCTCCAACTGCCATCAGAAAGCAACAACACTTCCTGTCATAGCTAATAACAGTTATCCCCTGAGAGTTCAGCTTGACTGAGTTCAGTGTAAAGCCTCTGTTTTTCTGGTGAAATTGCACTTAACCTGTTCGTTTGTTTGCTTTCCTAAGCCACCATCAAAGAACAGGAGAGAAAGAACGGAGCTCAAACCAGATTTCTTTGACCCTGCTTCCATCATGGATGAATCGGTAGGTTAACTCCTGTCAGGGGAGAGGATGGCCCTCAGCCTCTGGCTCCACACTCCCTTACTTCACATTTTAAATGCAGAGAATGCAATCTTCAGGTTGTCATTGCTAGCTTATTTTGTCAGACTGGTACAGTAATTCAGCTCCATTTGAGCATAGTCAGTGTTCCTTGCAAGTTTGTAGGATTTTTGTTCTTAATATCTATATATGGCTATGTAAAAATTAAAGCCTATGATTCTGAGCAGACAACACATCTTGCAGAGGCTGGTGGCAAAGAGCCTTAGAAGAAWAAAGAAATGTGCATACATAGCATTAAAGGCAAGTTTCCTGTTGTGCTGAGCTTAGTTCAGTGACTCTGATGTCATTACCRAATGTCAGCATTAGATGGTTTGCATTTTGTGGGCTTTTAAATAATTTTTTTTWAATTGGCATATTTATTTTTGTGCATAAGTCAAATAATGGAGAAAATAAGAGATAATACAGATATCTGTTTATAGAGATGAGAGGTATTTTTTCTTTCCATATGAAGTTTTAGGTCCAAAACATCCGAAGTCTGTAGTTTCTGCTTGCAGTTGCCCTTTTATCCGACTTGGTCAATCTGCAGTCTCTATTCTCTTTTAAAAATCTGCATGAGGGATTCCTTCTGTCTTGAACCACTTGTAAAGTATGCAGCCATTTTTGACCTTGGGTAGCTGGTACAAAATTACACTGGAAATAAMGAGCTGCAGCAAGCCAGCAGAGGACAGTACAACAAGGCTTCCTGGGAATCTTGGACAGCTTGCTGGAATTTGGAAGATGGTTATGTATTTTTTTACAGTATTGTTGCAGTGTGAACCTGTTCTTGTTCATGGGAGAAAGAAGTCCTAAGTACTGTTTTAAATGCAAATGCACATATTTTGTACCAGTAGGATTTTGATTCAGTAACGAATCAGTTAGGGTGTGTGTCTGGCTGTCGTGTGTTCTGTTCCTGRCGTAACTCCAAGGAAATATCTCGCCTGTTCTCTGACATTCTGTTCTACAATACTTCTTCCCCTCTCTTCTCCGTTTTTCCTGGACTGAYCTGTGAAGTAGCAGTCACTTCTTAGCTGCCAATGCTGGAACCGTGGGTTGCACGCACGGGGTTTGGGGTCAGAGATCAGAGATAGGAGATGATGAGAGATCAAAGATCAGAGATGAGAGATTATCAGAGATGAGAGATGAGAGATGATCAGAGATCAGAGATGAGAGATGAGAGATGATCGAGATCACAGCGCACTTCGGGCTGGAGCCGCTCCGGGGCCCGCTCCCTGCGCCCGCAGTGCGCATAGCGGCCGCACGGGGGCAGCGGCGCTGCGCCACCGCCGCATTGGGGCCGAGCGCAGAGCCCGGCAGTGCCCAAACACTGAGACTGCAGAATTCCCTGGGAAACTCGGGAAATCAGGGCTGAAATCAGGGCTGAAATCAGGCTGAGCACTGTTCAGACATCATCTGAGACTGAAGAATTCCCTGGCAAACACGGGAAATCAGGCTGATCTGTCAGTGTGCAGTGTCCAGACATCATCTCATACATGGGAACTGTTCTCTGACTAATACAGGAGGCAGGGCTGAGCCAGGGCTGAGCCCAGCAGTCAGAGTGCAGTGTCAGAGCATCATTTCTTACATGGCAGCAGTTCTCAGTGACACAGGACCCAGAGCCCAGCAGTGGGCAGTGTCAGAGCATCATCTCATAATGCAAACCATTCTCAGAGTGACACAGGAACCAGAGCCCAGCAGTGCTTGATTTCCCTGATGATTGTTTGGTTTGCCACTGTCCCCCTGGCAGAGTGGATGCATTTGCTAGGAATGTTAATTTGTGTCCTGGCTGATGGGATGTGGTTCCTGTGGTCACAGACAGCAGCACTCAGGGTCTGCAGTGCCTGGCCCAGGTTTAGTCACTAATTACACGCTTGGTCTCAGGTTTATGCCCATAGAATGTCATTGCTAAAGAAGGCTGAGTTAGGCACCTAACTAAAAACTCTTTTGCAATTATTAACTAAAATAATGGAAACACAGACTTTATTCCTGCTGGATCTAGTTGATTTCAAGTGTGAGAAAATTACTTCTAATGAATGAGGAGCCCTTTTCATATTATCTAAATCAGAAGTGTGGTTTATCTGGTTTGGAAGAAAAATAAACTTAACAATGCCTTAACATATCTTGAAGTGTCTTAATCTTAAATTATATGCTAATTGCTTTGTTATTTGTTAAATGTGTGTTAGACTACAAATTGACACCATTTCTAACTTTTTTTTTAGGTTCTTGGGGTGTCAATGTTTTAATACCAGAGCAGCAAATAAATCAGTGGTGAAGTCATTTTCTAAGTGGAAGAGGAAGTTTTTCAATACAAAATTGTGGTAGATACAGTGAAATTCTGAACAGATTTTTCTCTAAGGAGAATGACATGCTTTCAAGATCAAGTGCATTGAAGGGGCAGTTTTGTTTGCCTGAAAGAAAAAAGAAATGTAAAGGACAAGTAAACAATTTGAGGATAAGTTACACTTTTTGTTGGGAAAAAAATCAATATTTTATTTATGTGCTATCAGTTTATTTCTGGATCATAAGAAGTATTCCCTCTGAGTTTTAATCTTACCAGTCTGAGAGGTGTTTGGTACAGATGTGAGCCCCTCTCTCCATTTGCTGTACTCAGTAACCATGAGCTCTGCTGGATTGCTGTTCACCTCCATGGACTGGAATGGTAGATGGATTGCTTTTCTCACAGGGATAGAACCAACCACAAGAGCTGTCAGTATTTTCAATTAAATGCAAACTTCAGCAACAGAAGGTTTGTATTAATTAATCATGAAAATAAAAATACATAAAGCAGAATTTTAACAGCTTTTTAATCTAAACCACACTTTTTATTCCAAAAGCTTCATGTTAGCCTTCTCAGCAAGGTCCATAAGCTATGAGCTACCAGAAGGTAACAGATTTCACTCTTGCTTGCCCATTACCAACCCTGAAAGTTTGCTTGTCCTTTAAGAAAAATGTAATGTTGTGAAATTCCTTCCAGTAGTGCCACTGTATTTTGTCTCCAAATAAAAGAAGCTTATTGTAGTATGTTTGCAGAAAAATTCTAAACAAAAATTATACAGCTTATTAGAGTGTGGGAATAGGGATCTAAATTTTAAATAAAATTATATATATATATAAATTGGTGCTGATTTTATAATTGCGCAGTTTGTTTAGTTTTTTCTTACTTTTAAATTCCAACTTAAAATTATGAGGTTTCAGAAATATATTGAAAGTTTAACAATGTTTAAAAATAGAAGAGCATGAGAATTCATGCTTTAAAAATGATTTTTAAATTTGTATTTTATATTGTTTTATCTATCTGTCTTTGCAAGCAGTCTTCAGGTTAAAGATACTTCTAACAGGTTACAGTACATTTCCTCTATATGTAAATTAGATTGGATAATAGAAACTCATAAACAACCCATAATATTCTTTGAAAGCTAAGCTTTAAACTTCATTTTGTGTCCATTCACAAATAAATTAAATTTGGTCTAAACCAGAAAGTGGATCTATGCCATTTGCCATTGACTCATTTTGCAAGGCTTAGGCAGCTAGACATCATTTTAAAGGAAATATTAACTTATATTACATATGTATATTTTTTGTCAGTTGTCTCTCAGTTCCTGAGGTTTATTATTTGAATCATTCCATGCCTTAATACGCTTGCAATACAAAATCTCCCCAAATAAATGGGTGAATACAAAAAGGCTTCCTGTTTTTAGACTCAGAAATGAAACATTGGGCTGTGGTAGCCAAAAACCATAGATTATCTAAAGGATCATGATAAAATATAATTATTTTACTAGGTCATGGGGTAACAACAAAATCAGAACTAGATCTGCCTAACTCATTTTTCCATAAATAAATACTCTCATGTCTAAAATACTGCCTATATTGTTTTCCACACCACTGCATTTAATAGAACTGCTGAGAGGACTGTATATATGATTTTAAACTTAAGTTGATTTTTCTTACTCTTGAAGGAGTGTTTCTTTGTGAAAGCAGTTCTTACAGCTTTGTTTTCAACCAGCTAAAAATGTTTTATATATTTACCTTAACCTGTTGTCCTCCACATTCTATTGTCCTAATTGTACTGTTTTCTGATTTGTATTTATGTCTTGAGACAGTAACTTTTTGAATAAAAATAAACCTGCAGTATGTTGTATGTTTGATCTTTTTAAACTGGGGTTATGGGAGGACAGTGAAGAAAGGGGTATGAGTAATGCAAATGTTATGTTTATAGAAATCAAAATCTTTTTCCATGTCTTTTAAGTGTTTGTCTCAGAGTTGGGATAATGTATGAAAAACTGCACTGTTTTATATTTGTAATAAATTGTACAAGTTTTTAAAATGTGAATAAAGCACTAATTGGGTAATAATTTAAAGCAGAAAAGTTAATGCAATCATGATTGTTTTAAATATGCTTTAATTTGAGATAAACTTGTTAAAAGAATTAGTGTAAATACAGAGTGAGCTTTTGAAGAGGTTAGTACCTGCAAATAAAATTTTTAAAATTTGTATAGAACTTTTACATGCCAAGAAAGCAGTGGTTAATTATTTTTGTGTTACGTTTTTTGAAGGTGTATTAACAACCTTTCTGTTGGTTTCTTTTTCCTGATAACTGTTACCTGATTCTACTCAGACTGCTTTGCRTTCTTTGAACATTGCAGATGCTGTACATAGTCCAGTGGAAATGCCATTAAATGTGTGTGCTGCTTTCCATTCCTTAAATTGATTAAAKACCCCTGGCTTCAGCTTCATTGGGCACACGGCAGGGGAATGAGGGGAGAGCCCTGAGCCATCCCTGAGCCATCCCTGCCCTTCCCTGAGCTGTCCCTGAGCCATCCCTGGGCCATCCCTGCCCACCCCGTCCCTGCCCTGCCCCTCTGCCCAGCTGCTGAGCACCTCTAGGGGTGGGAAACTTCTTCCTGCTGCAAGCAGTAATTTAAAAATCTTAGAGAGAGAACACTTCTGATCCTTGCTAACGTAACTTCAGGAGTTTGGGGCTGGTTTTTATTTTAGTTGTTGCACATGTTCATTATTCCYGTCTCTAAATCCTGCTGGAAGTTCAGTAGTATCTTGTGGAAAATTGTTTTAGTAGGTTCTAATTTTATCATGCAAGAAAAATACTTCCMCTAGCCAATGTAAAGTCTGTTCAAGTTAAACCCTTCTGGTACAAAAGCCTGTGAATGAAAGAAGTTGGAGTTTGCAAGAGAAAAATGATAAAAATGTAGAAAAAGGCAAACAATTCAGAGTGAGTAAAGCCTGTCCTCTGGTGCRCCAGAGAGGCCACAGGGAAGGTATTGACAGAATGAACTTCAAAGGAACARTCTCCACATATTCTGTAAAAAGTATTTCTTGATATTAAACAACCAAAGACCATGTATGAGATGTTAGTGGTGGCTGTTGTTTGTTTTTGGGTTTGATTCTCCTTAGGCTGGTGTGGTGCTGATTCCTGTAGTGTGTTAGAGGTTGTAAATCCCCAACTTTAATCTCAATATAACTGAAAATCCACCTGTTTGAAACCTGCCCCTGTTTTCCCCCTGGTTTACCCTTGTCTTTGTGTGGGATTTCAGGACAGCCATACAATTCACTTCTGCCCATATTGGAATTCCTGAGCTGCTTTGCTGCTTTTTTACCTCTAGGTACGTTCTTTTTTATTGCCTGATTAATATCAAGGACTTGTTCTTTGAAGCATTTTTCAAAATTGTGAATTTGTGCTTCAGAATTCTTTTGATCAAACACAAATTGATTATTTAAAAATAWTTTAATTCCGACTTAGCTGCTTTAATTTAATATTCTTTGACCAATTTGTGATACTGAAATGTAGCTTATGCCAGTGCCTCATTTTTCATAATCCTGTGTAATTTCTTGTCCTGAGATTGTTTAGTTTCATATGTATTTGTTGCCATCCAAAAGGGATGATGTTTTTCATGGAGGTGGATGATGACACGTACTCAGAAAAAAGGTAATGCAGGACAGAACTGTTCTGTAATAATTCTGTTTTAAAAGTAACAATTCCATGTGAATTGTGCCTGTCATTTTCCTCAGCTGTCCTCTCATGTATCCCTTCTTCATATTGCTCATCTTTCTTGAATCTATTTCTTTGATTAAATCTCAATTTTCATATTTCTATTGAGTTTTTACCAGTTGGATGTTGTTCCAGCTGGAGATGCAGTTGCTGCTTTTTGTTGTGGTTCTCTGCAGCTGCTGCCAGGTTTTTTGGATGTAAATCTTGGAGGCAGTGCAGTGGTGAGAAGCTACAACTGTGSCCAGGAAAATGATCCAAGGCTGTTCAAGTGGTTGGCTGGCAGAAAATGCCCCAGTCCTTCAGAGAATGTGCAGGGGTCTTTAATGTGCTTCCCAAACCTGATRGTGTAATTTCTGCTGGGCTTTTCTCAGCAGTTTTTTGATTGGAAAGTAAGAGGAAGAGTCATCACGTTTTGTGTATATGAACTGTTCTTGTTGAAGAAAAAGCTGCAGTTCCCAGCTTTACAAGTGAAAGTTGTGTTCRGCTGATAGCAGCCTGAATTCTGCACTTGCAGAAAAGCTATTTAAAAGAACCTAATAAAACAAAATGTAAAAGTAATGGAGGCCTAGAACATCTCAAAWGAGGAAGGAGATGTGAAGTTGGTAGTTACTTGGTGAAAGCATTCACAGCAAGGCTTGGGGAGGTGGATGAGTGGGCTTGCAGAGTTTGCTGTTTGGTGAGGTGGGAAGTGGCAGCTGAGAGGTCAGAGAGCCCAGAGCAGCAGCTTGTTCTGATCTGCTGGGCTRTGGTGCAGCTCCAATGTCCTTGTGCCCATGCAGCCCTTCTCCAGACTGCTCATCCAGTGCCTTCAGCTGCTGTCCCTGAACCCCCTGTGGCATCTGTAGGGGCTGGCTGTGGGACCTGGTGTGATCCCTGTGCTGTGATCCCTGCTCTGATCCCTGTGCCCCAGTGCCCACCCYGCACAGCCACCAGGGCAGCCTTGCAGTTGCTGCTGCTTGGTGAAAGGCAGTTAAACCACAATTCTGGAGAGACCCATGCACCCATCTCTTATTAACACTGTCTTTTCACAGCCTGAAATTCTATTTTCTTCTTTTCAAAGTGCTGCACTCCCCCAAAAGCAGAAAGCAAACCACATCCACTTGTTTTTCATATCATGCACAAAAGCACTTAAAGATGTAGCGTATTTTATATTTAGCCTGCTCTTTTGTACGTTCTTAAAACACTGAGCTGTCTTCTACACAACTGTTCCTACGTATCAACTGACAAAAACTGTCTTTCATTGTTTCTGTTGCCAGTTTATAATCTTCTGRATCTTGAAAAGCAGCTTTCCTGAGGTGGTTTTTTTAAACTCAACTCTTCCATTRCAGACAAGAATCAAAGTGTTCTGTGAAACCCAGCGTGGATTGGGGAAGTGRCATTGTCAGTGACACGGTGTCTTGTCACTTCCATCCGGCTTGGGGGACTGGTGGTGTTGCAGTTTAAGGTAACAGTGTAAGGTCTAAGCTGTTGTGTGAATGCCTGTGCCTGCAGAAATCTGCAGAGTTGCACTGGTGGTCATTTTCCTTCTTAGGGACCCTTTTTTCTTGCTCACCAATGAGCTGGTATTGGTGAAAGCAGCTCGTTGAAATGCTGTGAAGCTAAAGAAGCACATGTTCTATTTAAAGCTGCTTTTATTACAAATTCTCTCTTCTATTTGTTTTTTTTTTTTAACCTTGCAATGCTTCATCTTCTACTTCAGACTAACTTTTAACTGCAGAGTTCACTGGCTCTCTTGGGTTGGATTTGTAGATCTGACAGAGAAAGGTGCCCTGTAGAGCAGAGCCTGCAGTGGTGCAGTAGCAGCTGTTTGTGTTGGCTTTTCCTKGCATTTGTGTCCAGTTAACCAAGGAGAAATGGGCTGTTTGTGTTTGTTCTGGCACACCACTGATCGGTCTCAGATTGTGACAGAGCTGCACATTTTGTGGATTTACTCAGTTTAGAAGCATTGTCTCTTCACAGGCTGTTTCTGTAGTTAACAGTGTTCAGTTTAGGCCACTTGATCCATTAGTAAAGTTCAAAAGACAGGTCTTCTATTTTTTTCTTAATCCCTGCTCCAAAGGAAAGTCAAATATCTTCTTTTCTTTTTGAATTCGATTTGCYGTTCACCTGTGCCTCAGTGAGCAGGAGTGGGTGTGCAGGAGCCAGAGCAGAGCACTCAGGGCTGTGTGACACAGCTGTGGTGGCTGGGCAGGGTGAGCCTGGGCAGGGACTGGAGCTGTGACACCGCAGGGACAGCCCCAGGGCACCGTGCAATTCCCATCTGCAGAGCCAGGATGTGTCTGACCAGCCTGGGCCTGCCTGACAGCTTGGCCACCGTGTGCCTCCTGCCTGGTGTCAGACGTGTGGGGTCCCATCTTCTCCGAGTTAATTATTATTAATTACCATTCCTGTTACCACCGAGCTGTCAGCTGCCTTCCCAGCCCTGTAACCCTGGGTCAGCCACCTTCTGGCTCCCCCAATTTCATTTTAAATTGCTTACTGTGGTCAGCCTGAGCCAGCAAATGCAATCATGCCTCACCTGCCTGCAGAGGGACATAATTAATTTTCTTCAAGAAGATGTTAGAAATGAACCAGCTTGGTTTGGGGTCAAGGCTTTCAAGGTGTGGTSTAGGAATAAAACCACAGATCCGAAGCATCAGCATAAAGTCCCCTAATCCCTGCAGGACTTGGGGGCAGGAGTGGGGACCCTCCCTCACCTGTGTCACACTGCCTGGGGTGATTATTGTGGAGTTCAGAGCAGTGGCTCTTGTGATGGGGAACTGTTCCCATACAATTGTAAGGTAAAGGAGGTGCATGTTACAGATTTGGGCTGAATGAGCCATGGCTTGGCTCAGGTACACACCATTAAATAAACTGGTACAGCTGGTTAGAAAGGACTCTGCTTCCAGAGGACAGCTCTGGCAATTACTCAGTGTAAAGCTCAGGCAGCTCAAATCGGGGCTGGAGGCCTCCCATCTAAATTGTCATTTTCTGTGATTTCCTTCGTTCTATCTCTAAAAACCACCTCCGGCAACTTTTAAAGGTTCMCGTGCAAATTAGGATCAGAATTCCACTAGAACAGGCTCTGATGCACCTGCCCAGCACAGCAGAAAAGCGGGAATTGCTCAGCCTCGGGGCTGTCCCTGAGGCAGCAGCGCCCGGCGGTGCTGAGGGCCGGGCAGGGGGGGACGCTGCGGTCCCCCCTCAGTGCCGGGCAGGGCGGGGATGTGCCGGGGGGGTCCGGGCAGTGCCAGGGAGCCTCCTGCACTCGGAGCCTTCCCTCAGAGCCTGCGGGCTCCTCTCTGTTCCGCCGCCACACGGCGGAGCTCGGAGCTCGCCTTGCAGCCCTGAGCCCGGGCGGGGCCGCCTTGGGCCGTGCGGGGCCGCTCAAACCCGACCTGAGGGGCCGTGGGGCCTCCCCTGAGGGGCTGTGGGGCCTCCCCTGAGGGGCCGCGGCCTCCCCTGAGGAGCTGCGGATACCCTGTGGGGTTGAGGGGCCGCGGCCTCCCCTGAGGGGCTGCGGGGCCTCCCCTGAGGGGCTGTGGGGCCTCCCTTGAGGGGCCGCGGCCTCCCCTGAGGAGCTGCGGATACCCTGAGGGGCTGAGGGGCTGCGGGGCCTCCCCTGAGGGGCTGCGGGGCCTCCCCCTGAGGGGCCGGGGCCTCCCCCTGAGGGGCTGCGGATACCCTGAGGGGCCGTGGGGCCCGGGCGGTGCCCTGAGCCGGGCTGACCCTTCCGCAGTGAGGGACAAGGACATGCCACAGACTCGTGTCCTGCCTCCCCTGCCCCGGGGCTGAACACTGCCCCATCCCCGGAGCCTCCTGGCTGGGGAGGAGCCCCCCCCGTACTCTGCGTGAGGGAATCGTATTCTGGGCTTGGACAGAACTCTGCAAAGGTTCTGCGGCCTTTCTTGACGGTTCASGAAAGGGTAAGGARCAAAAYGGATTTTTKTTTTTTTMATGCTTTGTTCTTGCTCTGGGATTCTGCAGCCTCTCAGGCACCTGAGTGAATGTTTGTTCTGATGCACTGCTCCCTGCAGCGCTGTGCTCAGGGTGCTTTGTGCTGGGTCACTCATAACAAACTGRTATTTGCATTTCTGTTCCAAACTGTGCTCAAAGCAGCAGGCACGGGTAGCGGCACTCAGGGAGTGATCGCCACATTTCACTGCTTGGCCTGTGGCTCCTGTCTGGCTGCTGCTTTCATCTCCAAAAGGGCCCGGAACTCACCTGGGGATGGTTTAAATGTGCATCATCCAATTCAAGTACAAAGCAGATGAACAGCCTTATAAATGTAATCAGTCACTCAGGAGCTTAAGTGAAAGCACTATTCCACTTGAAAAGGTTCTGCATAGATTCTGTAAATCCAAACACCTGCTCATCTTCAATCAGAGCTGCTGGCTGCTGTGGTTTTTCCCAATTTATTTATTTTTAATATCTAGCCACCAGTATGGCAGCTCTTCACTCTTCAATGCCAGGGGGAAAACCCGAGCAGCTTTGCTGGCAGGAATGTCTGGGGAAAGCAATGTGATTTGTGTTTGTGCACCACAGTGACAGGATTGAAGTGTAAATGAGGGTCTGGGCTGTGTAAATCTGCAGCAAGAGGTGGTAAATCCCWGTGTCCCAGAGGGAGGAGGCGGCAGGAGCCTCTCTGGGCAGAGCAGAGGGTGAGGAGGGAAGCAGTGGACATTTCCCTGTCCCAGGTGAGACTGTGGCACTTTGCAGCTGTGGGGTTTGTGCTGGCAGTGGCTGAGCCCGTGCTGGTGCCTCTGAGGGTGCCCCAGGAGCTGCTCCAGGGCTGCAGGGAGGGGGCTTCTCTGTCTTCCTTTGTTCCTTATCCTTGTGCCGGGTGCCCGGGGCTGCTCAGAGGAGCAGAGCCTGGAGAAGGCAGAGCTGGAGCCACCTTTGTGTCTGTGGGAGCCWCTGAAGGCTCYTGGCAGTGGGGATGCCAGCTCCTGGTGTTAGCAGTGAGCATTTCTGTTACCCTGGCAGAGCTGACAGTGCCACGGGAGCTCTGTGAATCTGAGCCTTTCCCTGTCATCCACACTCCTTGATTTCACAGCACTTGGTGCTACCTGGAGTATTTACCAGCACCTGGCTCTGACTAATGGTTACAGAAGCATGTAAGATAGAAGGATTAGCAGCTCAGCTGTCTGATTAATATGTAAATGTACCCAGTTATGTGTGAGGGCTCTTAATGAAGTAGCTCACACTTCTGCCTCTGTGTATCAAAGGTGATTGATGGAAAAGTACTTCAGGTGCTTGCTGGAAAGTGTAAAAGTTGTTTTTGTCTACATCTTGCCTTCAAAAAATATCTGTAGACCTAGGGCTGAGATTTCCTGAGGGAGGAAAACCAACTCAGTCTGAGTTTAATCTCAACTAATCCAAATTGTTGGCCATGTTCCTGCAGTATCTGTAAATTCTCAGATAGGAATAATCCATCRGGATCTTGTATAACAATCCACACGGTCTTAAATAAACCCTCCTTTTGGCTGCAGCCTGCAGCTGACACCTCCTGTGAATTATTTGGTGGTACTGTCTGTGAAGGGCTGGAGGCTGCAATGGAAGTTGTGGTGAAGGCAGGAGGGCCCCATGGAAGATGTTCCTGTGCTCAGGTCCCATCACAGCCCAGACCCTCAGCCCCAGGGCACCCCAGGGCAGCTGTGTGGATCAGGGAAATCAAGTGAAAATCCTGAGGCTTCAGTGGATTTGTGGAATGCAGGGATTTCCCTGCTGGAGAAGGGACAGCACCTGAGCTCCCCGCCCTGCAGCACAGGGGCTGYCACTCCTGGGTGTCCCTGTCCCCAGCTGTGTCTGAGTGTCCCTGGAGTGGGGAGCTGGCAGCTCCTGGGGCAGCAGGCATGGGGTATATACACATATATCTATATATAAATACATATATGTAGGCAGCAGGTCTAGCCCCTCCAGCCCTGGGATGTGCCTTTCCCTGGAAACACCCCTGAGATCAGTGTCCTGAGTCATCCCACCACCCTCTGGGCATTTCTCCATAGATAAACCCTACTGCTGCCTCTGAGGGATTTTTCCAACCATCCCATTAATTGGCAGTCATTCCCATAWTTTTTCCCCTAACTGCAGCAACCTGGGTGCACACTCTGGCATTTTTAAGTGTAGCTTCTTCTTTCCTTCCAGTTCCTCTGAAGCAGGAGAATCATCTCCGTGTAAGCACTGGCTCAGATAATGGTTTATTGTATTCCTGATGACAAGTTGGTTTATGGTAATTATTAGGCTGATGTTTAAAGCTTTCAGTGTAAATCAATGCAATTAAAAAGAAAATAATACTCCATAATTCATACAGAGAAAGATCTTTGTGGGCAGCTAATGTTTCATGAGGAAAATGTTACAYGAGAATTGTTGAGTCCCAGTGACACCAGTGCCCAGCCCAGTGCTGAAGTGGGACTGTAACTCTGGGTCTCCATGGCAGCAGAAGGAGTCAGTGACTTCAGCACCTTGTTCCAACACCTGTGATCCTTCTGCTGTGAGCTCCAGCTCTGCCTTCCCTCAAGGGCAGGTGGGACAAACCCTGGGCATTCCCTGCCCTCAGCTCCCACCTGCTGCTGGAGCCTGGGCAGGGCAGGGGGGAGCTCCCAGCCCCTCACCTGCCCCAGGTGTGTGCCACACCAGCCTCTGGCACAATCCCATCCCTTGGAGCTGGGGCTCACCTGGGYTGTGTCGTTCTGGGGATCCTGAAGGCTGTGTGAGGCACTGTGGGGAGGAAGAGAGATAAACCCCACTCAGGTTTCCCTTTCTGTGGGAGAGCACTGATTGTTTTTGTGCTACAAGTTGCTCTTTGCTTTCAGGAAGATTTCTGACAGCCCTGGTGAGTCCTGCTGGCTCCAAACACCTGGGGCTGTGAATTGTCACTCTGGAGGGGGATGGCTGACGTGGAACTTTCTGTATTGTCTAAAACCAGAGAGAAATTGTCAAGAAAGATACATTGCCACGCATTCTGGCAACGGTCTTTCAGGTGTTTTTCAAGGGCAGAAGTGAAACTGCTCACGCTGTGACAGGGACAGGAACCATCACAAACACCTCTGTGGCAGAGGAGGTGGAGTGTGGTTTTCTTTGCCTTTCYGCTGCCTTTGTCCCTGGCCTTGCAAGGGCTACAAATGCTTCTCAAAATGCTCCTGGGACAAATGCAAGTGGGACAAGTGCTCTGGGAGACTCTGGGGGAAGGGAAAGAGAAGCCCAGGGAAGAGGCAGATCAAACTGGAAGCAGCAGGACGTGGTGGATTTATTTGCATATCATTTTGCATTTGTGAGAACAATCACAACCCACTTATAGAGTGATGACATCAAGCAAATGACATATCAGCAAATCAGTTTTAAAGCCTTTCTTTTTTTCCCAAAATAAGTTCTCTGCAGTTATTTTCCTTTTTAATCTAGGTCCTTTTTAATCTACTTGCTCACCTTGCTGAGGCTTTGTGTGCTCTGSACACACTGGTGAGGACAGAGGTGAGGAAAGAGGGACTCAGGGGATGCATTCTACATTTCCCCTTTGCTGCTGCCTTTTGCTCCTCTGTAGCTGCTTGGTGAGAGCCAGCTGTAGCCTTCAAGCATTAGAAATATTTAAAACTCATCCCCTTTGCTCAGGGGAAAGGTGGCACAGCAAACAACTGCCACGTTCCCTGGGAGATCAATAACAGCCTGCAGGAAGCTAAATCGTCCTTTATTAATCTGATGAATTGGCCTGATGCAGGGAGGAGGAGATCAACAGCACGGAAAATAAATGCATGTCCTGAGGCAAAGCTTGTCAGCTATGGAAATAGAAGTGTCTTTTGTTTCATCCATAACAAATAATGTTGAAAGTTAGGCTGSAAGACCAAAGTGACTTCTGAGATTTGTTAGTGCAATGTGGATAGGGAAGCTCACTCCTCTCTTAGACAAGCAATTACACAATCACACAGAGACAAGCAGTTTCCCTGCTGTGCTGCTGGATTAGAAAGCCTGAATATCTTCCTCCTCATCCTTCAAGGGGGACTGATTCAGCCAAGAGCTTGGGTACATGTTTCAGAGTCATTCCAGGGAGCTGGTTTGGTGGGGGACTAGGCTCTGTGGGTTAAAGGTTGGGCCCAGTGACCTTTGGGTCTTTTCCAGCCTAAATGATTCTGTGACTTTATAATTTGTGCCCATTTTCCTTCAGGAACGAGGTGCAGCATCGACCCAGCCCTGCCCTGAGCCAGAGCAGCCTGGGCCCAGCAGAACTGGGGCAGGCTCCTGTGGCTGCTGGAGAGTTTTGTTTCCTGCAGGAGCTTGGGCTCACCTCTCATTTCCCAGTAAAATAAGCATGAACTCTCATTCTGGAGCCAGGATGATTGACTTGTCAACTCTCATTTCACTTAAGTGTTTCCACAAGAGTGAGAATTTCAGTTTTCATTTCAAAAGTCCTGCTTTTCATTTCAAAATTCCTGCCTAAACTGTCAGAAACTGCTTGAAGAAATCTTGAGTCAGAATTAGGATTTGAGGGCCTGTCAGAATGTGCAAATTCTGTACATGGCAGTGTAAATTGATAGACATCAAGGGCTCTAAAATTGCCCTTGGGGTGGTTTTTTGAAGGTGTGCTGTAGTAACTCCGGAAGATCTTCAGGCAGAGACCACAAGGATCTTGGTGTTTTTTCTTATTTTCTTGGGGAAGAGTTAAGGGTTACATTTTCCCACAGCCGGAGTCAAAACCAAAATACCCTGAGGTCTCTAATTCAATCTTCACATCTTACTATTATTTTTTTATTAGATAGAAAAGTCAAATGTACAAATAGTCCCTTACAGTTACTGGGTCTGTGCAAGCCACAAGGTGTTGCCAAAAAGCAAGAGGGAAATTCTGCGGGTGCAAAACCCATTTCAAAAAATAAACTGCCTCCAGTGTCACTGCTTCGCTCATTTCCCATCCCCACGGGCAAATATGAATTTTTTCTGAACCTTTAATCTACAGCACTGAATAAAGTTATGTAAATGTGGTGCAATGAGGAAGGCTTTTAAGCTGTGGTAGGTATATCATGGTCCTCTCCCATCCTGTGAAATTGCTTTACAGCCAGGCCATAATCACAGTGACAGACATGCTTGATTGAGTTTTGTCTCTCTGTTAATCTATGGAGTCATTTGCAGGTGAAAATGAAGAGCTGGGAAACTGGGGATGCACTGAAAAATAATCCTTTTAATACTGAGCATGGAGATTCCCTCGTGCTATTATGGGAGTGCATTTTAGGATTAGAGCCTTTGGAAGCTTCTCGTTATAACTGTGATTTATTTTTAGTGGTTTTTCCCCATAAAGTAATATTAGATATTAAAGAGCATATATTTTAGGTGATGGTGGAAAACTGAAGATTAAGGCCAGGACTGTGAATGGGATGCATGAGGGATGGTGAAGATGAGTCATTTCTCTAATGCACAGGGTGAGAGCTGAGCTGAGAGGRTGAACAGATGAGAGGCAGAGCAGCAGTGGTGTTTTATTGTCACATCCTGAGAAGTGTCACTTCAGGCTCTCAGGGGAGTCCTGCCTGGGCTCTGCTGCTGCAGGAACAGTTGGTGGCAGCTGAAGGAGCTGATGGTGAGGGGACAGGTGGCTTTTCCCCACGGGGGAGCAGAGCCCAGSCAGGGTGCCCTGGCCATGGGCAGGGGTTGTCTTGAGTCTGCAGGAGCAGCTTGGTGGGACTCCCCAGATCCTGAGGTGGGGTTAAATCCACCTGGAGCGGGCTGGAAGGGCTTTTCTCCTCTTGTGCACAAGGAGCTGCTGCTGGGACCTTGTTGGCTGCAGCCATCCTCTGCAGCCCTGGAGGGCTCACACTGCCGCTGTGGAGAGGAGATAAAAGCTCTTCTTATCTACACAGCTCCTCCAGATACCAAGATGATTAAGCACATGCATTTGTGAAATGTGCCTCAGCACCTCTCGTTATTGATGGCAGGGATGACTGGGAGCCATGAGTCAAAGTGAGAAATCAAAAGACAATGGGGTGAGGCAGTGGGAGATTGTGAGTGCAGYCCCCAGGGCTCTGCCACTGCTGCCAGGGCTGCTGCCCACCCAGAGGGAAGGAGGGACCCTGGCAGTGACCAGGCTGCCATGGGGACAGGCAGGGTCCCTGTSCCATCACTGTGTGAGCTGTGCCCTGTGCTGTCCCTGGGCAGGGGACAGGATGCAGCAGTGCCAGAGCAATGCCAGGAGGCTGAAGCAAGCAGGGAGTCACTGGGGAGGACTTTGCTCTCCTTGTACCAAGTTTGATTTTCCTGTTTCCCTTGGAGAAGGAAGAGCAGACAAAGTGAAACCAAGAGCACCCTGACATATTGACTGATTTCCATGCCCAAAGCTGTGTCCTCAGGCTCCCTGCTGGCTCCCCTCATCTGCACCCAGTCACTCACCAGTGAGAGGTGAGTACTGGGAGATCTGATCATGTTTCTGTGCCAATCCATGGCAAGCCTTCCCTGCTGCCAGAGCAGGCTCCTGCCAGGGAAATGCTTCTTGTGAAAGAGGACATTTGGTGACAGGAAAAACCCAGCTTCTTAAAAACCCCTTGTGGTGATCAGCATTTAAATTCAGCCATTCTGGGACTTCTGATCCAAGGTAAGTGGAAAATGGTGACCTTTGCTGCAGGGTGCTTCTGCTGAGAGGAGCCTGAGCCCAGAGGAGGTTTGGGTTTAGGTCCCATGGTGACCAAGTGCTCCTCTCATTTTGGAGAGGGCAGCGTTCCTGCAAGCAGGGATATTCAGATGATCAGGAAAATTGCCACATTTTACATTAAGGGCAGCCTTCCCACACAGAACATCTCTGCAATTAATTGTCMTGACACTTGATTAGTACCCAGGGGCAGGGATGGATCGTTCTGTTGATTGGGCAGGGATGTGTGATTAATTGCATAAACTGGCTCATATTCAAAGGACACAAACCAGTGGCTGCAGTTACTGTCACCCTGGATATTGGAGATTTGTGTCAGGGCAGTGCTCCTTTGCCATCCCAATAAGATGAAGATTCTCTCACTCAKCTCCTGAGAAATGAGTCCTTAGGCCTGATCCCCTGCAGCACCAGCTCAGCTGGTGTTTCTGGTGCCCTGCTGCAGCCTCCCCTGCCTCTGGTTTGCTSTCCCCCATTCCCCAGACATGGATGTGGCAGGCAGAAGAGTGCAGGAGCTTCTCCCCCGCTGGCAGGGAGCAGTGTGGAGTCTGGTACTCAAAAATGAACGAGCTGGCCTTGACTCAGAGTGGCTGGGTGCTCAGAGGATGCTCAGGGCTGTGCAACACCTCRCATTCACAGCTGATCACCTCTGTGTTCCTGTCAAACCTCATGGCAACAGAATGAAACCCACCAAACCCCAGGGTGCAGAGGATGAGGTGTGGGGCTGCTCACGGTGGGCTGGGCTGGCAGCCCCGGGGAGGATCAGCAGCCGCAATGGAATTTTACATCTTGCTGGGCGTTTTTCTCAGCCAGCTGTGTGGAATGTCCTGTGCCTTCTCCTCTCTGCGGTGGTGGTGCAGGAGGAGAAGTGACAAAAAGGCTCTTCCAGCCAGGAGTGCCAGTGTCCCAGCCCTGTCCATCCCTCARCACGAGCACTGCCACAGTGCCCTGGCTGTTTTAGATCCTGGGCAGCTCCGGGTTTGAGCTGGGCGCTGGTGCTGCCCCAGGTGGGTGGGTCAGAGTTCCTTGCAGTGGCTCTGGTGGCTCTGGGTGTGGATGATCCTGTTTTATTTATTTTTGATGCTGGCAGTGATTTTGTGAGTGGTTTCCTGGGCAAAGCAAAGGTTGAACTTCTGCAGCAAATGCTCACGGCCTGACCTTTATGTCTCAGCCACTGTCAGGCTTCACTGAGTGCTCTGCCCCCTGACATTCAGCAAGGCAATAAAGAAATGAAAAGTACTAATGTAACCTTTATAAAAATAGTTGAAATGATAGTTTAATTTTTAATCTCCCACTATGGTGCTAAAATAAGCTCAATAAACTTTGGCGGTAAATGACATTCAGAAGGAATTCAATTTCAATAACATTATGGTTATGATAGTCAGCAAATTATGTCCTGAACTGCCACTTCCAGAAAAGAAAGACACATTCAGGGTGGGACTGTTGACCTTTCCAATTTTTGGATAATATTTGGGCCACTGTTAATGCTTTGGAGGTTGATCTGGAAGCTGAGTCCCTTCCCTTGCACACCCTGCCAGGCACTCAAGGGGAGGTTTTAGACTGCACCTCTCAGCAGCCAGGCCAGCTGGGTTTGGTGCATCTGAGCTGCAGCACTGGGCCTGTGTCAGCTGCAGAGCACATCTGCACGAAAATAGGACCAAAAAAACCTGTTTGAAGTGAAGAGGGCTGGGGTCTCTCTGAGGGCTGGGGTTTCTCTGAGGGCTGGGGTCTCTGAGGACAGCTCAGTGCCAGCTGCTCCTGAAGATGTCCCTGAGCACTTCCATCCCCCTGCCTGCAAAGCCCCGATGGTTTGTTTTTTTTTTTTTGGACAGCCCTGAGTGTGCTTATGAATAGTTCATAGTAAAAGCTTCCACGGAGAATACAAAAAGCTGTTAAACCTTAATGGCCTGATGTTTACATTTCTTGAACTACAGGTTGGAAAGTCTGAGTGCAAATTGTTCCGACACAGCTGATGTTTTTGTTGTGAGGGGATTTGTGATAAGCACTGGGCAAGAGAAGTGTATCTGACCAATCTAKTGTCTCGTTTTCATACACATTTTCCTTGTAGCACTGCAAGTGAGGGTTTTCAGTGGTGTTYTAGGTGACAGTTCCCTCAGCAAAGTGACTGCCAGGACCTGCCGATGGAAGGTCCCAGGCAGAGGGGAACGTGGTCAGGATGGAAAAGCTGTCCCCAAACACCCTCAGGGTATTTAGACACCATCCCCGTGAGAGCCGTGATGAATGCACACACACAAAACATGGCTCAAGCACTCCAAGTGCTTTGTAGTTGCTTTCAAGGAGCCCATCCTTCAGGGGATTCCTACCCAGGCTGGGATTTGGGGCTGGGATGAA
The DNA here is from genome assembly GCA_902810485.1 of Alauda arvensis. Taxonomy (NCBI): domain Eukaryota; kingdom Metazoa; phylum Chordata; class Aves; order Passeriformes; family Alaudidae; genus Alauda; species Alauda arvensis. Next base: position 425,693 of record CADDXX010000446.1, read on the forward strand.
GGAATATCTGCTGGGCTGTGCTGATCTGCTCAAATTTGCTTAATTAACAGTCTAAATCTCAACACTTCCCATCCATGTGTTTTCCCTTTGTGCTGTTACAGGTTTGGAATCTCAAAATATTAGAAGCTCCAGCTGGACACAGAAAGAGCACAGAGCAGATTTTTATTTTGCCATGAGCAATGTTTGGTTTCAGGGGAAGCTGTTTGTGCCTCACCACAAGCTGATGGTGTGGGATGATGAGGTGAGAACTGTCAGAGAAGAAACCTGGATTAAACAACAAACTGCTCCCGTTGGGATGAACTGGACACTGAGTTCTGCATTTATGAGCCTTCAGCAGTGTCATTTGCCTCACCCTGCACTGGGCACTGGGAAGGAGAGGCTTCATTAGAGCTGGAAGTTCCTGACAGGAGAGCAGGTCAGGATGTGCTGCAGACCCCTGTGTGCATCCCTGGCACCGTGTGAGATGTCTGGGCTCTGTTGAAATAGATTCCAGCTAAAATAAAAATACACAGAAGGGCTGCAAAAACAACTTTGCCCTGTGAATTTTCAGAGTTCACCAGAGCTTATTAGAAAAGAACACAACAAAGTACTTGAGAAGTGACTTTGACTCCAGGGAATAAACAGCTACAAGGGAAAAAAATCCTGGGTGCCAAAGAGCTTTTCGACTCAGCTCTGAAAAGTGTAAATGAGATCCAGTGGATGGGATCTGGAGCCAGACACATTCAAATTGGAAACATGACCTACATTTTTAATGGTGAGTGTGCTTAGCCATTGGAACAAAGTGCTCACAAAGTGGTGGATTCTCTCCTCTTGATGGCCTCAAATCAGGACTAGGTGCCTTACTGGGAGATAAGCTTTAGTCAAAAATAGCTCTGCTTTAGTCAAACACATGTTACAGGCCTTGATGTAGAGGTAATTGGGAAGATGTAATGGTCTGTGGCATCCAGGAGGTCAGGCCAGATGGCAAAATGATCCCTTCTGGCCTCAAACTCAGTGAATCTCAGAATGAATRTAAGTGCTATCATCTGGATCTGCATTTGGAATAATTGCAGGCAGAGATTAGACACGCAGTTGCATATGGTTCAGAATTGATAAACTTCCCTCCCCTCCTGAACAAAGGCTCTTATTTATGCCTAATTACATGGTGCTGCTGTAATTCAGATAAATATCCTTTAGAAACTCAGATGCCATGTCAGCAAACCAACTTTACCTTCTGTGTTTTGTGTGTTTAGTGTGGAAATCYGGTTTCCAAAGCTGCACCTGCAGGCACAGGAATGTACCCAGGAGGAGCTCCCACAGGGACATTKGCTTCTCCCTGGGAGGACCCTGATGGGATTTAGCCCTGTCAGCTTTGAAGCTGGTTCAGCCAAATCCTGAGGAYGTGGAGCTGCAGAGCAGCAGGGCCTGGTGCTGGTGGCTGCCTGAGCACTGCTGGATTTTACGGGAAGGAGCTGCTGAAAGAGCAATAGCAAAAGAGAAATAGCAAAAACTGAAGAGGCTGGAGCTTCTGTGAGTACATTTTCTTATGCTGATATTATCACAAACAGCATCTCTGCTTGGCAATGCACCTGCACCTGCAGAACAGCCTCTTGCACTGCTTCTGCAGAGAGAGGGGATCAGAATATTAACAGGCAAAAGAAACCGCATTAAAACACGGGTGACTTTTAATATGAATTTCACCTGTATTCTGTAGCTTTCAATTTTAGTGTTATCTCACTCACAGAGCACTCAAAACAACTGTGCAGGTAAGCAGTGAGGCTATGCRGAGGAAATAATATTGTTAAAGTTCAGTGAAATGTCGTCATTTCTGGTACTGTGGGCATTTACCTGGGCTCAGATGACAAATGTTGCTGAGTTTCATTCATAAACGTCCATAACCTTTTGCATTCTCTGTTCTTCTCCACAATGAGTTCTGATTGATGGCACCAAACACCCAATTTCCAGGTGATGAGAAAGTTCACTTTTTCAAGTTCTCAGAACCGTAGGGAAATTCTCACAGCACACAGTGCACCTTGAGGAGTGGATATTCCGAGGTTATGAGGTTTTTCCTTGGCCATACATTGAATTTAAAGGGGTCAAAAGCCTGGATCTGTAACCTCCCTCACAACTCCTGTGYTCACCATTAAATCCTGTCCTCAAGGGCCATGTCCAGTGTTTTGAACACTTCCAGGGGTGGTGACCCCRCCTCTTCCCTGRGCAGGTCTCTTCCAATGCTTGGCCATCCTTTCCATGAAAAAAACTTTTCCCAGTGTTTCATTGAGGTCTCCCCTGGTGCAGCCTGGGGCCACTCCTCTCTKCTGTCACTCYTTACCTGRGAGAAGGGACTGAGCCTCCCCTTCCCTCAGCTCCTTTTGGGGGCTGTGCAGAGCAGAGGGCCCCTCCTTGTCTGCAGCCAAAGCACAGCTGGCCCTGCTCAGTAGGAGCAGCACAACAACCCTGTGTGTCCCAGAGGGTAAAGCTGGACCCCACACCTTCCCCAAACCCTGTTTGTCACAGTCTGCCCCTCCTGTGCCCCTGTTCCCCAGGGAACACACACACAGTGTGGTGGCTCACATGCAGACTGTGTAAATACAGTTCTGTGAGTTTTAGATCTTTGTGTTCTCCCTCTGCATTGATGCCCAGAACCTTGCAGCTAATTACACGTTTGCTAATTGTAGCCTGCTTTTCTCACCCTCTTCCATTTCAGCTCAAAAAGGAAACRTGAGAATGGTGACTCTGCAGATACTCTAAAATAACCAACGTTTTTCTGAATCTCAGCACTATTTTCTTATGCAAATGTCAAACATCTCTCTGCAGATACTGTTCTCTGGCATTCTGAGTGTGTTTTCAGATGACACTAAAAATGAAAGTGACATGAAATAGTGAAAATCAGATTTGAAGTTAGATGTGTTTTAATGTGGCATTTCACCATTTTGATATTTTGTCAAAAAATTTACAAAAGCTCCTGATTTTGAAGGTTCTTTTCCAGTACTTCTACAGGATGGCTTTTATGGTAGCACTGTTGTATCAGCAAAACCACCAGTGCAGGTATTTTGCTTTTTTGTCTTGCTTTATAGCCCTTTATACAAGGGTTTCCTACAACAGTCCTGCAGTAGCATTAAATTCAAAAAGGTCTTGAAGGTCATTCTTATTTTCAGTCAAATAACAATAACCAAGAATTTTAATGATGCTCTTGCATTAGTGCTATAATAATCAGAATTGTTATAAAATTCAACAATGTATGAAAATGTCATTGCTAGGGATGAATGAAGCAGCTCATCTGAAAGCCAAAATCAGCCCAAATCTTTGAAAAGCTGTTAAAAAAAARCTTCAGGTAATTTCATTTTCTCTCTCCCTTCTGCCACTTCTCAGGTCCTTGTGCAAGTTCCGGCACCTGAAACAGCATCATAATTGATTTTTCTAGACAAAGGAAGTRCTTACAGCTAATTATCTAAACTTAAGTACAGCATTTGGTATGGTGCCATGTGGGAAATTATTACCTGGAAGGGGAGATAAAGACAGGAATCAAAAAGTGAATAAGAATGTGAGGGAAGGAGGAGATCAGTGCTGAGGGAAGGTCTCAAACATCAGTCTTGGGCCCAGTAATATTTAACATTTTTAATTAATGATGATCTCATGAAAAAAGAAGCATGTGCTGATGGAATTTACCAGTGGCATAAGGGAGGGAGGCACTGTCACTGCAGAGATGAATGACACTCCCTTTTAGGAAGAGCTGGGTGACCTTGAGAATTGGATAAATTAGACAAAATTCAGAAGGATTTGACTGCCAGTTYGTGCATCTGGGGTTTGTTAATCAGGTTTCTGCTACACCTGCGTGCTCGTGGGCAAGAGAACAGTGAGGAAGGGAAAGCACAGACCAAAAACCTGGGTAATTTCAGCAGTGTAATGAAACAGGCAATGGTGTTTGAGGCAAGTGTTGGAAATCAGCCAGGATGGTGCACACTTCACAAATGATTCACTTCAGCTTGGGGGAGCCATGGGAAAAGGTGATTGGGGTGACCATGGGCAGGGAGAGCCTGAGAGGCATTGGGCACAAGGAGTGCTGAGGGAGGCCTCTGTAAACACACATGGGCACGAGCTCCAGGAAGAGAAGACATCTATTTACACTGAAGGACAACACTGGCACAAATGAGCATCAATTGGTCAKGAATAAATTTAGGATAGGAATTGGGAGCAGGTTCCCAAACAACAGAATAGCAATTGCTTTCCAGTGAGAACAGTGGAAAAAACTTACAAATCCTWGGCTACTTGCAAGATGGACKTAACTGAGTTTCTGAGAGGTATTATGTGTTGTGTTTGCTAAGGCAGCAGAGAAGCAGCTCGATGGCCCAAGAGGTCCATCCTGTCTGTCTAAGCCTGTTTTTCATGACCAAATATTTCAGAGCACTTTTAAGTGCTTCCTTTCCTTCATGTATTTTTCAGAGCACACTGCAGGGATTGCTGGCTGGACTGATTCAGGGGAGGCACCAAACAGTGGTGTCCAAAATGTGCTGAATGYTCTCCAAACAAAGCAAGGCAAGAGTGCAGTGCCCTGCAGGGCAGTGCCTGGGTGCTGAGGGAAATCTCCATTTTCTGTGGAAGGCAGTGAGGAGGTGATCCCACCAGGGGCAGCACCCCTTGGAGCCTCTYTCATTCCCCTGTGCTCCCACGCCTGCTGCTCTGCTTTGTGTTCCCAAACACAGCATTTATTTACATGACTTTTTAAAAGCTGCAGTTCCCCACTTCAGTGGGGCCRTTCAGGGATTTGTAGGGAAGCCTGGGGTTGAGATCCAGCAGCTGGAGTTTCACAGATCTCTTTTAAGACCAGGTCACAGCTGCTTTACAGTGATAGCTGCTTCTTCACCCAAGGGCTGGAGATTGCAGGCTGGGCARTGTGGGACTCCACATTAGGAGAGCATCTCATCTCTGTGTGAGAGGTTTTATGGTTTTCTTTAGTTGAACTCTGATGAGTGGGACAATGAAATCTGCAGAATTAAATTATTCTGGCTGGTTTTCCTCTCCAGCTAATTACACACATGCTTTTTCTGAAGTCAGCTATTAATACTGAGAATAGGTTAAGAAATGGGAAAGTTGGATGAAATCCCCAAGAGCACAGGTAGTTTGGAAAATGAGAAGAAATAGGCAGCAGCTTTACAGCTTGTTGCCATCCACATTAATCAGATTTGCAGTAGGCAGCAGCTACTTTATGTGCAAATACTTTAACAACTGGTTTAAAAAAGCAGGCAGGATGTCTGAGTCCCCAGGTTCCTGTAAAGGGGGTAATGAATTCCTGCACAATGAGATAGAAAGGCCATAAACTCGGTGCTGGGAGTTCTCAGCCCCTCTCCAGCYGGGGTTTGTGCAGCTCCCTCAGCCTCTCAGGGCCAGCCAGGGACACACTCGCTGGCCAGGGGGGGAAGGAGGCTCTCAGGCTTTGCCAGCAGTGCCCCATGCATGAGCTGCCCTGTGACTCGGGGCAGAAGTGCCCATCCCTCAAAAGGAAAAGTTGGAAAAAAATATTYCCAAAATAACCGTATTGAACATCAAAACGTAAAGACTTGCACTGTGAAATGGTTGAGAGAAAATACTTTGATTTGTTGGAACTTAAAAAGAGTAGCCATTATTTTTTCTATTTTAAAATTTAATCTCTGTTCCTGAACTGTATCTTACAAGCTATTTTTTCACCTATCCTTAACTTCAACAAGGACACAGCATCTGCGAGCCCCTGGATGAGATTATTTCATTCTGCCCTGTCCTGCTGGTAAATTCAGTTTAAAAGCAGTCAATCATCACCACAGTCCCCACTGTCGCTGTGTGTCACTGCCCTCTCGCTCACGTGTGGGTGGCACCCTGCCCGAGAGCTGCCGTGGTGCCAGCAGCTTCGAGCCCACGGAAAAGGAAAACATAAAGGGGCAAAGGAAAAAAACCCCACAGCAGTTGAGCGTTCGTTCCTCACTGTGCCGTCTCACCCGTGCCGAGGCCCGGAGGTGTGAACACATCCTGTTTACACCTGCGGGCAGGCCGGGGGAGGCAGAGCCGAGGCAGGCAGAGCTCAGCGGGAGCGGCCCGGGATGGACGCGGTGCCCGAGTACCACCGGGGCATCTCCCGGGAGGCGGGCGAGAGGCTGCTGCTGGCGGCGGGCACGGACGGCAGCTACCTGCTGCGGGACAGCGAGAGCATCCCGGGGGTCTACTGCCTCTGTGTGCTGTGAGTGTGAGCTGGGAGTGTGTTCTGTGTGCTGTGTGTGCTGTGAGTGTGCTCTGTGTGTGTGTGCTGTGTGCTGTGAGTGCACCGGTACCTGCTGCGGGACAGCGAGAGCATCCCGGGGGTCTACTGCCTCTGTGTGCTGTGAGTGTGAGCTGGGAGTGTGCTCTGAGTGTGCTGCCTGTGTGTGCTGTGAGTGAGAGATTTTTCGGGTTGTGAGTGAGGGGTGACACAGGCTGTGTGTGAGGGATTTTTCGGGCCGTGTGTGAGGGATTTTTGGGGCTGTGTGTGAGGGAGGCTCGGGCTCTGAGTGAGGGATTTTTGGGGCTGTGTGTGAGGGGTGACACAGGCTGTGTGTGAGGGGTTTTTTGGGCTGTGTGTGAGGGGTGACACAGGCTGTGTGTGAGGGGTTTTTCGGGCTGTGTGTGAGGGGTGACACACACTGTGAGTGAGGGATTTTTCGGGCCGTGTGTGAGGGGTGGCTCGGGCTGGTCGGGTGGGAGCTGATTTCCAGCATTCCCCCYTTATTCCACCATGAGTGGTGTCCCCACAACAGAATATGCTCAGATGTCGCTGATGCCTTGCGTTTTGGCTTTCCTGTTTTCCTGTTCGTCTGCTCACTCGAGGGAGGCTTTCGGCTCCTTCCCCTTGGCTTGGACAGCAGCGTCTCTGTGCTGGGAGCCCTCCTGCTTTGTGCTGTGCTCYCCTGCTTCTCTGGGTGCTCCTGGGYGTGCTCCTGGGTGTGTCACAGCTCCCCCAGTGCCCCTGCCACCAGGTGAGGTGACATCTGCTGCCATCTGAACGTGCCTTTGCCCCCAGTCACACAAGCCACACGAACTCCCCGTAATGCAGGGGAAGCACCCATGGGAACACCGCGGGTGATGATGTGCCATCAAACGGGGTGCAAACGGGGAGATCTGAGGGGATGGTCTGTCAGAGAGAGGGTAAAGCTTCCCCTGGGTGAGCTGGGGGACTTAGTATTCATAGGGCCTCATTTAATGAGGAAACTTAATCACCCTGCTGCTGGCAGAATTCCTGTAAGTCGTGGTGACACAGTCCTGTGTCATCAGAAGAACAAAGGTGACATTTAGGCCTTACTTCAGTAGAGGGAACACTACAGAAAACCCAGAAAACAAAAATTAGCTGACAGAGGAAACTCAGGTGCCTGGCAAAAATCCACCAGAGGAAGAAGGGTCCTAAGTTAGGTTTTCCCCAGATCCCTTGAATACTTTTCTGACAATTTCCTGAATGAAGTGAAATATTTAAAATGAAAATGGGAAGAAACTAAAACATTTCTAACTCTGAAGCTCCACAGTCTTTGGAGGAATAGATACTTCAGTAAGAAACAGACAGGGTTGCTTCCAGATATTATGGGCCATTCATATCTTCATGATATGTTGCATCCAAATACATGTATGATAAACAAAAGGGTAAAACAATAAGTATCAGAACTAAACAAAATATTTTGCATGTTTCCAATGAAAATTTCTACTGGGAGTGTATCTGTTTTATACTGCTGGTAGTGTTCCTATTGCTCTTAGAAAACAAAAGGAGAAAAACAGCCCAGTTTTCCAAAATCAAGACATGTTCAGTCTGTCTTCTTTCTCCTCTGCCTCCACTTCCCCGGGGAAGTAAAACAAAGTAAAACAAGCATAAAGCCCCGCAGCCTCCCAGTTCTAACCCTTCTTAGGGCTCCTTTTTCCATCACAGGGGAATGACAAGGCACAGCTCTGWTGAAGAGAAAATATGTATTTATCAACAGAGCAATTAAGCATGTGTTTGGATGACAGTGATATCACTGAATTCATGTCAGTGGCTGCTCTGCACCTCCAGGTACTGTAACTGTCAAGCCCTGTGATTTCAGTGCTTGTGCTCAAACAATGTCTCCTTTTCCCATGAAAATGCATAAATTTGTGCCATCCCCTGGAGCACCTGCAGAAAGCCCTGACATGTGCTGGCAGGCTTTGAGCCTCTGAGGGCACACTGTGAGGRCTGCAGTGCTCGTGGTCAGCCTCATTCACCTTTTGCTTTTCCAATTAAAAAGTGGAGCCCTGACCTTTAGAAAGGAGAAGAGTCAAAGGCTTCATGAATCCCTTGTGACTGATGCTGATTTTCCAGGGCAAGCRTAAAAGAGACAGGCAGTGGCATAAAACCTGACCTGCAGGGGTGGGTAACTGCAGGCAGCACCCTGTTGGAGCATCCATCTCCAAAACTCTGCTTTCTCTCTGCTTTGTTTCTCCTGAGCTACTGATTTATCTCCCTTGAATGCCACTTTCTGAAGYKGGGATGTGCTCATGGTGTGCCTGAAAGCCTTCAGAGAGACTGTGAATATTTTCTTGGTGTGACTGCAGCAAAGCACAACGGGCCCACTTTCAGARATATTTTAAGACCACAATTAAACTATGCCTGGAAGAGGGGGAAGGTTTTGATTTGCAATTGAGTGCTCTGGGGCTGTTGCAAACAGAGGTGCTGCTTTTGGATTTTGGCAAAGATTTTAATAGCAGATGCTCCTGGGTCTTCATTGTATGAATATCATTACTGAATTGATAATATATAGTGTAAGGATGCTGTTAATGTGTCAACAGAGGTACAATCTGCTCCTGGAAATTCGTGGAGTTGCACTGAAAAGCAAGGTTTTTGTTCCTGAGAGCTGGTCTAGGGGAAATGCATATGCTCTATAAAACAACCATGTTTCACCCATAAACAAGCTGGCACYACTCACAGTGCACCAGGGTTTGAACATCAAACCTGATTGTTCCAGGGAGCTTTTCTTTACTGCTCTGGTTTCCTCTTTGCTCAGTGCCCTGTTTGACATTCTCAGCACTCTCAGAAATCCCCYGTGCTCACAGCTCCTAATGAAGCCAGTGGGGGACACGGGACACTCTGATGGTGACTCCTGTCAGGAGCAGCCTCTGAAACCCTGCCTGAGAAATGTGTAAATAAAATGTAAATAAAATGAAATGAAATGCCTGGGAGTGCCTCGAGCCCCTCGTTCCTTCACAGATATATGAGCACACAGGCAGAAACAAGCAGCTCATGCCTGAACTGGCAAAGATAAAGCATTTGTAGTTTGGGTTTTAAAATTCATATACTTGAAAATGCTGGGAATGTTAGGAGTTGTTTCAGAGCTCTGGGTAAGACAAACAGGACGTGCTTGTCAAGCTGCATGTTCAGGTGATTTGTTTGAGACCAGCCACTTGTGCACTGCTCTGCTTTAAATTTGTGGGGAATAATCAAAGCTGGAATTGAAAGCTGTTTAGAGCTCTTGAAGCAGCAGTAATGGCAGCAGGGATAGGCTGCAGTCCTATCAGATTTTACGTGTGCTGTTTTTCCTGTCACCCTCAGCAGGGTGCACAAGTTCAAGGCAACGTGCTGGAACTTTCTGATGCAGCAGATCCATCAGCTGTGCAGCACCAAGGGGTTGCTGCAGCCTGGCATTTCCCTTCTTTCCTCTGTATTACGGCAGAAAAAATGCATTTTTTGTAACACTGCACATAACAATCTTCATCATTTAAAATGTAATTTGCAACAAAAGAAGAAACCCCTCAGTTCAACGTTGCTGTTGCAAATATCCCACAGGCTACACCATGGTCTGGTTCTTAAATGGTGCTGTAAAGTGAAATTCCAAGGTGAGGTCAGGTTGTAGTTCTTGTGGAAACTGTCAGGAGAAATGAATAATAATACCTGTTGTTTTTCTTTTTCCACAGGCATCAGGGTTTTGTTTATACCTACAGAGTGTCCCAGACAGAAACTGGATCCTGGAGTGCTGAGGTGTGTATTTCTCCTTTCCCTTCTGAAACTTTCCACAACCTGTTTGATATAGATTATAGATTTAATGAAATATATCCAAATTATTCATGTTTCTGCCTGGTCTGATTTTCATTGATGGTAATCAATCTGGAGTGCATCCATCAGGAAGAAGTCCTGGTGCCACTTCTGACAGTCCAGAACTCATAAATTAATTCCCTGTTTCATTTCAGCTGTTGCATAATGCAATAGTGCATCATGTTGCATCATTTTAAATGGCAAAAACATTGTGGTTTTGTAATTTGACAACCACAATCTGTTTCCTTCTATCCTATGTACCATCAATGTCAGGATATTAAAGAAATAATTTTCAATGTACAGTGTTTTAATTCATTCATCCAGATTAATTCATCATTAGTGCAAAATATATAGGGTAGCCAAAAATTGATATGAAATGTACTTTCCCCCCATCTGAGAAGAAACTGGTAATTTGCATGCAGAAAAAAATTACTTGTAATACAGACAACATTTAGATGATTGATGAAATTGGGATGTTAATCTCTGTTCATTTTAGGATTTTTTTCCTTTGGGTGTACTCTGTGTATTAATTAATAATCAGATTTCTGTTTGTATGTTAGTGAACACTTATTTCAAATATTATATAATTTCTGGACAGGCATCATTCCTTGGCCATTACTATATTAGAAATTATTCTTTGAGACAAAACTGATTCTTGGGGTTACCCCAAACAGATCAGGGGTTAGAAGTGACTGAATTCCTGTGGAGTGGATAATTATCCATGTGACCCGTGGGAACTGTGCCCAGTAATTCTTTAGGGCATCAGGAGGCTGATGGAGGGGTTTGTGTGTGTGGAGGGGTCAGGATCTGTTTGAAAAGTTGCTAATGTAGAGAGCTAGAAAGGCTCACACTTTTAATAAACAGGGAACATTTGGCTGCAGTCATTGTACAAGTAGACARGGATAGTCAATGAACACAGAACCAGCACTGAATGTCCAAGAAGGGTTTGCAGAAGGCTGTGTCTTTGCTGGAATTCAGTGCTGTGGGGACTCTCTGCTGAGCCCAGGCTGCTCTCTGGGTTCCCTCACTGGAGTTTTTAGGATGGATCTCACTGATCCAGCCGAGGAAGAGATTGGTGAGGAGATTCAATCACTGCAATGAGTCAGGGTCAGAAATAGCTAAGGGTCACTTGTAAGTCTGCCTAATTAGTGACAGGTGAGTGTGGGTGATTAATTAGTGTGGGTTTCTCCTGTAGCAGTTAGGAAATTGTCCCTCTCCCAACTTCCTCTCCCCGTGCTGCTGGAAGTGCTCAGTGTGGGAGGGCTSGGATGTGCTGGGGAGGGCACAGAGCTCATGGGCTCACCTTGAACTGCACTCTGGGGTCACCCATGGCTGGCTCCTTCCCTGCGGGCTGTGGGGAGGTGTGGGGACAGTGCTGGGACAGCACAGGGCACCCAGCAGCCTCTCACCTCTGCCCTTTGGCTCTGCAGACAGCTCCCGGGGTCCAGCGCAGGCTCTTCAGGAAAGTGCACAGCCTCATCTCAGCCTTCCAGAAACCCAACCAGGGCATTGTCACCCCCCTGCAGAACCCAGTTGTCCACCGCGTGAAAGCCAGCYGCTCCCCAGGTACTGGTGGGGGGAACCTGGGCTGCACAGGGCAGAGCCCCCAGGCTGGCAGGGATCGAGGTCTTACACCAATTTGTGTGTTTGACCTGAAGYGGCCAGCAGAGTGACACTGCCACAAACGTGCCCTAACGCTGCTGCTGTGATTGAAATGGTGTCACCCAGGTGCTCATTACAGACAGGGCCTGTCAGTGTGATCAGAAAATGGATTTGGAATAAACATCCCTGGGTGCAATGGCAGCAGAGGCTGCCTGCCCTCAGCACCACCCTCTGATGGATCCTGCTGGGCTGTCCCTTTTCTTACAGTGCTCATCTGCTCATGGATTTCTGATTGTCTCTCCTAGGGAGGAATGAAGGCTACGACTTCCTGCAGCCATCATGAGGATGTCTCCCCAAGTGTGGCAGAACCACATCTTCCAGCATCTCCTCTAATCCCTGCTTTAAAACAGAATGGTTTATGTGATAGCAAATACAACTCCGTGAGTTTTCTTGTAACATTTGCAGAAATGTTTATTTTTTAGAATTTATTGCTCAAGATGTAGAACTTTAGGTTTCAGAATACTTTGAACTTGGGGTGGGATTTTTTTTTTTGGTTTGTTTTTTTCCCAAGAGAGGATAAAAAACCATGAACTGCTAAATCCTTTATGTCTTTTTTCCCCTCTTTGTACTGTCAAGTRAAAATACTTTTCCCTTCAAGATCAGTTCTTAATTAATAATTAGTGATTAATTTTACATTGCTTAACTTTGGATCCTGCTTTGCTTTGCTCTGGTTGGCATTTATGCAGAATTGGGCCAGTCCCCTTTTATAACCTCAGGAGAAYTGTTTACATTAAAGTGTCCTTGCCTTGGCTGGGCTGTGTGTTTGTATCTCAGCCTGCTGAGAGCCTGCAGGCTCTGCTCCTGCCCCAGAGCCCTGTGAGCTGCAGGCTGTGTGTGTTTGTGTCTGTGTGTGTGCAGCCCCAGCCCTCCCAGGGAGCCCCTCTGCTTCCCAAGGGCTGCCCCTGAGCCCCTGGTTCAGCTGGGAGCAGGAGCAGGTGTGCTGGGAATGGTCCCTGCAGGGTTGGGCTGTCACTCCTGGGGCTGAGGCTGTGTGTGCAGAACCTGCAGCAGCTCTGCGGTGCAGTGAGCTGGGGATAACTGGTTTGACTGTGGTTGGCTGCAGAAGTGCATTGTTCTCCTGAAAAATACATTAAATAGGCCAGGAGATGCCATTTCTGTTTAAAGCTGAGAATGTCGTTTCAGTTTCTGGTGTGAATTATTAAGACAGAGGATTGTATTGTTTCTTCTGGGTACCCAAGGGTCTGGAATTGCTGTAGGCTTAAACAAGGTGGAAACAGAAGCTGATGGTGCCTGTGAGATGAGAAGTAGATGCTTGGTTATGGGAACAGCAATATGGAAATTATATTGATTTCCTAAAGTGACTTAGGTGTGAAGAGCTACAGATCCTTCCAGAGAGCAGCAGCTGCATTTTGCAGGTATGGCTTCCCACACGATGTCAGTATTGCTGCTTCCTTCCCCCATCCCCTTCARGTGCAGCCCCTCTGGGCTCAGCCCCTCTCTGCTCCCCTGCTCTGGCCCTGTTTTTCCCCATGAAACCTTTCCTTTAGCCTTGTGCCCSTGCATTCTCTCTTCTCTCTGCTGCACATCCTGGGCTTTTCCTGGTTTATTTTCCTGGGCACACAGTTTTGATAACACATCATTCATCATCATCATCTGAGGCAGCTCTAAAGAACATGCAGATACTTAAACCTTGCTGCTCACACTGGCAGCACCATTGACTTCACCCACTCTGTTGCCAGGAGTGCAGAGGTATTTAACAGGATATTTTTAGGCATTTAACAGGATTTTTTTTTGCTTTGATGAGATGTAATAACCTTTACACAGAAACTGGCTGGGATTTCACCTGCAGTGGAACCTGCAGAGCTATAAGCATGAACTTTGGTGAATCAGAAGTGAAATTAAATCTTGCTAAGCAACATCCTGCCCCCCAGCTTTTGAGTCAATCAGTACTGGCTGAAGTCCTCATTTAGCTCTATGGAAGGCCCTTTTACTGATGTGACCAGAACATCTCAAATGCTGCTGTGAACTGATGTACACAAAGATAACATCACGCGCTGTAAGTTTGCACCTTTATTTTTTAAAAATGAAATAGTCAAAGTACTTTCTTTTTCAAATATCGACACATAATATATTAACTTTCAATATTTACAGTGTGTTGCTGGGATGTTCTTGTAGAAAATGCATGCTTCTGGCCTGAAACCCAGAGCAAAATGCATCAGACCATTGAACTGCAGCCATAGAACATAAACCTGTACAGTATCCAGTCACTATTCAGCACAGGAGTTAGAGCAGGAGTATAAAAATTGGGATCTATTGTTTCCTAGCAACGAGGCTGAGGCCATTATAACACAATTTCTGTAAGATCAGAACCTCTCACCGGTGTTAGACAGAAAGTGAAGATCTTGGCATACATTGTAAACATTTTTTACTGTTGATGAGAAAGCTAAAAAGGAACATTACTTTGACATATATCGTATGCTATGCTCCTCGTTCTTGTTTATTGACACTTCTGCCAGAAGAGTATGAAGGTTTTAATGCTTTATCATGGTTCATACAAGTAAAATACTGTCAAGGACACGCTCTGATATACTAACATTTATTAAAAGGCTAAAGTCCACCACGAGGTCTAAGGAAAGACTGGAAATTGTTGAACATTTCCTTAGACAAGCAATGGCAGGTGACAATGCCCAGAGGAATGCAGGTGAGTCCCGGGGCTGTCCCTGGCCCTGCCTGGGGGTGATCCCTGGGGTGCTCTTGGCTCGTTGGTGTTTGTGTCCAGGGGAGCTTGGAATGGCAGCCAGTGCCTGTGGGGAGCCCTGGGAATGTTGGTGCAGCCTGGGATGGTGTCACTGGGTGTCACTGGGTGTCACTGGGTGTCCCTGTGCCAGGTGTCACCGCCGTGCCCTGGAGGACACACAGACACCTGGGCACTGCCCTTCTCCTTGGGCTCAGCTGGACCTCGAGCTCCTCTCCCCAAACCACTTCCCTCTGGAGCAGCACCTTGGCTCCCAGGGGGACCCCAGGGCACGGGGCCCCCTCTGCACTGAGAGGGCTCAGACCGCAGAGCCAAGGTGTGCACACCCAGCTGCACATTGACCAGTTCATAAATATTTATTTGGCTATGTTCTACATAGATATCTATATATATATATTTATAACTTTGAAATGTTCTAGATTTGCTAAATAAATATGAAAGGAAAGGAAATGTTACTGGTGCACACTATTTGTTTGGCTGTCATAAAAAATATAGCACGTATTTTCTCATGGTAGGTACTTTGCTACAGGATAGTGTGCAACAGTGGATTTTATTTATTTTTATTTTAATTTATTTTATACTTTAATTMTTTTATTTTTCCCTCTTTTAGAACCCTGTTTGCAGTGCAGAATGCTAGCATCAAATTATCTGATCTAAATAACAGTAAAAATTTCCATGCTATTGTTTTTCTTTTTTCTCAACTGGGTCTCTTGGTTATAGTGCAAAATACAAAATTAAAAAAAAAAAAAAAAAAGGAGAACTATATTAAAGAACCCAAACCCACCAAAAACCCAGTGAGAAATGCTCTAACTACTCAGGAAAAAAATGGAGACTGAAGTATTCCCTGCCTCTATTTGAGGCTGTTCATGAACAAGATGGCCCAAAGCTCTTTGTTCATGTAGCTCTCACAAATCACCGCTGGCTGGCCCATGTGCAGCCACAACTTCAATCTCCCTTGCTTGCTCCTTCAGCAATAACTTGTTTCTTGAGCACTGTCACCTCAACACAACATTTATATTTAGTTCCCTAAATTTAAGAAACTGTTATGATGAAGGCTTTTTTTTTTTTTTGCTTTTGTAACTGGGCCATGTAATGCCAGGTGAGTCTTGATGAAACTGAATTCTCTAAGAAATATTGTTCAAAATGTCCCTTAGACTGCACCCAGGAAATGGGAAAATGCCAAATCTACTTTCAAAGACAAACTAGTAACACATTTAACTCTTTGACCTTTTGGCATAACATGAGAACAACAGTAATCAAGGCAGTATTAAAAATCACAACTGTAGGTAATACAAAGTGCATTTCCTGCATATAATACAAATATAACTTTAAGAAACTAAAGGCACAAGCTAACTAAATATGTATTACATACTAGAAATGCACAGTTCAAGGTAACTTTAATAGCTCCAAATATTTGTTTATAATGGATATTTAAAGCAGTTTGAAAATGATCCTCATTAGTGAATTGCAAAAAAGTATAATTGCTTAAAATATAAGTAAAATAGACTCTAATATTGACATCTTGGATCAGTGATAAAATACATCATCACATTTATGAATGCACTCTCTATATACAATTCATAAATTATTCTTCCATTGATTAAAAGTGTATTAGAGGCTCAAGGATTTGAAGGTCCATTTTTAGGCTGGTGTGGAGGTATTCAAATTCTCCGTGATCTGATGGAAAATTACAGAAATCTGAGCTGTCAGCCCTGGATGCTGCCAGCTCCCTGCTCTGTACATGAGTTAATGATGAGCCTGATCTCAGTGAGGATGGTCACATTTTGGTCCACAGGTCCCCAGGCTGGGGACAGAGGGGGGTTGAGGGGCCCGGCTCCCACCCAGCCTGACCCTGCACCCCCAAAGCTGTGCTGGCTCCCAGGGGAGCCCAAGGAGTCTGGGGAGRGACAGCAATGGGCTGAGCCTGAGACCTGACCCCAAACCCCAGGGAGGGGCTCAGATCTCAGGTGTCAATTCAGGCTCATCTCTAACTTGGGTACAATCTGCTCCACTTGCCCAAAAACAAAGGGGAAAAAAAAACTGGGGGRAAAAAAAAGACAGAAAGATAAAGAATGCACTTTGTTGGCTTCTGGAAATATGAGCAGAAATTGTTTCAATATATTTACTATTTGTTCTGAAAGAAATGTGCAATAACTTCCCTGTTAAGGATACACAGGCTCTATAACAGGACTTTTAGATCCCTCTGGAAAACTGCTTKCCCATCGCCCCTCCCTGTGTGCCCGACCCACCTCCTGGGAATCAGGATAATCAATTAAAAATGGAAGCTGGAGGAAGGATCACCTATGCTGCTATGAAGTAACTGTGCCAGTGGTGCATGTTACCTTGGCAAATAAAAACTTCTGTCCATGCAATATAATGCTTTTCTATGTGCTCTAGATATTGAGCTGAAAAGTGAAGAGTCATCCCCGAAATGTTCTACGTTTATCAACATATTTACTATCCACACTTAGGTTCATCAACTCCCAACCCACCATCTTCAGACTCAAAAAAATGGGTACCACAACAGGATTATTGATTTGAGATGAAAGGAACGTGATGCCTAAACCCAGCAGCCTTCCCAACCATTGGTGTGAAGGCAAGTCCTGCCCCAGGGGCTGCAGACAGGACTGGTGAAGCACAGCCTGAGCCTGCTCTGGGAGGGCTCTCCCAGCTGGGCTGTCCCCTCAGCACTGGGTTAAAGCCCAGCCCAGAGCACTCCTGCCAGTGGAGAGCCTCCTGAAGAGCACAGTGCCCACTCTGGCACCCCAGCTSTGGGCAGCACGGTGCCACCACGCAGAGTGGCAGCTGTGTGTGTGCTGGCAGAGCCTGGTGTATCCCAGTGCCCAGGAAAACCCTGGGAGAGGGGCCTGCCATGCAGGAGGGGACACAATGAGATGTTCAGCATGGCCGAGGGGCGAGCAAAGGGGACATCCTTGTTCACACTGAATCCAGCCCGAGTCAGGCTTCCCAGGCCAGAAGTGCCTTGGCTTTTAGCTGTGAGGAACACGAGTGGGGTTGGTGAGCAGCTGTGAAGTTTCCATACACAGTCTGGTTTCTGTAATGCAATCCCTTGAACTGACGGGAGATCTCACCGGGATAAAAGACACCCAGTAAATAGGGGTTGCAGAATCAGGCTCTGTAACCATTTAAACAACTGGTGAATTATTAAATCAACAACAACAGAAAACTTGTGTTTCTTTAGGAGAAGGCAGAGCTGGCCTCTGCCCCGCAGGGCTCTGTGGTGTCGCCCCGGGCACCTGGCACAACTCTTGCTTCTGAAATTTTTGAATACTGCCACACAAGAACTAAAAATTGTCACTGTCATCTCTCAAAGAGTTAAACAAACGATATTAAAATACCATCTTCTGTCACATTTAAAGGCAGTTGGATATGTTTTTTTTCCTCTATATTTATATATACAGAGTTCTGATCTAGAAAAAACCAATACAATAAACCATTTGACGTTTAAAAACAGGCAGTCTTTGGTGACGCGAAGGCAGAGATTTTCTTTGTTACCTCCTGCCTATTTCACTCTGTCTCATGAAGTGAATATTATTGGCACTGTCGGAAAGTTCCAGGTACTGCTCCACCGACAAAACAAAGTATCCATCGTAGCCCTGCACCCTGCCGGTGCTGAGGAGCTGCTGCTTCTCCCCCTCGGTCCAGGCCCGGATCCCTTCCTCGCCGTCCTGCAGGCGCCGCTGCTCCCTGCTCCAGGCCAGCGCCACGGCACGCTGCCGGGCGGTCTCCAGCACGTGGTGCCGCTCCTCCTCCAGCGAGGAGCCGTAGCGCACGTTGAAGCACAGGGCCCCACGCTGCAGCTGGATGTCGGCCAGGCGGCGGCTGCGCCCGCCCAGCGGCGCCGTCAGCTGCGACACCGTCACGTTGACGCCGTTCTCCAGCACGCGGCGCCCGCCGCCGCCCCCCAGCACGGCCAGGTCCTCCTCCAAGGAGCCCAGCTTGATGAAGTAGTGCGTGTCGCGGCCCTCGATGGTGAAGTGCAGGTCCTCCAGGTAGTGGGCGTTGTTGAGGATGGCGGCGATGCGCCGGCTGTCCTCGTTGGCCACCCCGATGACGTCGGCCGTCACCACGCCGTCCTTGATGGCGAATTTGATGCCCTTCCCAAACACCGAGGGGACGGCWGCGAACCTCAGCGCCTTCGCTCCCTCGGAACATTTACCGTCGTTGTTCCTGGGCGTCATGGGAAGCTGGTCCAAGGAGATGAAGTTTCGGAGTTGYTTTTGTAGCTCACACTGAATGCCAAGGATAGTCTGGAAAAGAAAATATCAARTTTGCAGTTTTCCAATCATATCCAATATTTTATTTATTTAAAACCCCTTAACTGAGTATTAATAGCAGCTGAAGAGAATGTTTGCTAGCTGTTGGAACCCTGGTCACTGAGAATTTTAGACTTTCARTGCTGACAGGCACTGACTCCCAAGAAAACTCTGCATTTGACCTGAGGCCATGGAASTTTCCAACACTGAACAACAGAACTGGGATTATCRGTCTGCAGTTTGAACAGAAGTGTGTAATATCACAGAGTGGAAAACTTAAGAGTTTAAGGTCTTAGAATACAGGAATATACATAAAGCAAAATGGAGGTTTTAGGGTGGAGGCTAGTCCTTCTTTTTCACCTTCTTCTTCCTGGGTCTGGGTGGTATTTTGTAATTAGATAGAAAAGTCTGCATTGCAGGCCAGGGGTGGTTGSTTATTGGGTTAAAAGTAAAAATAATTTAGGTGTTATTTCTTAATTGGACAGTTTATCCTTAAAAGGCCTTGTAGAGAGAGAGAGATGGGGCTCCATTTTAGTTTGTTAGCTTGAAGTGCTGTAGAACTTATCTGTAATATAGATAAGSATTAACAAACATCTGAGTCCAAACAAGAGGTACAGTCTCAAGCATTTAATCCCAACTCTGGCGGAAAAAAGAGGATGAAAACTCGACAGCTAACCTTTCCAGGATCCCACTCCTGGGTTTTTGTCTGGAGCTGTAGAAGTTCATATGTTGTCCCCAAAGCTTCTATCTCTGGTTTTGGGAATCCAGGCAGCACGTTGTGCAGCTGGAAACCAAACAGCTCCAGCCAACTTCCAATGTCTGCAAAACAAGAAAAGGATGCTGGCAAAAAGGCTCATAAATCCTAGAAAAAGTGAGGGCAGTCTGCAGAAATTCCTGCTATGCAGAAATAATGATTTCACATCAATTTATGTTTCCTGCACTAGCTACAGCTTTTATTTGTAGCAAAGAAATTATTTGGTTACAAAGCATAGCTATACTCAAATCAATAGTGTTCCCTCTATCTATTTATAATAGAAAAAATTCAAATTAAGCTGCTTCCATTCTTCCCCTAATTTTAGCACTGAGGAGAGCAATAGAAGCAGCTATTAATTATTTTCTTGGTTACCATAAAAGAAAACAGATCAAGCTCAGTAAGATGCAATCTATTAAATAAATTGTTTCAATAGATTTAAGATTAGAGACTTTTTGTACACAAAAGATTTCTGGAATGTTGAATCCATACCTCAATTWGTGAAAAAGTTTTATTTTAGTGTGAGAGATTTTAATGAGAGATAGGTTACTTTTACCTGTGGTATACTTGGCAACGTCTTGGATTTTGCCAACTGGGTAGTTATTTTCAAAGGAGTAGAGATTAAATGGCTGTGGGACAGAATTCAGGTGTTTCCATATGCGGTGATTCGGAGTTGTCCAGCGACCTGCAATGACGTCGTAGTCCCGCTGGCCCAGGTGAACTAATTTAGTAAGAGAATCATAGAGTCCTCCATGAAAACCAATGATAACCTCGAAATCTGGGTTAGTGTCCTGGTAGATCTCTCCATATGGGGTGTACAAAATTTCTTTTATGACTTGGCCTCGACTGCTAAACACAGCTAGAGGTGTCCCAGTGTTATCACAAGCAACATAATATTCTTCTCCACTGCTTAATTCCATTGCAATGAGATGACCTTGCAGATCATAATACAGGGATGTTATTTCTGAGCTAGTGTGATTGTACAAGTGAGTAACTCTTATTGGGTTGGAGAGATCAGCATAAAAGAACTGTAAGTGTTGTCCTAGGCTTGATTTGCTCGCAACTCGCCTTCCAAGACCATCGTAACAGTACTGCACACTCCAGCCAGCCACTTTGTTGTACGCTTTGTTCAGCAAACCATTGGAGTTGTACTCGAAGATCTCATTGCCCCTCTGCCTGAGAAAACCATCCTCGTCCATCTTGTACTGGATTTCCCCGAGCCTGGTGATGCGGTCCCTCAGGTCGTAGCGCAGCGGCGTCAGGCGCGCGCTGTTGCCGTGGCTCAGMAGGTTGATGTTGCCGTTGAGGTCGTAGCTGTAGCGCCACTGGGTTTTGTCGTTCACAGACACGGCCTGGAGCTGCCCATCGGCGTCGTACTCATAGAAATACCGGGTTATGTTGGCATCGACCCCCACGCGGATGTCACAGATCACCATGCGGCCCATGCTGTCGTACTGGATGGTCATCCAGTAGGCAATGGACTTGAGGATTTCGTACTGCACTTCGATCACCTGCCCGTTGGCACTGAAGATTTTGGTGTGCTTCATCACGGTGGTGGTTATAACCTGGTTCAAATCGTAGTTAATGACACTGAATTTCCCAAACTGCTCGGTCCTGCCAGAGACATCGACGTAGCGGTACAGGTCAATGGGGAGGGGAGTCTCGTTGATCATGGCCTGCATGCTGGTGACACGGAAGTTGTTATAGCTGTAGTCAAACCTGGCATTCACCAGCCCTTCTTCACTGAACCTGAAGATCTGGCGACCAATAAGGGGGCCTGTCCAAAAAAAATATGAGAAAGAGGAAAAAACCAGAAAAATAATGAATTATGCCCCTGGTTTACTTATCCTATAGATCTAGGACAGACAGGACATGACCTCAGAGATGCCCTTTAGCCTTCCTACCTCTTAGCTGTCTCAGAAAATACCATTAACTAAGAATATGTTAGATTGTTCTCTSACAAACCTTTATTAATGCTTGCTCTACAAATTATTTATACTTTATTAATATTTATTTAAACAAATGCTGTTTTATTCATAATTATTATTTCTATTTACTTACAAGATAATTCTAAACTAAATTTATCTCACATGGTGATTTCCTCATATAAGCAGTCCTTCTGAATTTATGTTATATTACGGTGTAAACAGGAAAACTTGAAAATACAAACAATAAACCAACTTGATTTAGTATTTAGCAAATACCCACACAGAGGAATAAAACCAACAAAACACTCTTAAGAGCTATTCCATACCAAGCAATAAAAAGAAAACTGTATTTCAAGTGGGACAGCTACATTCACCCATGGACACAGACTCAGATATACATACTTTTTTGKTTTTTTGGTGAAACATAAAATATAGGAACTTGCAGGCGTAAAAATAATGGGATTTCACGCCAGGAAAGTGCAAGACCAGGGCGTTGTGAATGAGGAGTGCCATTTTAAGGAGCAAAGCGCCCACAGTGGGACAAACCTGTCTGCCTGTATCTGATGGTRCAGATGAACCCGTCGTGCATCAGGTGGATGGTTTTGATGACGCCCGAGGACTCCTCGTAGGTGAAGGTGACCTGCGTGGTGTCGTAGAGGATCTCGGAGAGGCGGGCCTGCTTGTTGTACTTGTAGAGCACCCTGCGGCCCGTGCCGGGGTACAGCGTCTGCAGCAGGCGGCCGTCACGGGCGCGGTCCTGCAGCAGCGCCGCGCCGCTGTCCGGGGGCGTGTAGGTGCTGCGGTAATAGCCCACCGAGAGCGCGGTCTGCAGCGTGTGCCGCACCATGCTGGGCATCGTCACCGCCTGCAGCGCCCACGAGTGGTCGTACTCGAAGATGTAGCGGCGCTGGCTGTGCAGCAGCAGCATCACCGACTGCAAGGGACAGCAGGGGCACGGGGGTTCATTATTAGCCACGAGAATAGAATAGAATAGAATAGAATAGAATAGAATAGAATAGAATAGAATAGAATAGAATAGAATAGAATAGAATAGAATAGAATAGAATAGAATNGAATAGAATAGAATAGAATAGAATAGAATAGAATAGAATAGAATAGAATAGAATAGAATAGAATAGAATAGAATAGAATAGAATAGAATAGAATAATGTTAGCAATGAGTTTATATTAGCAATTAATTAACATTAGCAATGAATTAACATTAGCAATGAGTTAGCATTAGCAATGAGTTAGGAAAGAAATCAGAAAAACGGGATCTTTTCCCCTCTAAGCTCAAAAATCTCCTTTGGGAAGAAAGCACCATCAGATCAGCCCTGCGGTGTGGTAAATAATCCTATCCCTGAGCCACTTTTCTCAGACAAATAAACCAAAGGGCCAGAGACAGGCTCAGGCTTGGCCATCCTGCTGCACCCCCAGCCCCCTGCCTGCCCAAGATGTGTCTCTTCCTGCCCTTGGAAAAGACATGTGTCACCTGTACAGCAGCCAGGGAGCAGCAGCATATGGCCCTGCAGGTCCCCCTGTGCCAGCTGGTGACGACAGAAACTCACACCAAGCACTTCCTGACCCCTTTATTGCTGCTCTGCCAACCATTTCCAACAAGCACCGTGTTTATTTGGTTTCCRCCTTCAGCCAGGAGTCTCCAGGCTGCAGTAAACCACTGGCTGAACTCTGTCCCAGCCCTGCTGGGACTCCTCTCTCTGCACACTGCTCCCCTGCCTGGTTTTAAGCTGTCTGCCATTGACAGAGTCTGAACAGCAAGATCAGAAACATCCCCAATAGAACTTTAGTGCCCCTATGTACCATTTTTACAGCACTTTGTGGCATTTTCACTTTTGTCCAGGATAGTAAAAAGAYAGACAGTACAAGGGCTGGAGACTGAGTATCCTCTCAAGCCTATTAGAGGATACCATAAAGAGAGAAAAAAAAATTAACTCCCAATTCATCCTAATAATATTACAATAGATTTTTCAACTCGGCACAAATTGGGTTCTAATTTTTTAAAAGGATTTCAGAGGGTAGCTCATAAAACACCCCAAAATTGGTCATTTCATTAAAGCAACCAGAGCCTGGTCAACCACATAATGATTGATGCCTTGTGGTGCATCAAGATAAACAGCCAGGGGCCAATTACTGGGAGCTCAGCTGGGAACAGACAAATGCTGAGCACCACCACTAGATGTCATTTCTGTCCAACACACACACACAGACACTCATCTGTTTTGTCTGCCAGATTTTGGAGTATTCAGGAGATTTTATAGCAGCATTAACTAATTGAGGGAAGTGACCAAGCAAGAGGAAATGAATCTCATCAGTAAGAGTTATTTACAATGCTAATGTTGTAGTGCTTTTTAAAACCTTAATTATTTGAGCTAATTTYGTAAGGGGCAGAGATTTTTGAAGATGTACAATTAACTCATCAAGTGATAAAAATGAAGAATTAAATAACTATGAATTGGAAGCGAGCTATATAATTGATTTTTTTTCATGTAAGGAATTATTGGGTCTTGCAAGTCTTCAGACAACCTTTAGCAATCATTACATAATTAACACAATGAGTTATTGACATTAATGGAGCCACAAAGTGATATTTCAATGTCTAATTTTGACAGGGAATTCATCTTTCTCTGGCACGAGGAACAACAGTCACAAATGTACATTAAATAGCTGGGAGATTGTTGTCCATGGTGTGAATGACTTTCCATAATTTTAATGACAAGCTGCAGCATTACCCAAGCTGCTGCCTGAACCAGTGAGCTTTTGCCACTTGTTCCTGCAAGATCAGGATTTGGCCTTTTGTGTAGAATTCTAGAATAGCAGTGTTAAGTTATATGACTTTATTTATGAGCTCATCATAAACTAAGAACAGACAAAGTGGTTTGGAAAGATAAGAAGCATGTACATCTTTCCAAARCAAGTCCAAAGGGAAAAAAGAAGAGATTCCTCCAAAAGGCACATTGCCCAAATTCTTGAGAGCTGTACAAAATGCCTGTTTACTTGTAATTTGCAGAGGAGCATACAGACAAAAAAAGCCCTGACRAATTTATCTGAAACAAACTTCTGAAGCTCCTGGGGTTTGCCAATCTTGTTAACACATGCAGGAACCACACTGCATGCAGACAAGGAGGAATCACATTTTTATGCATTTTCCAGGCTTGATCATTTTTTTTTTTTCCACTGGGTTAGGTTTAGGTTTTTTGAGGATCAAGTTTAAATACATTCAAAATAAGTACAGCACAGTTTATCTTAGAAGTACACATTTGGAACTGTTTAATATACGAGTAACTTCAAAGTCACTGGATTTCCTGTGTGGGTTTCCTCCTATCAGTGTTACCTCTTCTGCCCCCCACACCCCCCTTAGCCTTTTCCTGTGGTTTGCACGTTCAGAGAAAATGTTCTGCTAACTCAGAGTGGATGGTCCAAGATGTTGCTATTTAAAAAACTGAATATGAGCTCACACTGAGTTCTGAAAGCTTTTAAAATACAACTGGCTTTCTGGTTTTGAAAGACAGGGCCAAACAAAATGTTGCTTCAGATGAAGATGTTCCTCCTTGGTTTGTACAATATTTATCTCCACATTTTGTGTCCATTGCCTCTAGACAGAGATGGAACTTACAAGATTCAGGGAATTCAGATGCGAAGTCACCATAAAAGCAGAGCAATAACTCATTTCATATTAATATTTCCCCCCAAATGGCCCCCATAAATCCTGCAGTAAGCTTTCTCCTCACAGGATCAATCCCTTGTTTAAAATCCAGCATTGAGTAGGTAAGCTTGTGCTCATGGGTTCCTAATTTAGGCTTAAAAGAACTGTGTTTGTGGGGAGAACAAAGTTCTCTTTCAGGACTGTTATCTTTCTGACTGTTATCCAGAGTAGCAACCTGGATTTCAGCAGTGAGGGTGTCCTTTGTTCCCTTGAACTTGGACTGAGACCAGAAAGTTTTCTTACCCACCAACTAAACAAACCTGAGGTGCTGATAGCTTCCTTCAGAGCTAAACTGTGTCAGGTTTGAGCAGTGACATGTAGRTCTGAGCACATCCAGAGACATTTTTGTCTGGTTAGGTAATTCTATGCATTTTCTGTTTCAAAAGTCTTAAATACGCTTGCAAAAGACGGCATCATAGTATAGTTCAAAATATAATATAATAAATACAATATAATAAAGAAATACAATATAATAAAAAATTCTTTATAATAAGCAAATAAATAAATATAATAAACCCAATTTTTTTTTGCCTTGGCACAAACYCCAATTTTTAAACAATTTACCTTTTCCAGATAGGTGTAACTCCATATTTTCCCATCCGCCCACGTTCTGGACACGATGTTCCCACTGGGGTCGTACTCCATCTTCTCAGTCCAGGTTCCCCTCTGGATGTAGGTGAGCAGCCCAGAGTGGGAGTAGGTGATGTTGACCTCGTTGTACTTGCTGAGGGGGGCCCAGAGCACGGGGCGCCCGCTGTGGTCGTACAGGATCCGCAGCGTGAACTTGCGGTGGTCGTCGTAAATCTTCCCTGTCCTGGTGACATGGTCAAAGTCAATGGACAGCAGGTTTCTGTTGTGGGTCTGCACACAAAGGCACAGCAGGGTGAGAACACAGTGCACCCAAACAGTCCCAGCACAGTCTGTGCCAGCCCTGAGCAAAGTCAGCAGTGCTCTCACACTGAGCTGGGCCTTGCTGAAGACARGAAAACAGAGAAGATTCAGATGATAAACAGGACCAAAAAGAAATTGTTCCTTGCATTCAGTGTTATTATATTTGGCATTACAGGATGTTTCTGTGTGCTAAACCCTCACTTCTGCCCTCACATTTTCCTGAACTTTTCTTCTTTCTTCTCAGCTGTGGAKGAAATTCTTGATTCCAGCCAAGATGTGCAGTTAAGCCCACAAACTAAGGAAGATCTATCTCACATCCTCTCTTGAGCTCTGCTGACACTGCAGGGCAGCTGCTGCTCTGGGACAGCCCTCACAGCCAGGTCACACCAAGCTGTGCTTGCAGCTCCTGCCCAGCAGTGCCCTGAAAGGCAGCACTCTGTGCCTCCCCTGCTGCAGCTCTCACCACATCTGGACAGCTGTGCCTGACAGACAGAACACAGCCCAGAGCTCAGTGTGAAACCAAGTTCAGAACTGAGATTCATGGAGACAAAATCCATTCACCCAGTGCTATCATCATCTGCCTCCTTAGATCATSCAGTCACTGGGAAATCTCCATTAAACACCATTTAAATCAGATATATAATGTAGGGAACCATAAAATATTGTTCATTGACATGTGTTTTTCAGATCAGTGCTCAGTTTGCATTAATCCAGCACATTTTATGTGATCCCTCTGCTCCCATGGATAAGTTCCCCACAGCCAATGTGAGGACATGGCAGGTGTCAGCACAGAGCCTGCTCAGGGCCTGCCCCCTCTGAGCCTGGAGCCACAGCCACAGGGAAATGGCTCATAAACCCTGCCTAATAACTCAAAATGGCATTGGAATGAACATTTCTTTCTTGTTCCTCCTTCTGTTTTTAGATACAGAACAATCTGAGAATCCAGAAGAAGCAGGTGTTCTTTCTTCAGCCACCATTTCTGCAGTTTTATATACACACATGTCTAACTTTAATAGTGTTCATTTACAACAGCTGTAAAACACCTATATACCCCTCCAGACTGCTGYAACTATTACAATTTATGCTCTAATGATAGTTAAGGAGCCCAAGTAAAATGYGATGCTCAGTTCAACTACATTTACTTGTACACACACTGATGGTTTAAGTTGAATATAATATATTTTTTAGCAAACTTCTTAAAATTTCTGGGAAAAAAAACTCTCTTGGTGGCAAACTAACTGAAAGCAAGCAGGAGGTATACCCCATGTCSTATCAATTTATTTTCTATATACATGTTTAATGTTTTATTGCTATTACTATCAGTGTAGAATGCAGTTAGGAGAAAGAAGAGCCTCGAAAACAAATTGCTTGCAAGCTGAATTTCAGAGACCATACAACAAATAAGAATGAAAGCCAAACAGAGGCAGAATTAGCAGTGAAGTGGAAAGCAGCAGTAATTGAAAACTCACAGAGTTAAAATAAGGTTAAAATACTTCCCTTCTATTGCACATTTTATGTCTCATTTGTTTACTTTCTTGTATTAAAGTGAAGTTTAGCACTCTTCTCAAGGCAAGGCAGGATCATAAATGGGTAGGAGGACTCATCTCAATGCTCTATTGACAAGCTGATTTCAAATTCCAGTGGCTTCATGAAATGACTCCTCCAAGACACATAAACCAAGTAAGGAGCCCCCTGAGCATGGTGGAACTTGTGTTCTGCTGTGAGCCAGGGAAAACTCTCTGAAAGCAATGGCAGGCTGGAACACCAGCTAATGACAACAGGGAGAAAATTCAGCTGACTTCAGTAATGCTTCAAGTGCATAAAAAGATACATTTATTCTATACTTTTTAACATKTGTTGATTCCCATTAGTTTTTTAGGAACCCTGCAGTGCAAGTATCACATAAAGGTGTTTCTGATTTCATTGCCAAGCACACCTGTCCACCCTGCCTGGCTGGGTCAGGTGAGGTAATTGCATTCTTCCCTGCTCTGTGTTCTGATTGCAGCCAATGCACACTCACACACCCTGGCACAGGACTTGGTGCCATCCTCAGAATTTGCTGTAGGACTGGTAAATAAAGGGAGATCATTTGCTAAGTGCAATAATGACCATGGCTGTCACAGCCTGTGTCTGCAGGACTTTTGAACTGAGGCCAGCCAGTTATTTCTGTTGTTATTAAAACAAGGCAAAAATAAGTAAGACTGGCCAAGCATTCAATTTTCAATTTTGTAGACATTCAGTTATAAAACCTGGACTGCATCCAATGCCATGTTCCTCAAGTTATGCAGGAGTCAGGAGGGAGCAGAGCTGCATTCTAATCAGTGCATTACTATGCATCAGGCTCATCAGATTTAACAGCAGCCTTTGCTTCATTTTTAGAAGTCAATTAAAATAGCAGTTCAATTGATAAAAAAGAAGTCTTGCTAGATTAAGATTGATGTTAAAATGCCTGATTGTACATAGATTTATAGTTAATATAAAATGCATACATGCCCACAGACTGTTTTATGTACGTTCAGGAAGTGCTGGGGCAAGCAGTTCTTCACTTAAAGGAAACCTGGGGTTCATTTCTGTTTCCCACACTGATTTAGATCCTGAGATAAAGTTAGATGACTGTTCCAGCATTTCAGTTAACTTTCTCACTTCTGTCCTAGCTCCAGAGCAGAATTCACACCATGCAGAAATCCAACTTTTAAACCCAGTGTTTCCAGCACTATTCAGAACATGCTCACAGTGGCCTCCTTCCAAAGCTGGAAATAACACTAATAGAGTGACATGCTCTCAGGATGGTTGCTAATTGCTATTAGAATTAAAAAAGTTAGGACCAGGCAGACAAGRAACAGCTTTATTCTCTTTCTTCTCTTCAAGTAGGTCATCCTTTATCTCATCCCCAGCCACCTGCCTTCTAATTTTTACCTTTCAGCAGTCAAAGCAGTTTGTTTCACTGATGGTATCAGGACTGATTTCTCAGTAACATCTTTATACCTCATTTCTATGCTGGTTTTTTTCCTTTCTCAGAAAACTCTTCCATTGTGCTGGTTTTTTGCTTTAACTGAGGGCTCCTGCAAGTCTGTTCATTTCCACTGAGAACTGCTCCAATCCCCAGAGCTTTTCTTTACATGTATTTTCAAAGTTCTGCATAGTTCTTTCTGCCCTACATTGGCAGCTTTCTAACCCACTTCCTATTGTGCCAGGCATGGCATATTAAGTGTTTAAATACTTTCAAAAATATAACTCTCTAAAAGTTTTCAGAGGGTCTGTCCAGAATCTCATCCAGCATAATGACTTTCAGTGATGCTGGTTTTTTTCCCAGCAGTACTCAAGGATCTGWGCACAGCAAGTCCCAAATCCATTTCATTATTTGGAACACTGTTTCAGACACACATAGGATGGGAGTTTTGTTCCTGCTGGGCTGCATTTCCTATCATCACMAAGAAAAGAGAGCTGTGTCTGGGCAGATTCCTCTGCTGCACTGTTCCAGCTCCTTCCATCTGCAGTGACTGCAGCACAGCAGCCTCCCAGTGCTGARGAGGAACTCCAGGATGCAGATGCTTCTGCTGTTCTCCAAAGTCCTTCTCCATGGTATTACCAGCCTCAGCAGYCCAGCTGTCCCTCTCTCCTGTGCCTGTTTACGTGGTGCCTCCTTTGTGCACAACACAATTGGACTCAACAACCTCAGAGCTCTTTTTAAACAGAAATGATTCCATGATTCTCACATTTCTCCTCCTTTCCACTCTAAAAACCTTCTGCCTGATTGCAAGATCCTAAAAARTAACTGTGACTGTCAAATCTGAACAATGCCCTTTCCAACAGGAGTTTTACACACAGTGCCCAGTCTGACCAGATCTTCCAAATCCTGCATTTTTGACTGAGCAGTTGAAAAGCAAACAGATGGTACACTTACAAAAAATCTACAGTACCTCATAATCAAAATGAGATGGTTTTGATTTTGGTGGTTTTGACAATCCTGAGATTTTAATGACCATCTCTATATTTTCAAGCTAACAGGTGTACCTTCAGATTCCTATCCAGAAAGGCTGCAGTCAATAACACAGTATTTTTAAGGCCAAAATTCCCAGTTGTACTATTGGTACAGGCATTTTAAGTGGTATTCATGTGAAAACCAGAACTGATTTAACAAAAAACCTGTTCAGCAAAGCAGCAATCTCTTTGAGCCATGGTGTTATGTAATTAAATGCTAAATGTTGACCATCTGTCATTGTAGTCCCAGGTAAAAATAAACCAGTGATGCAAAGCTAAAGCAAGTCTTTCCTGGAGCTGGGGTGGAACCCAGCAGAGGTCTGGGGCTCTGAGAGGGCAGAGTTAGTGCTCAGCCTGCCTGCACACACAGGGAGGCACAGCCCAGGTGTGTCCTGCAGGAGCCCAGGGCAGCAGCACCCTCAGCTCCCCAGAACAGGGGGATAGATCTGACACAGGCTCCAGCTCTGCTGCTGTGCCAGGGTAACTGTGCACTGGCCTTTGCTCACAGCTTCTTCCAAAGCCATAATTAAGTTCTTAGTTGAAAAAGAAGAGGAAGAGAAGAAGTAATTATATCTTGAGGTCAAATCTTACCATCAGAATCAAACAGAGATCAAACATCCCTGAGACTGTTGGAGGAGTTTGCTTTTGAAATTCATGGCTGGGGCCCACCACTGATAGGAAATTTTCATTCTTACAAAGTGTAACATTTCAGCATGGYTTTAGTTCAATGACTTTCAAAGGAACACTGCACTTACACAGGAGGAAGCCTTACCCTCAGCCTTCTCTCAAATGTGGAGATATTGCCTTTGGTCTGCTCCCTCCTTTGCCTCCATTCAATGAGGTTGGAGTTGTGCTCTCCAGGCAGGGAGATATTGCACTTGCCCAGGGTGGGGCTGACAACCCCAGCCAGGATGTGAGGTTCTGTGTTCAGGGTGATTTCCATGCCACTGGCAAAGGTGACCCTCAGGGAGCCATCAGGRCTGACCCGGTAGATGTTCTGGGTGTTATCTGCCAAAAAACAACAAAAATCAGGGATCAGGGAGGAGTTCAGATCTCCAGATTCATAAACCAAAGTCAGGTACAACAGGGCTGAGTGTGTAAGACAGCTGAACTACAGTGTGAGTTCTGCAGGCTGTAACCTCCCACCCTGCAGGCCTCCCCAAGTCCGAGGAGCTTTTTATTATATTTGGCTGATCACTTCCATTGTGAAGAAAAATTCTTTATTCCTGCTTTATTCCTGCAGCAGGAATAAAGAATTTTTGCTTTCAGCTTAAAAGTAAAACCATAAACTGAGTACTGACAACTGCTTTTCTGAGCAGACCGGGAGAGATATCAGAGAGCTGTTTCCCAAAGCATGTAAAGCCTGGAGACATCACAGATTTTAATAATCAGATTTTATCCATGGGATTCTTCTATGAGAAGAATTCACTTGTGGCTTGTTTCTAACTGGTAGCCCAGGAGAGTTGTAGCTGTGTGTGCTGAAGCAAGGAAGAAACAAATGAACTCATTCTAAAGTGGTTTTTTTTTTTTGGCTGAAGTGAAGAATGCAGTAATGTCTAGGGTTCAAACACAATGATCAGGGGAGAAATAACAGAAATGCTTTTATTACCTTGTTTTAAGGTATATATTGTAGAGGTAGCTGAGAAGTTTGTGGCAGTGACCACGTTCTCCCTGTTGGAGGTGTCAAGCTCCACCCGGGTCAGTTTTTCCACGTCGCTGTGGAAACTGCTGACCTCCCCTGTGGGGAAGGTTGCATTGGTCAGGTGCCCATCAGAGTCATACCTGCAAAGAGATGGGAAAGAGCCGTGAGAACAAACCACTGCTGTCGTGAGGGCACTCCTAGAGGCAGAAAAAATAGTGAAAGGAGTCGGAAGCATTGTCAGCACTGAGCAGTAAGTAAAAAAGATAAGATTTGCCCATTTAGTCACTCARAATGCATTCAGTGGCCAGGCTGGATTCCTGCTTGGAGCCCTTCAGTGCTGCTGGATCTCACACAGCTGGGAGTTCCGTGAGATGCTCCCTGCAGCACCCACGGCAGAGGGTTCTGTGCTCTCAGGGCTGGGTCCCCAGCGAGCTGCGATGCAGGAACAAAGCCACTGGAGGTCACCCGGTGCTCAGGCATCAGCTCACCCTAAAACGGCATTTTCCTCCCCATCAGGTTCAACAAAACCAGCTCTTACCCTCGGCAATTAAGGCTGCCTTTTGTCACAGATGTGTGAAGTACATTATGTGAGTGGTGAATGTAAAAACGGGACCTAAAGCGTAACAAGAGTGATAAAATTGGATTGARATCTGCAGGAAATAAAGTTGCCTGCTTGGGTTTTGCTCTTGTGTTTCCCATGGGTCTACTTAAATCAGCAGGAACTTCTCACCCAGAATCTGGAGCACCACATTTCAGTTCACCTCAACTTCAGCAGTGCTAAAGAAATTCCTGCAGCTCGAGGTACTTGATTATCAATCAGGCCATGCTACCAAAAAGTCAATAATTAATTCCAGAGCTCTGGAGCAGCATTTCTAACAGGCCTTTTCAGTTCTACCAACACATTTCTTCTTTTTGATGGTTCACATGGAAACCAGCACAGAGCATTGCTTGGTGCTTGATATTGTTTCATAATAATGCCTCACATCTTAAAAATCTTATTGATGCTGACATGTTTTTATTCACCTAAGACAACTCACTGATAATACAGAGTATTTGCATGAGCAAAACCAACTCATCTTCATAAAACAGAAACTTATTGTGCAGGTATGAAAGCATAATTAAGTTTTCATGTTTGATTAGCTGTCTCCCCTCACAGACCAAACTGGAATATCAGCTGGCACAACTGCCAATGAAGCTCTTCCAATTCACATCAGCAGATATGGCTTTGTCCTTCCCTTTAAGATACTGGCATAATTTCTTTAGGATCTTTATTTGCCCCTAATTAGTCAGACAAAATCTATATGCCACAAGAAGTATTGATGAAAAAAAAAATCAGGATTTTTTTGTCTTCCCTCCGATATAAAAAAAGAAAAACAGAGCAGCTGCTCTTTTCCAATTAAACACCAGAGACTGAACTAGTGACCATCTTGTGGCTTTTTGACAAACAAGTTAAAATTAATCAAATGTTAAATTCAAAGTAATCTCTCTCCTTTTCACCTCTCACTGCCCTTATATCTATTGTGTGACTTATTTACATTCTCTCTTATGCTGGTTCTGTGCAAGCTGATGGAGCCACAGGCAGAGATTAAAACTGACTCAGATCACTACTTCTCATCATTAGAAACTCCACCAACATCAGGCAGTTATATTTCATTTACTGCTTGATCAAACAGCCATGACAGCTTGGTAGTTATTTGGATTTGCTACTGCACCACAGAAAATCCCCCAGAACTGCCTTTTTAAGGTGCAGATGCAGCTGTTTTATTGCAGTGTCCTTGTGCTCAAGACAGGGCATCCATCTCCACCCAGGACCCAGCTGTGCTGYTGGAACTGCTGCTGCTGCTGAGACACAAAGTGAGAGGCTGCTGCTGAGAGACTCCCTGTGCAGCTGGAGATGGGATGCACTGCTCCTGCCTGCTCCTGCCTGCTCCTGACCCAATCTGAGAGCCCAGCACAGCCCAGAACATCCTGCACAGGGTCACTCTGACTTCAAGGAGGACCTGCAGAAGAGTCTCAATATTGATTCCACTGCATCATCATCCAAAGGGTTTTTTTTTTTCATTCCAGACTGCTCCCAGAAGCTCAGCCCAGTGAGGACAGGTGCTGTCACCTTCCCCATGATGGATAGCAGCACACTGGGACTCAGCCCTGCAATGTCCTACCCATGCTAACAGGGGTGCAATCATGACATATTTCTTAATGTTAATTTGGGGCTCAGTTATGCCACTGTTAATCATGTCAGTGACCATTTAATCATGCAAATAATTGCACTGATTTCAGTAMTCACATGAGGAAGTGCTCACCAGTATTTGAAATGCACACATGGGGATATTGCTTCACAATCCATTTGCATTTCTATGTGGAGCACAGTTAAGAGTTATACCATTTCAGAGGGAAAGCAGTCTAATTAATTTTTTCAGAGAGAGTTGTTTCTTGCAGGTGTTTTCTTGTCCTTGATTTAATAGAGGCCCAGTGCTTCCCCTCCCCTTTCACAGCTTTAATGACACAATATTAAAAGAAATCTAGATGACTTAAAATTGTACATTAGCTATAATTGTATGCAAGAGCTCTTTCAGCACTTCAGTTCCATCAGATTAGAGTAGATGGATGACAAGTACTTTTGTAGGTGGTTTTCTACCTCTTAATAATTTCCCTCAGTGAGTGAATGTGACACAGAGGTAGCTGCTCTGAGCAGGTCATTATCTCTGCTCATATTCCCAGCTRTGTGTGATAGGTGCTGTAAAACCATCTCATCCCCATTCCAGCTTGGCAGTGCCACAGGTTGAACTTCTGCATGTGAATGCAAATCTAGCTTAAGCACAGAAGATGATTTCAAGCAATTTGAAGGTTGYTCTTGGTTCCAGTGCTACACTCTCACAGTGCTCACAAGCAATTCATAAATATAAGTAAACCCTTCAAAAAATTCTAATTTTCAAGCTGCAATTGGCTGTCAGTCCAGAATGTGACCTCCCTGGAAAACAGCACCTGGCTGAGAGACAAGCAAAGCATCACAGCCCATGAGCTGGCATGGCAGCAGGTGAGCAGCATCTCCTCACTGAGGTGATCACAGCCCAGTGCCCCTCTGGCTGCAGCAGATCAGGWGACATTCTGAGCTTCAGTCATTGAGCATTTGTAATGTGTTGTGAAAATTACTTAAGATACATGAATATTAATGACATGATTTTATCTAATTGACATTATTTAATTTTTCTGTTTTTGTAATGCTGCAGTTGTTTTTTTCCTTGGTTTTTTGTAATGCTGCTGGTTATTTTCCCTGACAGGAGTTTATGGCCCTGCAAAACCTGGACAACTCCAAGCAYTGGTGAGGACAGTGTTACCCAGCCTGTGGTTAAAGCTGGCAGAGTATGTAAAACKGGTTAATTTAGCAAAATCTCCTTGTGTTAATCATATACATCATCYAAATCCTCCCAAGGCACGGGCACTTGTTCATGAATAAATCTGTTCTACACACACTGGGAGCACCTGCAAGCAGGTGAAGTCCTTTAAAAGCTCTTTCAACACTTGAGCTGTACTTGAACAAGCAGTAGTTGTGTGAAATGGTTTATGCTCAATGTCAGTGGGACAGAAGAAGAATGCCAGCACTGAAATGACTAAAAATAATCTGCTCTCCCAAGCTCTAACAATCCAGGCCCTGCTACAAGGCCTGCTGCTCAGCATTTTAATTGACATGACTTGGAGCTGCTCTAAAGCTCTTTGAAAGTGSCATTGGTGCCTGGCCTGGACTGACACCACCATCAAGTGGGGATATAAATGGCCAACTCTCAGCACTGACATTATTAAAAAGAAGCATACATACATTTACAGTCAGTTCTGTTTGTACAAGGTGACTCTGATCAGCCTTTGAACAGCACCAGGGTAACAGTGAGCTTTGTGTTGTTGCAAAGAGAGTTTGAATTTCCATCAATAGATGTTTGATAATGATAACTGAACCAGGAAGATCCTGTATGCTTTTGTTTTCTCATGTWCTGTAAAAAAGGCCCTCTCTAACGGCTTATATGCCCACCCTGCTAATTTAGTCTGTGGCAGAATAACAGAGAACAGGATAAAGAAACAGCCTGTTGAATAAAACCCCACACACCAGGCAGCATTTTCTCTGCTTTTATCCTACTTTCATCTGATGAAATTATAATTCTGAAAACCTGTAATGACAGGGACTCAATTACCTTTCCAGGTGACTCAGGCAGTCAGTCACTTCTCATCAATGTGGTTTTTGTTCCAATCTCACCTGGATGTTTTCATTTTAGTTTTTGACCATGAACTCCTATGCTCCACAGGAAACAGGCACCATTTTCCTCCCTTTCCATGCAGCACTGGTTGCATCCCCAAACAGGGACTGTGACAGCTAATTACAAATAATGAGAAATCCTGATACAACACATCTCTTTATAAATCAACAATTTATATTGTTGATATTMTAAATCAACCCAATTTCTCTTGGGTTGTTGTTTCTCTGGGACCAGATTGGGATGTTCTGACTCCATCTTTAACTTTGTCTTGTTTTGATTTTTAGAAGTTCTGCCAATGTCTTGTTTATGAAGCCTTTCCTACTCCCCTTATATACAGCCTTTTGCTATTCTATATCCTTTTGCTATTATTATATATCTTCCTCCCCTGCTGAGAGAGACAAGCTCACTCTTGTCTTTGAATATTCCTTCCACTGAGATTCTCAATTTCCTTTGCAACACTCCCTTCTCTGATGAGAATGACAATTTTCCCCTTTCTGCCCTCCTCAGGAATTTTGCAAACTCCTGATTCAGATCACAACTTGCCTGTACCTCTTAAGTTACAAAAAAAACCCCAAAAATCTCGTATGTTCATTTAGAGAAACAGATTCTCAGCAAGAAAGTGCAAATGAAGTGTAATTTCAGGCAATTTGTGCTGTACTCCACAGGCACTGAGCACAGAGCATTTCCATCTGACAGGCTTAGGCACCTCAGGAATGGCAGTGCTTTAAAAGCCTGTGCACAGCACTGCTCGTGATGTCTCACACAGGGGTAGGAGCAGGGTTTTTAAATGACATCTTTTGATGGCACCTTTTGAAATGGCCAGAAGTGTGTAAGGAGGTTTCAGTGCTCCCTGACAGCAGGGCCCCTYGCCCCAGGCGTTSAACACCTCACACTTACTCGTACACYGTGGTCCATCCGTTCTCGTCGCTCTTGGTTGCCAGCAGCCCCGTGTTCCCCGGGTAGGTCATCAGGGCCAGGTTGTAGCCCTGGGCATAGACCCTCTTGAGCACGCCGTTGCTGCTGATGGTGAGCCAGTAGACCTGGCCCCCGGGCACCACCAGCCAGAGSGGCAGCCCGCCGGTGTCGCGGCGGATGTGCACCGAGCCGCCGCCGCTGCTGCTGATGGTGGCCACGTCGCCGTCGCCGCTGTAGGAGAAGTTGTAGATGTAGTCCCTGGTGATGAGGTTGAGGGTGTGCAGGTGGGTGCCGTTGATGGTGAACTGGTAGAGCTCCTGGTCGGCGGGAGAGGCGATCTCGTAGAGGCGCCCGTCGCTCAGGTGCGCGCGGTTGCGGCTCACGGCGCGGACGCGCACGTTGCCCAGGTCGGCCACGTACAGGGTGTCATCAGGGGACACTGCCAGGGAGGAGGGGGCTTTCAGCTTGGCATCCTTGGCATAGCCACCATCACCTGCAGCAGAAATGGCAGCCTGAGCGATCTCCMCTGGCCTTGTTTAAGCCGATCCCTGACGCACTGCTTCTCCTCAGCATCCTTTACAGGTCAATACAACAATATCCTCTTCCAACTAATTAAATCCCTATTACCTAAGGTTGGTGCAATTCTAAATTAGTCTCAGTGRAGACAAACAGGAATATAAATTATTTAATTCACGGTGTTTTTGCTGAGTCCCAAACCCTGCTGTTCAGGAAAGCTTTAATACAGAATTGTGAAAAAAAAAAGAGACCATGATACTTAAAGTTTCATTCCCTATTACTGTCTGTTGGCATGCCATTAAAGTAGAATTGTGTTGTAAACAAAAAGAAAATAAAACCCAGTAATTCAGCTAAAATGACACTGAAAGAAAGATTAGTTTATACTTATTAAAAACTCAACACTACAGGAAAACAAAATCAGAACAGTAGCAAAAAAGTGCCTTGAGAAACAATCCCTTTCAATATCTCTTGACAATTTACTTGGTTTGTGTCATTTAAGGTTTCAAAAGGATTTTGCATTATCATGGGCTGTATGTGTCTATCAAAATGGGTTTACATGAGCAGGATTTTCTGTAACTAGCAAGAAAGCATATTAAACCTCACTCTGRGGGAAAACCACATTACTGTGTGTAKTGCTCTCCTCCTGACTGAGGCATGAAATGACTGCAGTGTTTGAGCACACCCTATGCTTCCTTGGAAATGGAAAAATCACTGGATCTTTCTGCCAAGCTGACCCTGCCCTTTACCAAACCAGGCTGGCACAACCATTAGATTTGCAACAGTTTTTTTCATTTTCCAGCACTGAGAGTGGTTTTCCTCAGYAGGAATCCTGTCCAAGAGTCTGCCCCTCTCTGGGCTCCTGCAGCCACCACGTAGGCTGGCAGCACTTGGCACTGCACAGGAGGCTTTGATTGTCATTACAACRCTGGGTCAGCCACCCACCTTCTCTGGAAGACCATTTGCATTTTTTCCTCTCTGCTCTTGACATACTTAATGTTTTCTTGTCAGTAATTAACCTTTTACTTGAAATGAGAGACTTAAGAATTATGATGACATTATTATGGAGCTGAACATGGCAGTTCTTAGGGATGTCAAGATGGCAACAAACTGCCCACCTCTGTATGGGAATGCTGCCCTTTGTCCCACTTTGCTCTTATGAGACAAAGGACATTTTGTTTTGGTGCATGCAGGGGAGAGTGGCTGTGCTGCTGGGAATGTCAGCAGTGCAGGCCTGGCACAGGCTGCTCCAGTCCAAAACACACCAAGAAAAGGCAATCCTGCACAGTGTATGTTTGCACCGTTTTGCTGGTGGTGCAGCATGACATGAGTGCTGAGAAGGCACAAGCTGGTGWTCTGCATTGATGTGAAACCCCTTGGCACTCCTTTTGCTGAGCAGGGCTGCCTGTTCCAGCAGCATTTAGGTACCATTTGGTACCATCTTCCACAGGGGCAAACACAGCTGACACAGCAAGACAGACCTGGAACTAATTCTGAACAGTGTGTAATCACTGCATCAAAATCAGTGTGTAATCATTGGGTAAGAGAGAAAAGGCTAGGAGCACCCTGAAGTTCCTGCAGTGGCAATGGGAGACACATCTCAGCAGCCAATGGATAAAATTCACAAAGATCTGCTGAGAAGGTTTTGGGCTTTCCAAGGACACTGAATCACTGCTTGTGTCTCCTTCCCCTGCTTACACTGCTGACCTGCAGCTGTATCAGAGACCCCCAGGTGYSRGGCAGGACACAACAGGCACTCCTCACCCGAGAGGCAGTTGGGCTTTCCGAGGACAGGGAATCCCTCCCTCCCGCGGTCACACTGCTGACCTGCGGCTGTATCGCAGAGCCCCCAGGTGCCAGGCAGGGCACAAGCAGCACTCCTTACCCGAGAAGCAGTCGCAGTTGGGGTCGATCTTGCAGTCGCAGTCGGAGGGAGCCCCGGCCAGCAGGGAGATCTCTCCGGCGGTGGAGACGCGCTGGATGCGGTTGGTGCGGCGCTCGTCGGTCTCGGCGATGTAGAGCTCGCCGCTGTGCGACACGGCGATGGCCCGGGCGGATTCCAGCGTGCAGTGCGTGGCCACCCTGCTGCCCAGCAGGTGCCCCAGCCCCGGCACCTGGCAGTGGATGGGCCGCCCCGCCACGATGCGCACACGGCCGCCCTCCGACACCTGCAGCACGATGTTGTTGTCCAGCACGTACAGGGAGTTGTCCAGGGGGTTCACGGCCAGGTCTGTCGGCCACTCCAAGCGCACCTGGGCAGGACAGGCAGGGGGAAAAGGGAAAACACTGATCAGGGCAGGGTGGCAGTTTTATTCAGCCATCTCCAGGTCACCTGGCAGATTGTCCCAGCACTGCTTGTCCAGCACCTTCAATCGGGTCTGGAACGAATTTCAACAAGCATGCTCTTTGCTGAGGTCCTGCTCCAGTGTGGAACAAAATCTGATTTGAAAAGTAATTTAGCACCCTCTGAGAGGTATTTGCACAAGTCCATTAAAGTGGGAAGTTTATTATACCTATGCAGTCATGCAAATAAAACCACACACTTCATGTCATGCAACATCAGCCAGAAAATTTCCTAGGTCTGAATGTTATTGTTTCAAGGTTGCAGTCAATGCTGGCAGAGTGCAAACCAGTGAGAGGTTGTCAATGTCCTAACACTTTAATTGCCTGTTAGCACAAAAGGAAAATGACACACCACAMGAGCAGGACACGTTTCCACTATTTATTTACAAAGCAAGAAATGTTAACAAGACTTATATGCCACAAGAAATATAAGCTTAATACTTTGTAACAAAATAATACACCAACATATCATACTTTGTATGATAACGTAGCCAAGCCTAATTATTTATAATGATTTTGCTTTGTGAATTCATTATTTCAGTCATGGATTAAGTAAATGTGTCACACTTAAGGGGAGCTTTCTGCCTTGCTCCATGCAGGTGAGAATGCCAACAAAGGGAGTTTCAAACCAAGCTGGAGGGAAAAGCTGAACAATGACCTCACTCATCTGATGCCTTTTGCATTGTGATCTGGAGGAGTTAAACATGATTCAAATTAAAAATCTGGGACAAACCCATCTATATTTTACCATAATGCCCTTGCCTAGCACCTGCCATGCTTTGATAGCTGGTTCTCTTCTGTGGCTACACTGCCTGTGCCCAGCAAACCATGTGTGAATTCCTGCCTCTGTGAAGGTGTGCCTGGTGTCCTGCAGATAAACAGCGACTGGTTTGGGCCTTTTCTCTGGTTTATCTGAGGCTGATTTGGTTTACTGAGATAGAAGAACTCTTATGCAGCTGCACATTTCACTTGAAGCAATGTGCCTAAAGCTCAACAGCTGTTAAGTGCAAGCATAATTGCTTTCATACTGCTCAGATCTGTAAAACTAGCTGCAGTGAGGTAAAAATAAATAACATTTTAGTTGGAAATATTTTTGTTTCCAACYAAACAATTTTTGTTCCTACACCAGAAGTGCTGCCCAGCTCTCTGCTCTGCAAAGCCAACTGAAGGTTACTCCTACAGCTTCCCTTCTGCCCTTTAGAGCAGTCATGGATGTATCTGTGGTTAAATTTCAGCTGAAACATTAAAGGTACCACACACCTGTCTGAGACTGCAGCACAAGAACCAGCTGCTGCACACTGCAAGCTTGTGCTGGTGAAATTGGAGGGGGAAAAAAGGTGAAATAGGCCAATTAAAATAAAACATACACAGTAACACCAATCACTGAGCATTCCTAATCTGAACAAGAGTTTCAGATTTAGAAAAAATCGGCACAGTTCTAGTCAGGATTGGCCCTCATTGACATCTTRACCTGGAGTAAGATGGGAGTGCTGCTGTCCCACCCCATCCCTCCTCCCAGCCCCAGCAGCAAGGCCAGTTTATGTTCTACTGAGAGCAGGTCCAGGACAGTCTGCTGGAGAAAAACGAATCACCTAAATCAGCTTAAGCTGCAGTGTAACTGCACCCTCAGGTTCACTGTTACCTTGAAAAGTCACTGGCTGTTTACTCCTCGTTAAAGCAAGCTGCCTCTGGCAGCTCCTGTGACCAAACCATCAGTTGTGCTTCATTCACAGGCAATAAACACATTACAGAGAAGCACCTCGATTTTCATCTGATACCTCTGTGCCTACTGCAAAGTTCTSCCAGACAGAACCTCAGTTAGAGTTACAATATTGCAGCACTTAATATACCTTTACATTTGAAGCACTACCTCACAAATCCATGTTAAAAAGTCTTTTTCCAGATATGTGTGTGTTTTTTGTTAACTCAGAATTGGGCCAAGTCCAAGCACTTTTTCTCATATTCAATGGGGTTTTTGTTTTGTTTTGTTTTTTGAGCAGTGACCAGAAATGGCATTGCTGATTATCCCATTATAAACAACCAGCCAGGGGTTGTTTACTCTTCACAGACTGAAATTTTCAGGTGACAGTTCTGGTTTGGTTCGCAGGAGACTGAGTGTATGCAATGGAAATCTCTGACAAAACAAGTGAACCCTTGAGCAATGAGACCTTCTSYATGTGAGTATTAACATGTCAGCTTTTCAGGGAATTCAGCATTTAACTGTCAAAGACTCCAGCTATATCTAACAATCCATCTCTGGCTTGAGAAGTGCAGCATTAACACCCACTGGTCTGCCTTTATAATAGATTTTTTCATGTCGGGGGTTCTGGAAAGCACAAAGGGCACTAAGGTGGCTTTAGTTTAAGTGGATTTTCACCACGGGCTGCAAAGGAACCCCTGCTCCAGCACCCAGAGCGTCTCCTCCTCTTCTCCACTGACCTGGCTGTCTGCAGAGCTGCTCCTCTCACAGACTCTCACTCCTCTCTCTTGAGGAGGTTTTTTTCTCTCCTTGGACACATTATCCCTGCTGCTGCTGTTGGGTCCCTCTTGGTGCCAGCTGCCCTTGGATCCTCTGTAAGTGGGGATTTTCACAGGAGCCATGCCCACATTCCCCAGCCCACACAAACCCAGCCCATTTCCCACAGCAAAGCTGCACAGATCAATCACCTGTGTGGGCTTTTTGCCCATTAGCACTGCGGGGAGATGATGCACACACAGCCACGGGTCAGCTTGTGAAGAACTCTGCTTCACTTTGGGTTTTGAACATATGGATAAAACTTTCTGCACATTTTGCATGACATTTGATGGCTGAGCCATTTTTGCTACTGTTTTAAACAAATCATATCAAACAATTTATACCCTTCATATCAAAGTAAGACAAGTGAAGAGAGAAAAATTTATCCTCATCTGCAAATGCTGGTTTCAAGAGCTTAACTGTTTGGTTGTGGGGGTAAATTTCACTGGGATAAGTTTCATTTATCATGGATTAAAAGAAGCTGCATAAATCCCTAGAAAGGCTTCACCATTGCTTTGATTTCTTGCCATGCATTGCTTGTTTATTTTGATTCAATTTCATGTAGTAGCATGAAATTCATGCCAAAATTTTTCTCTGATAGTCCTGACTGATGGATTACTTCCTATCTGTGCTGCTCAG
The DNA here is from genome assembly GCA_902810485.1 of Alauda arvensis. Taxonomy (NCBI): domain Eukaryota; kingdom Metazoa; phylum Chordata; class Aves; order Passeriformes; family Alaudidae; genus Alauda; species Alauda arvensis. Next base: position 468,446 of record CADDXX010000446.1, read on the forward strand.
CTTCAAGCACTTCTGTTTGTGCTACCTCTGCCTTCCTTCAGCTGTAGGAGATGCACTTGCAGACCTGCTCATGGCCTCTCCCATATTTCTCTTTTGCTGCKAACTTCCTTTTCTTGATCTTTTATTTAAGAGTCACAGAACATCCTGAGAGGGAAGGACCCACATGTATCGAGTGCAGCTCCTTCCCCTGCACAGCACAACCCCAAAAATCACACCACGTGCCTGARGACATCATCCAAATGCTCCCTGACCTCTGCCAGGCTTGGTGCTACAAACCCCTCCCTGTTCCACCCTCTGGGGGAAGAACCTTTGCTAAACCCAGCCTAAACCTCCCCTGACACAGCCTCGTGCCCTTCCCATGGGTCCTATTTACACTCATCTCAGATGTTTCCAGGCCAAACCCTTTTACTCACCACAACATCCCTGCAAACAGCATTTTTCTCTCTTCCTGCCTGAGCCCTTCTTTCTCCTTGCTGCTGGGAGAGCAGMGGCTCCAAGGCAGCCATTAGGAGTGAGCTGGTTCTTCACAAGGCTGAGGGAGGCTGGTTCTGCTTCCCTGAACTCTTCACAGGATGTCTCACTGCAGATATTCCTCTCTATTTTTTCCCATTGACAATCACAGATATTTTTTCATMATTTTCTGTCAGTTTGCTCTCTGGGCTCTTCCTTTTGTTGACACTGACACTGYCAGCTCCCCTCATCAGCTCTGCTCCTTTCCTAATGGCACACGAGCCCCAGTTCAGGTTTGACACTGGGGAACCCTTCCCTGCAGTGGGGTTACAGCTCATCCTCACTGGAGGAGCGTTTGTGTCTCCTGCTTCTGATGTGCACAGCACAAACCCAGGATTTCACACTCCAGCTGCAGCAGTCCCTGCCCCASACTTCACAAATGTGGCTCTCTGCACTCACTGGTCCCCAGTGAAAATCCCAAATAAATGATTCTTACAGCCTAATGGCTGCTTTATCCACCCTGGACTGGGAAAGCAGCTGTGGCACATTCACAGATGCAGCTCCCAGGTCTGAGGCCACCAGTTCTGCAGGATCCTGGCTCACAGAGGCTCCCTGGCACTGCTTTTGCTGCCAGTTATTCCCAGCTGATGAGGGAGCTGCAGCAGGGGCAGGAAGGAGAGGCAGCACTTGAGCAGTTTTCAGTGCTGGTCTTTGCTCCACTCACCACGAGCCTTGCTGTGCTCTCATCTCCCAGCTCTCCTCTTGCTTCAGAATTTCTTGTTATTTTTTACTGCTTCACAGCTTCAAAGACTGTATCTGGGGTCTGGTGAATCAATAGGAAAAGCTGATTTCTGTGGGGAGGGTTCTCCAATGGCCTTTGTTTAACAATAGAGGGAATATTATCCAGCATCACTCAGCACACTGGCTATGAAAATCAATGCACTTGGATTGCTAAGCCATTTAAGTCTGTTTAAACATGGTACCCRTGGCTTACACAGGCTAGGAAAGAAACACTTTGTTAAATGCCCAGAAGGAATTTATAAAGTATTTAGAACAGRCTGGGACCTCTGAGAGGAGGCATCTTAGACTCTTCAATTAAAATATCTCAAAATAGACCACGAATTTGAATCTAACCCAAACATGTCTCCATGCTGGAGTGGGAATTGATGTCCTCCAAACACACTGCTGCAGGAGATCTGCACAGCCAAAAGCAGGGAGTGGCAGCAGGTGGAAATGGAGCTAATAACAGCACTGGCTCCTTTCTGCCCCACTGTAACTCCAGGTCCTGGGGCTTGTCAGACAGGATGGCACAAAACTGGGGTTGCATAAATCTTGAGTTTTGGCTTCATCCCTGTTCTGGGCTCAGAAATCCTGGATACAGAAAGCCAGTGTGCTGCCAATGCAGATAGAGTGAAAGGAGTATCTGGAAAAGCTTTAATTGAGACAGTAATTAAGAGCTGTTTGAGAACAGTGAGGGGCTGGAGCTAGCACGTTATTGTGTCTTAGAAAAGCATCTGGCCTGGAAACTGAGAGGATGAAAGGACACATAACAGGAAATYTCCAAACCTGAAAAAGGCAACCCCTCTGCCTGTCAGCAGCACCAGCCACTGTGAACATATCACCAAATACTCAGACTCTTCCCTGAGTTCTGAGTCAAACTCAAAATGAAAATAGAAATGAAAATCTTGAAATGAAAACTTCCTGCAGACTTGTGCCAGGAAACTGCAGCACAGACCTCCTCTGGTGCCTGCTGCCCTCCAACCTGCCCTGTACCCAAACTCCAGCTTGTGACAACCCCTTTCTGAGAAGGTTTGAAAATGCCTCAGTGAAGAGCTGTTCTGGTCCCTTTCTCAGCAGCACAAAGTCCCTTGTGASATACAGCTGCTCCTGGCTGCACACTCACCTCTCACCACCCTTTCAATTAAGCTTGGCCAGGTCCTGGCTCCACTGAAATCAGTGGCACAGCAGCTGCTGCCTTTGCTGGGGCCAYGACTTCCACTCCAGTTATCTTTTGTGGTACTCCAGCAAAGCCAGACAAGAAAGAACATRAAATTAAGCAGTAGAGTAAAAAGAACCAGAGAACAAGATGACTTCATTTGGGAAAAAAAAATAACAGCTTTTGTGGGCTCCATCCAGCAAGACCCAGAAAAAATAATAAAGGTCTTTTCTAAAAAGAAAAAAAGCTCTGAAAGTCTTCTATAAGGGAAGACCACAAATAAAATAAAAGGGTCTATTAATTGTTATTTCTGCTTTGTGTGCTTTAGTTCAGCAATTTGGAATATTTATGCTGCATTAATTGCTCACAGCTAGAAGAATGTATCAAAGGACACAAGTAGAGGACTAAAAGGAAAGGAAGAGCAGGAGCAGTTCTGCAATACTTTGCTACAGTGAGAACAAAGCTGTCCCTTTCTGATGGCACAGTTAGAATATTGTGCATCCAGTGCTACAAGATGCCTTTTCTTCTTTCTGCTTTTGCCACARTGCAGTTTTTGATGTGGGGTACGTAGAGAAACACCTAAAGGAATGGTGTGTTCTGACCTAAAGTACCAATTAATTCATCAGCCCCAGGTAATCTTGCAGTTGCTCTGCAATATTCTACTCTCAACCTGGCTTACGAGTACTTCAGCCTAGAATCAGTTTGGTTTTGTTTTGGCAGCTCACTCCCCCTGTTCTCACTTGCTCATCAGATCATATTTTTGTCTTTCACATTTTTCTTTCCTCCCTCCAAACGTAGTGAAGGTTCTGTTCAGGCTGTGCTTGCTCTGCTGAGCAGACCCTCATTGCTGTGAGGTCACCCTGTCCTGGGAGCTGTTTGTTCTGCTCAGGAGRCTCCCACAGTGCCACTGCAGCAGATTGTGCCTGTGCAGATGCTGCTGGGGACAGCCTGCAGCACTCGTGACTGCAGCAGCAATGGCAGCGTTTGCATTTCTGGGATACAAAAACACTTCCCAGCAGTTCTGCTCATCTTCACTCCCAGCAGTGTCTCTCACTCCTCTGTTTCAAGTAGGTCATCACCAGCATTCCCTATTACCCCCTACCCTCCCCTCCACCCCTCCAAGCAGCTGTGCAGGACACAGCACTCCTGCCATGCATGGGTGGCCTTTACACCTGTCCTAGAAATGTGACCTGTGCAAGCCAACTGCCACCGTCAGTGACACTGGCACATTCCTGCAGGGAGCAAAGCATTCTGCAGTGTCACTGCAGTTTATGTGAGGCAACACAATATGGATGGTTCCCTCTCATGGAGAACTGCTGAACAAAGGCTGATGAAGTGCAAATGTCAAGAAAAAGTCTTCAAAGCAGACCTTTCATTTTGGAACACGGTGCTGACAGTTATTAACACCATCAATCAGGCTGCAGCCATTGCTCTGGCACAGACTCTGCCCAGTGGGACTGACACAAGCACAAGAACAAGGCCGTGGTTGCAGGCAAAGAAAAGGCTCTGGGGATTCATTTCCTGTTGACTTGCAAATGTTTGGTCTCTGTGTTTGCAGTGGCTGTGCTCGAGATTGGTTTAAACAGCTCCCAAATAACACCTGCAGCCCCTCACACAGATAGGAATGATTGTGGTTTGGAGCAGGGGAAATTCAGCCCACATATTTCTCATGGGAGGAGAGATACAGGATGAAATTGCAGGATGGTAGAAATATCTGCTAATTCTCTCCTCAGCCTTCAGCGCAGCAATGGGGGCAGAACAGCAAAGCTTATCACTCAGGATGAGCTGTGGTGTTTTCACTTTCACACAGAAACTCCCACAATGTCAATATAACTTCCAAGAACACTGGCTCTGATGGAGCCTGCTTTCCTGAGGACTTCTGTCTCATGGCTGACTGACTGGGAGTTCAATAAGAGCCAGGCACAAAATGAAGTTTTCCTGTGAATGGGGCATTTATTACATCCTGAGTAGAATCTCTGGAGTTTAATAAAAGAAAGCTTATACTGCAATATTTCCTTTTGAAAGGGCACTTTAGGTTTCTGTCCTCCAACTGGATTAATATTTTTTATGGAACATGTAGGAATTTAATTGCTGTGAAGGCGGGTGTTTCTCTACAAATGTGTTTGAAATTGGTCCAAGCTTTTAATTTACTGAGAGGAAAAGAATACAGACAGACAGACAGACAGACAGACAGGCACAATACCTACACAACATGCTCTCTTCTGCTAAAAAGCTACAAAATGTCAGTGTACCCTAGGGATGACAATGCTGATCCCATCTCTGCTCTCTCTCCATCCAAGTCCCCTCCCCTGGCACTGCTGCTGTGGCTCCCGGTCCTGCTGAGGTCCTGGCACCAACAGTGAGTGCTGATATTCACCTGCACAGCTCTGAAGAGCCATTTGCTTTAGATTTGTTCTCTCTRTTAACTAATTGAAGAACACTGAAATGATCTGTGCAGAGCAGAAAAGTCATCCAAGTCCTGAACAGGCTGCAACAGCACTGAGAGTGCTGGTGTTCCTTATAAACACTTCAACTGAGAATCCCTTCCCTTCTAAATTCAGATTAAACACTCCCCAGTGAAGGATGAGAKCAAAGTAATTAGTCAGAGCTTGGTCGTTTACTTGCCACAACATTTAATCTTTTCAGCCCCATCTGTCCTTCCCTCCCCTGGTTATGAATGCAGAATATTCTGCTCAAGAAGGAGAAGGTGGTAAATAACAAACACATAACGATTACCAAGAATAATATCATGCAAACTGATACTGGAACCAATGATTGAACCCTTTCATAACTCATTTATTAAAGTGAATGCCTGAAAGCCAAAGCTTGTCATTTATGGTGGTGTTTGCAATGGACACTTACTCTACATATTTACTCCAAGAGTACATTTCTGTACTTCAGTAAATTAAGAAATACTGATTTTGGGCAAKTTGTTGATTTTACTGTCAGAACAAATTTAGCTTTGAGAAATGATTTTATTAACTTATTTCATAAGTCTCTCTAAATACACCATTTGGGAGCAACCCATATTCTCTTGATTTAAATGCTATTTGTAACTCAGCCAGAAACTAATTTAAGTGGAGGTGGGCCAAATTCATTTTTCATTTATGTTTATGCCATTCTGGAATAAACTCAGCAGCCTTGCAAGGATATACCCTTGTTTCTAAGTGCAAGTATCATTCCCCTATTTTCATTGATATAATTCCAGATTAACATGCTTGACTTCAAGGGGCTGTGGTTATTTCACAGGCTTTTCTGGTTATCAGCAACAACTTTGSAAGAAATGATTGAGCAACTTTGATACAGTGACTTCTCAGAACATGCACTGTTGGTATTTATTTCATGTCTATGATTTACTGAGCATGCAAAATACCTCAAAGTGGATTTTGTGAAAAACTTCAATAAAGAGTTTTACTTAAACCCCCTCAAACAAATCCTCCAAACAAGAAATGCTTCCAAAGGCTTCATGTTGCAGTGTCCACATTGTGACTTCACTTACCAGTGATTATACACTTACCAGAAAATTATCCAGCATTGCTGCCCTTAGGAAATGGACTGGCCACTCTTTAGGGACAGGTTTATATGCTGTAATTTGTTATGCTTTTTTAGAATATTTACTGCYATGCATTCACAATTAAATTGAAGATTCTCTCAATTTATGGGTAAGACCATGTCTCAGTTTCCCAGAACACTAACAAAATTGAAAAAWTTTGAGAAATGTGCAGCCATATTTTCCTGTAGGTGCTGCACCATGGATTTCACATTTCATTTCAGCCCAAAATGTTTGCTTTCAAATTTAGTTTTAATTCAATAAATAAATAATTTTATTTCTAAATTTGCCAGGCCCCCTGCTGGGACTGATTTGCTAATGGGAAGTTCCATTTTGCAATAGGAAATGAAAACCATTAAAACTCCCTATCTGAGATTCAGTGAGACACTTTCTTACTGAGCAAAATCAGCAAAAACTTGACCAGGAATACACAGCACATGTTACATGAGGCAAACAAAGCAATTATTTGTACAGSCTGAGAGCACAGATGCAGGAGGAGAAGGCAGGGAGCACCTGGCTGCCTGCCCTGAGCTCACAGATACCTGAGCTGCCTGTGGGCTGTGTCCCAGGAGCAGGTGAAGGTGCTCTGGGCAGCTCCATGGAGCAGGGCTCCTGCCAGCTGCAGGGCAGCAATGCTAATAATAAACAATAAATAATAAACAAYAAATAATAAAYAACAAATAATAAATAATAAACAACAAACTCGATGTTGCTGGCTGCTCAGCACCTGCAGGGCTGCCTGCCTGCAAACACACACAAAGGAGGTGCCTACCTGGCTGATGTCCATGGCAGAGTCACAGCTCAGGGGCTGGGTGGAGGTGAGCCCATTGGAGCCGATGATTGTTGTGATCACCCCGCTGCCATCGATTTTCCGGATCATCGTTCCATCCACGAAGTAAACGAAGCCATGTTTATCCACAGTGATACCTGCAGGGAGGGGAGAGGGAAAGTGTGAGTGCTGGCATGATCCTGATTAAAAAGTATGAGTTTCAAATGTTTCCTCTCTTCTCAGGCKATGAAAATCTGCTGATTTGAAAGGATGACTGTTTCTTCCCCACGACTTGAGGTTTATACAAACTGTGTTATGGAAAGTTCATACCCATCTATCAGATTTGCTAGGACTTAAAGAAGGAAGATGTGAGGATGAAACAAAACAAAACAGCAGAGGCTTTGCTTTAAATGTAATTTTACATTCATAGAACAAGGCTCTTCAATAACTGCACATCTATCACAAAGTAGGCAATACTAACTTTTCTAAAAACTTGTCTTACAGTTGATTTTTCTTCATTTGCATTTCACTTCCTTCATTGTTATGCAGAGRCAATTTTTTAATTGCTGTACTCTCTGAGTGATGAGTGTCTGAGCAGGGAAGCAGCATCCCCAGAAGGCCAAGGAGAGCAGCTSTGCCAGGGCTGCACACAGCAGTGGGCAGAGCAGGCTGTGCTGCAGGGTGTGTCACACAGCAGTGCCCAAAGGGATGCTCCTGCCCTGGAAGCAGGCTCAGGGAGTTCTCCCGCTGCTGGGACTGCAGCACTGCCCTGCAGGGAGGGTGCAGCTCCAGAGCCAGGCTCTGCACAGCCAGGTCCTGCTCCTGTGCTCCAGAGGGAGCTGAGCATGGGAGCTTGGCTCATCCCTTGTTCTGCCCCTGTCTAACAGCTCCCCTGCAGCTCCTCCTGCATTCAGTTTGAACTGTAAGMTCTTACTTCCCTCAAATATTGAAAATGTAACTGCTAGAGCACTTCTATTCATGTTAGACTTGTGAAATCCTTTCTACCAAAACCGCTCCATTKCTTGCTTTAAACTACTTCATAATTTCCCATTTAAAGTTGCATAACTTTGCAATTATAGCAGCTGCTGTGCACAGCCAAGCTATTTTAATAATGAATTTATGTTCTGCTACACTGAAATGAAAGGCAGAGGACTTGAACAGATGGTCTGGACAGTGGTTCTTGATTTTTGGCCCCTGCATTTAGCACAACTAAAGCTGTATGCACTCTAAGCTTACAAAACACTTGTCTGCAGGCCAGTTTAGGATCCCACACAGCAATTCCACATGCCATTAAAAAAGAAAAATACCCTCAAAYTGAATTTCCTCAGCTTCCAACCCCAACTCCTTATATTGAAGTTTTTTGTTTAATATTTAGGAGCAGTTGCAGCTGGAGGAAAGGGAGATGGAGCAGTCTGGGGGCAGAGGCAGGACCAGGAAACCCTGATGCACAACRTGCACCTCCCAGGGGCTGGGAATGCTGTCAGCACAGTGTGGGGAGTTGGAACTAATTCTTTAAAAGGAAATGCAATGTGTCCATCAGGCTGTGAGCTGCCCTTGGAGGAGGGCATCCACCATCCTGCCCCAGGTACAGGGCTATATCTCGTCCTTGTGTGAGCTGGCTGAAGCTTCTGCAGCACAGATGTCACCTGGGGAACCAAAATCATCTGCTGGGGGCTGGATGGGTCAGCTGGGGAAAAGCAGGAGGTTACAGAAGGCTAAAGGAGGAGCAGGCAGTGCCAGAGCCTGACTCCCTGCCAGCCTGCCAGCTCATAAATCGTGACTCCATGGTCCTGGCTCCCCCAGAGGATCCTCAGCCTTTAATTAGAAAGTAACTGTGCCTTTGGAAACTCCAGAAYGACTGGCAAGCTCCTGGCTGTCCTGAGAAGCCCAAACCCAAGAGGCTGAAGGTGAGCTGAGGTGAAGAGCGAGCCTGAGGAGCAGAGAGGTTGGTTCTGGTGCTGGGGGTGATGTTTGGGAAGGGAGGGTCCCCTGTCCCTGTGTCTCACTGCCACTGCAGCATGGAGCAGTGTGAGATGGGACCTGCTGTGCTCTGCTCCCCAGCTGTAATGGGAACCCTGGGCTGTGCCTCAGCCTGCCTCTGCAGGGCTCAGGAGGAGCTTTCTGCACCACATCCACACCAGGATCTGTCACTGGGGCATCCTCTGCTSTGTGCAATTCCCTGGGAACAGATGGCTGTGCTGGCTGCAAACCAGCCCTTATATAAAATCAGAAATCATGCTGCACTGAAATAAAGCTACTCAGCTGTGTTGTCGAATGGATTTCAAACACTGACTGTATAAAAAAAACAAAGATCTTTTAATGTTTCTAGTATTCATGCTGCTCTGCAGCCACTGCAGAAAAGCAACCTGTCTGCAAGGGAAGGACACGTGCCAGTGCAATAAATAAATAAATAAGAAATAAATTAGCCCATGTCTGCAGAATTTGCACTTAATTCCTGGCATTTCCTAATAAGCCAGTTTCTTCCAGTACCAGTGAGAGGATAGATGTTCAGCAATGACCTRCAGCTTCCAGAGCTTATGGCTCTASAGTAGAACAACACAACTCAACCCACTTGAAAAAATTACTTCTGCATTGAAGTTGTGTTGACAAATACCCTACATAAAACATCCACTGGAAAACAATCAGATTTGTGGCTAAACTGTCCCAATTTATTCATTAGAGCTGGATTCATTAATGCTCCTGTCACATCTTACATGATGCTACACATAATCTGTACTCCAAGAGCTTATTTTTAATCCTTTTCTGACGTAGAGTGCAATGCAGAATCAAATCACACAGCACAGCAACTGTGCCTGATCACCAAGGAGCTGGGGGAGGAACATGCACATGCTGAGGGTAATGAAYTGCACTTGAGTGCAAGTGGGAGCACTGCTCTCCCCAGGAGTGAGTAGGAAAGGTAATTTTGGGTTTTTTTAGAGAAGGAGATGTAGTTTGTACAGGCTCAGTCTGATTCTGTTTTGCTCTCTTTAAGGACCTGTAGCACTGAATTCTGTGCCCAGCTGATGATGTGTTGGGCACCAAAGGGACCCATGAGCTGTTGCACAAATGACAGACTCACCCTGCTCACAGACAGATTTCTCACTCAACACTGTGTGTGGGTAAGGCCAAATAAACCTGTGCCAGGATTTAATCTCTGACTCAGAGCTGCCACCAGTCCTGCTGAGGGACAGGTTTGTGCTGAAGGACTGCCTTGGGCTGTGTTTGGGCATGTCCTGCAAGGGCTGAATTTTGTACCTGAACGTGAAACAGCAGTTTTTATCAAGATCTATCTCCAGTGGATTTACATGCAGACATTTTGGAACAATATTTATATCAAAGGTCTTTTAATCAGTACCACTTGAACTGTATGTTCCCCACTTCTAGAAATTCTGCTTTACACTTTTTGCTCAGCTAAAAACTTACAAATGAGCATTCCATATTGAAAACCTCTAATTAAACTTCTGAAGAATTTTTAAAACAACATCTACAACTACTGGTGAGGAGGGATAAAAGAGAATGCCACCTTCTGCTAAAGAACAACTGTATTTAGAAGGAACTTGTGATTCTCATAAAACTTTTAATAGGAAGAAGTGAATCAAATTGGTTAATTACCATTTTGTGGTGCTAAAAGGGCAAATTACATGCCATCCRTTTCTAAACTTCGAAATGTCTTCGGTGCTTTTAATTAAAGCTGCCATCTAGGAACTAAAGCAATTTTATGCAATTAGTTATTTATAGGTTACCATAATACACCACTCAAAATATGATTCAAGTGATTTGCAGTCTCTTGCCTCGTGATCTTTGTCATCTCCACTTCCCCACTATCTCAGCTCTAGCTGCAAAACATTCAGTGGTTCTTTGTCAGTTGGAACACGACTTCAGCACTTGCACKTGAGGGTTGTTCTCTTTAGAGGCACCTCAGCAGACCTGGAGCAAACAGGGTGYATAACTCCTGACTGTGAATGAGAATGTTCAGCTCCCAGCCTGGCTTTGCAGGGCTAAGTACAAGCCCCAGGTATTTCCACCCATTTTAGTGCTTCTCACTGCTCCAGTACTCAATGACCAATGGAATTAAAATCACAACATGGTCCTCAAGYATGTTATGATAAATACTAATCAGCTGGTTTAAAAGACAGTGCTGCTGACTACATGTGCCATAAGTAATTTTTATAAAAAAAATCTCCAAACCTACCTAACAGGGTTCCCCACCCCAAAATTAAAATCTGTTACTTGGTAAAGTTCAAGTGATTGGAATTCAGTCAGTGATTAATATCTTGTGTAGTTACTTCTTCATTTTCAATATCTTCTTGTGTAATAAATGTGTTCAGCTTGTCACAGATCTTATTTTATGTCCCCACCTTGTATCATTTCACATTCTGCTTAAGTACTTGGTCATCTATTACATGACTCATTAGTCTGAGATCTCTACAGAATTAAAGAAAGTTGCACTAAAAATAATATATTGAAGTTCAAATTTCAACTACATCAGCCATGCATGTTTAAAAGCATCTTTCAAAGTCAGCTCAACATACAATAGTGCAAGATTAATATTCACTAAGCCCTGTCTCTAGTCCTTCACAGAGAACTGGGAACAGACTGAACAAAGCTACACGTGTTTGATACCTGTAAAATGAAAAGTTGTGGAAAGATGAAATCAGAATTATCAGTGTCACTTCATGGTATTTTCCTGTCTGGCATTTAATTCCTGRTCACTAGGCAAAGGCAGTCTTGCCAAATAAAGATAATGAGAAATAAACATYGATGAAAGACTTAAATAATTAAATAACAATCCAGGACTCTTCTCAAACCTCCTTGCATGCCCAAGGAAGTAGAAAAATGGGAAAAGTTAAAAGCACTATTCAAAGCACTTTCATCCAGAAAAATTAAAAAAGAAAGAATTTGCATTTCCACCTATTAACATAGCTTTGAGGATGTTACCAAACAAGATATTCATCCTCATTTCTTTATAACCAGAACCTTCCATTAAGGAAGTCAATATGAGTATCTTTAAAGTAAACAGTGGATCACAACATTTTTATCAACTTATTTCCCCACAAAGAAAAAACAYAGATCACTTTCACAGAATCACATTTTCCTGATAAAGGATCTGAAAACCTTTGTTTTCTACTATTTTTAGAAGTGATTCATGACATTCATTAGCTGCCTGAGGATTAGCATTTATTTGTACTTACCTCACACTTACCTGCTATCATTAGAGCCACGCTAAAGTCTCCCTATAATTACAATGTGTCTCTTGCTAAACCTTAAACCAGGATTATTTGCCAGTCTCAGAGGTATTTCTGCCTGGATGTACGTTGTAATTCCCTCCTGATGAGCAGCCTTCCCCTCTCAGCTCAGGAAAGGAACCCACCCCTCCCTGGGAGGGGGAAATGCAGCTCAGGGCTCTGCCTGGGGCTGCTGAGCTCCCTCTGTTCCAGGGATTTCAGTGGAGCTGAGGGTGATCAGCTGCTTTAGAGCACCAAATCCACAGACTTTCTCACAGTTCCAGTGCACACTGCAAGGGATTAATTGTGGCTTTGCTGGGGATTCCAGGCTTCACACACATTTTGCCTGTGACAATGCTGGATGTGCTCTGACAGGGAGGCTGCAGGAAATGTTTATTCCATGTGCAGCAGGGGAAATGCTCATCTTGTGCTAAGTGTGCTAATGAGAAGGGACAAACTGGAGCTCCAAATAAACTCCATTTTGCTGSCTGATTTGAACAGCCCTGACTTACTGTGTATGAGTAAGCTCTGGTATCATTACACCACTCACCTGGTGCATAAAATCCAAAAAATGCACTTTGCAACCATGTAATTTGCTGAAGAGTTACATATAATTAAATGTTGCCACCTAGCAATTGAAAGGTAATGAAAGAGGAGAGCAGTCACAGAGGGAGGAGCAGTCAGAGGATTCAGGCTGGAGCCTGCTGCCCAGGCTGGCTCCTCACAGAGGACACTGCAGGCAGGAAGAGATCTGGCTTGGTTAAACCATTGCCACAGACACAYTGTGGTACATCCAGCTGCATCTGAGCTCCTCAGGAATGAAAGCACCCACCCCAAGCACCCCAGACACCCTTTCTTACCTCTTGGGCTGTTGAGGGAGGCCTCGGACGCCTTCCCACCATCCCCACAGTGACTCTGGTCAAAGGGAAGGCACTGGTCCCCTGTTCCTGCCACCACCTCTGCATTTTTGGCCAGATCCTTTGTTTCAGTGAGAGATTTTGCTTTGTAGACTTTCCTGGTGTTGGTGTCTGACAAGTAAAGGGATTCTGACACTGGATCAACAGCCAAATAATATTTATGTGCAGGACTTGTGCTGGAACAGAAGAGCATCAAAGTCAGCTTGTTTTATCTTTYACATCTCTGTGGCAGTGTAACAACKTCACTCTGCTTGTCTGAAGTCATCAGCCCAGGGATCTGAGGAGGACAGAGGTGTGAGAGCAGCTCCAAACACCACCAGTGTCCTGCCACAGAGCCTGASCAGTGAGTTATGGGGCAGGGAGCTGGGGCAGCTGCTCTGCCCACCAGCACCAACCCACCCAGGATAAAGCCAACTGCAGTGACTTCAGCTTGGTTCTAATTATTACTATCAAGAGCAAGACCATTTTTCTGTATCTGATACCTCCTAGTACTCTTGGCACTGAACACAAATCTATGAGTTGCAGCAAAGTGAATCACAGGCTGCTCTGGATGGGCACAAATACCCACTCTTGGTTATTTTTATCTGTTGCTGAACCTAGGAAATATGAAGGTGTGAAATATGGTGCCTTAATTCATGCTGACTCCACTGTCAGGAGCAAGGCCAAGCACTGTCAGTGCAACTAGGCATGAATTAAAGCACCATAACTCATGCACTGTCACTGCCTTATTGAGATTATACAATGTTATTTTAAAAAGTATTTACATATGTTAATTAAATGGCGGRGATCATAAATTCTAACCTGAAAACTGGGCTGCATCTCATTATCCAGTAAGACTTTTAGTTCCTTTTTCAGTGCWAAGTTAATTCCCAGTCTGAAGGAGTTTTTAAAACACATGGCACACCATGTTGGTGTCCTGAGCCTGCAGGGGCCTAACTAAAAWCCCAGACAGGGATCTTTCAATCACACAGGTGGTTCCTGAAGTGGTGGCAGAGAGGCACAGCTGAGTTTGGGTACCCAGACAATATTTCTAACAACTACTGTGTTCCTCTGAGGGGGAGATTTCTGACAAGTGGCTGGGTTCTACATGCCCAGTTAGATTAAAAAGTTTATAAAAAATACCCCACTTTCTTATTTTTTTAGGAGATATTTTATTAATATTGGTACAATCAACTAACCCCTCAGATTGCTGCAGCAAGGCTGTGAAGTGAGCTGCTGCTCTCACCTGGGCCAGCCCTGTTTGAGGAGGCTTTGAGAGGCTCAGTGACATTCCCAGAGCTGGGAACAGATGTGGAACCCAGTGCCAGGAGCCACAGGGAATGAGAGGGCAGGGCTATGATGGGAGATGAGTAAGAGGATGAGCTAAAAGCAATTAATGCCAAAGTATCACCACTATAAAATTTGTTTGTTGAAAACATCAAGAATCATTTTTGCTCTCTGGATTGAGGTCAAGGAGTGAGTGGCCAGCCAAATGATGACTTTTAAATAAAACATTTCTATGAATAAAAGTTGCAAGGAGAATTCTAGATTTTAAATAACCATGTTGTTCAGCATGCAGAAACTGCAGAAGCAGGGGTCACTCCAWATTCTCCTTGTAGACACATTTTCTGTCATCCCTGTCGTTACATTTAATGGACCAGCTGTTAGAAAACTCTTCATGTTTATGTTTAAAGCCTTGCATACTAAAATGCTGAAAGAATACTAGTAAAAAATGGAACATAACTAAAAAAACTTACTATTTTAGCAGAAGATTTTAATCAGAAATAAATCTGAGTTGATTTGAATTAGCCTTTTGAAAACTACATGAAGTAAACTAGGATTTAAAATTAATCTCTTCAGTACTATGCTGTACTAAATTTTTCTCTGTATTTTCCTCAAAGTTTAGTTTCTATTTTTACCAGTCAAACAGCTTTGCTATAGCTTATTAAAATTGTGMTGACAAGAAAAACAAATGGGAGAAGGTGTTTGTAAACAGTCAAAAATCAGATCAGTGGCATTTCCCATTTACTGGTCACCAAACTCTCCCTTTTTACACAGTATTGTCCTTTTATGTGGTACAAGGAACTCCTTTGGAGGCTAAAAGCTGTGTAGAGGAGCTGGGTTTGGAATCCTTTTCCTGCCTGGACTGTCAGGAGCCATCCTCTACCTGCTGCTTCYACGTGTTGGTTTGAGCATTCCATGAATTTCCACCATGGTTTGACCTTTAGAGCCTCAAGAGAATGGCTCACACTCCCCTGCCACCTCMAAGAGTACATTTAGTCATTTCCTCCAATTTTCTACAAAATTCACATGGACAGAATAGTGAYAGAGACATTATTATTGTAATTATTAGGGCTGGGTACTTGCAGATTGTCAKAATTAATTAAGGTTGAAGCTCATCTCAAGAAACTAGTACTAGTGAACAGGTATTAAAAAGAAAAAAATCTAGTTTATGAAAAAACCCTCTAAATGTAAAAGCTGATCTATGTTTTGAATGCATGACAGAGAAATTTAGTTTACAAAGMCACTGGTCAGTTATTATGTTTTACTTACCTGTGTCTGGTGTCTCTGTTCCTGGAAAGGCAGATCAGTTCAGGTTTAAAAGGAAAGAAAAAGACAACAAATGTTAGTCCTTGACAGAACTGTGTTCTTTGCCTCACTGCTCACAGACCTTATCCCACTAACAAAATATTGTTTATCCTCTCACTTGCTGTTTCCTTCTCTCAAACTGTTTCACTGCCCACTCATTGCCAAGCTAATTCTGAACAATCAGCACACACAATCATGAGMAGCAGTGTTAGCTGGGTGGCTGCTAAGTAAGAGAAATGTCATATAAGGATGTCACAGGAGGAAAAATCAGCTTTATTAATTCTGCAACTTGCAYAAATTCATTATGCAAGGCCACTGAAAGGATCCCATGTAACTGGTGGCCAGAAGTGTAAGTTCTGTGGTAAGCTGGTTTGATGGCTGGTGACACCCAGGGCCACAAAGCAACCACAAGAGGCCATGTCCTGCAGCATTTCATGAGGGATAAAGGCTSCCCTGGCTTTCCCAGGCACCTCAGAGGCAGGATGAGCACTGAGCAGAGGCAGTGCCTGTCTCACCTSAGCTCCAGGATGCCAATGGAGCTCCCAGAGGGGAAGATGCGCCGCACAAAGTTGAAGTCCCCGACGTAGACGCTGCCATCAGGGCCAGCAGCCAGGGCCACGGGGGCAAAGAGCTTGCTGCTGAGGGCCAGCCCATTGCAGCTGGAGCAGGACACACTCCTCTGGTGCCCCGTGCCCATCACTGTGGAGATCACTGGGGGCTGCTGGGAGATGAACATGTTCTCCCCATTCCCTTTGTGCACGATTCCTGATGGGAGACAACAGAGACACAATGGATGGCATTCAAACAGTTCTGGATTACAAAATSCTCTACAACAGCAGATCACCAAAATAGCAGCAAACATCTGATATTTTAAAGGCTGGCACAGGGTTCCACTAATCCGTTCCAGTTTGTTCATCCCAAGTTTCACTGTCACCATTTTGTTCAGCAGAGGCTAGTGGCTATTTTAAAGCCAGCATCAGGAGGAGAACTCATGGTTGGTTAATGCTCTAACAAATTGACTGCTAATTGCAGTGTTATCTGATTTCTTGGGGATTACTGCTTTAAAATTCATTTTATTCATAAATTTTTATTAGGTAGCAGAGGAATTTCTTAGGCAGTTTGAATATTTAATTAAAGGAGATTAATAGCAGGACCACTGTGCATTTTTCACAGAAGAGCACCRAGTGGCAGTACAAAATCAATATTCAAATTCAGCTGTGAGTCCTTCACGGTATGTGAAAGTGGTGCCCAGTGCAGCAAAGCCAMGTTCAGAGCCAAGGAGCAGGGGTGAGGCTGCTCTGACAGGAGGTGGCTTGAGGCTGGCAGGGCAGTGCCCCCTGGCACTCCCTGACACAGCTSAGCTGGGCACAGAAGATGAGGACTCTTGGTGGCACTGACCTCAGGAGAGCTCAGCCCTGCTTGTTTTCTAACTGTGTGCTTTGCAAATCCTCAGAGCATGGCAGTGCCCACAGGGTGAATTGTAGCAGTAACCACTGCAGCTATCAGACAGTCAAATAAATTGGAGTTACTGCCAGCAATTTAGTCCTGGAATTAAACTA
Organism: Alauda arvensis; assembly: GCA_902810485.1. NCBI lineage: Eukaryota > Metazoa > Chordata > Aves > Passeriformes > Alaudidae > Alauda > Alauda arvensis. The sequence goes on from CADDXX010000446.1 coordinate 485,420, forward strand.
TGCAAGTGGTAAATTGGCACTAAGGAGCAGACTCAGGGACTCACAGTTGGGGGCTCAGCTGACTGAGGTCAGACTTCTCTTTGTTAAATGTCAATAGCTGGCATTTAAAAGAGACAATCTATACAAACCAGTAAGACAGGGAATGAAAGAACTGCTGTTTAAAATGTCAAACTATTTTAAATCAAAACAGAAATCCAGATAATTTACAAACTAAATCTGACCTTTTGTATTTGGAATATTTATACTGTAGCTGTGCATTCAGCAACAGAACTTGTAAAACTTGAGGGCCAGACATCTGTGCATGAATCTTCATCAACAGAAGTTTGCAGATGGAAATAGATTTTATTGGACTGACTCTCAGCTGGAGCAAATTGAGAGAACTTTACTGACTCCAGTACTCTGCTGACTTACAAGTGCTAAAATSTGACCTCAAGTTTCTCTTCTCCTGAACAATGAGATGTCTGTTTATTGGCAAAACCACATATAGTTACCATCGTTTACCTACAAGTATTGTTTTAATAATTTAGTCCCACTAATTCCCAGCCACAGATGTTCATGGAGGAAGAGAAACCTCCTCAGGTGTAAAATAAAAACGTGGCACTTGCACAGCAGCTGTGTGAGAATGAACCCAAACCACTCTGCCCTTTCCCATCCCAATGACCACAGTGTGTTAGAGCAGGAGTCAGTGATGTTCATGTCTAGAACACCCAAAATATCCCTTCAGATGGCATTAACAGTTCAGCTCTCAACAAATGAGGGTGCACACTCAAAGAGGATTACACATTAGAAAGTGTAACACTTAAAATGTGAACAATTAATTCCTTTAAAATTTGTATTCTCCTTCTGTGTGGGCAGTTAATAAAGGAGGGACTTACCACTCTGTGGATTTAATACATGGTGTTTGTTTATAGACCAGCCTCCCAGGTTTGAAGCATCCATTTCAAAGCCTTGAAGGATTACTGTTCTCTTCTCCCACAGAATAAAATCAGGACATGTTTCATATTCAAATCCCACTGACACTGCAAACAAATAATTAAAGAYCTCTCAGTCTACCTCTTCCTCAGTGAGCTGCTAGGCAGCTTTTCATTCCAGCAYTTGATATTCATCTGTCAAGTGATGATGCCACTCATTTTCCTCTGCCTCACTGCTATTGTTGGGTGGTATTTTTTGAAAAAGGGGTTTTAAGAGATTAGTGTGTTATTACAGCTTTAGTTACTACTGCTTCAAAGCAGAAACTTTTCTGTGGTATCAGTTATRGATTTCATAAAATTRTAAATCTCCTCCAATGACTCCTGACTTGATTGTTTATTGYATTTCWGCTAATTATCTGAAAAACAGCYTCACTAGGAAAGAATCCATGCTAAAACAAATTGGTTTTCATTTGTTTGCTGACTGTAAAAATTATAGTTGGGTACAAATGGATTGACAAGCTGAACATTTCTAGAGTTACACATTTATCTTAACAGGCTTGCACATTACCAAAATACCTGATGAAAAAATCTTGAATTTCCCTAAAGATGTTGGGTCTTGGGAACTCAAATTGATTAAAACCCTTTTCCTTTAGTACTTCCATAAAACAAAGCAAAACTTCATAWTTTTTGACATCTGTAATATACCAACCTTTCAAAAAATTATTTATCTCCAACTTTACTAGATTTCAGTGAAACTCATTCAGACAGGAAGAATATTTTTGACACCCAATTCCACAGTTTTACTGGACACATGCCAGCAAACATTTCTCCAACAAGTTTAAACAGAAGCATTTGCATGTGGAAATACACTCAGAAAGTCTTGTTTTGTGTAACTGGTTATGTGATCAGTGCTGTCAATAACCCCAAGAAAAATATAGATGTTTATGGTATTTAGAAAACCAAAAGCAGATGGTTATAATCCTGAGTTCCAGGATTTCAACCTGCTCCAATTTCATTTAATGAAAATGAAAACTGAACAGAGTGCATTATTAAATATTRGTAATATACTGGCAGAAGAAATCATTTTTGACAAAAATTCACGTAATGGATGCAAGTAAAAGTCCCTAAGTAACTGCAGTGTGCCAAATTAAATAAAGCTTTATTGGAATCTAACAAAGCATGCTAGTAATGCACTTAAAATATCAAGATTTTTGCTCCAGTTTGGAAAGAAGCATAACTAACCTAAACTTTGAGAAAAAGAAAAAAATTAAGCACCAATTAAATAATTTAGAAGTTGTTATCCAGCACTATTGTGTAAGCTTCATTCATATTTAAACACATGAAGCTCATCCACTCCTAATTTGGGAAGCTAACCACAGTATCATTTCATGAGGTGCTGTGTATTTGAATTACAATGTTTTAGAGATGAACTGGGTTCACAGTGATTGCAGCACTCCTGAAGGATGCAGGGGGAGCAGCACAGCCAAGTGCCCCCTCTCAAACAGGAGGCAGGGACAGCCCTGGGCTCACAGGGGTGTGCTGGGGACAGCCCAGGTGGCACCTGGGACGCACCTGGGACTCACCTGGGGCCCCCCTGGTCCTGCCAGCTCACCCATGGAGTGCCCAAGGGCAAGCTGGAATGTTCCCTCATTTCTGGGTTTGCACAGATTTGTGCCAAGAGCTCACCTGCTCCTTCCCTCCCTGCCCAGGCAAACAGGAGCTGCTGCCAGAGTGGCTCCAGGCTGGAGCTGCCCCTGCCAGGCTCCCCTGTGTCCCAGGAGGCTCAGGAGGGCACTGGTCCCCTGGCACACACCTCACTGGGATGGTCAGAACCCTGGTGCCGGTGCCTGAGTGACCCCAGCAGATGGGGAAGAGCAGTTTGAGTGTAGGGCTGATGCAGCAGCTCTGGAGACCCTGCACCCCAGGCTGGGGTTTGGGCTCCTTCAGGCCAATGCAATGTGTGAGAAGATCTGAGCTTCTGAAAGCATTCATAGCAGATCAGGGAACTAATGAAGCCAAAAATGTATCACTTATTCCTTGGTTGCTTCAGTTTTCAGCTGAATTTGTTGCTGCTCTGGCTCATTTCATGATCCAATGGATGTGAGTGGTGGCCCTGGGTGAGCAGAGGAGGTGGCAATGTCCCTGCAGGCAGCAGCCCCTGCTGTGTGTGCAGGGGACAGGGGGAACACAGCTCTGGGAAAGCCTGGCTGAGCTTTCCCTTTGCCCATTGCTTTGTGCAATCAAACTCCACACTCTGGCCTCATAACCCACCACAGACATCCCTGTCTGTGCCTGCATCATTCCCAGGGCAGAAATRACAAGGAGATGCTGCAATTCCCTGCTTCCCCAGTGCCCCCCTGGGCTGTCTGGGAGCTGCAGAGCCTGGCTGGCACCTTCAGGCTCTGCCCTCTGCCTGCAGGGACACACCACACATCTGAGGGCAGCTCCTGGCTGCCCTCACAACAGCAGCTGGAATCCCATGGAACAGCCATGGAGTGCAGCACATTCCCTGTGCAGGGCCCTGTCCCTGCCCCACCTGCTTCCAACTGCCCTGACACCAAAAGCAGAACTGCTACAACTGAATGGGGCTGAGTCACAACACTTMGCTTTGCTTGTAAAGGAAGTAATTCTAACACAGAGCATCCATTAGTCCATTAAACAACATAACATCAAATTAAATGAAAAWATAGAAAGCTCTTAAAAAAACAAATCATGAAATTAATGGAAAAAAAAATGCTGGCTAAATAGAATGTGTTTGCACAGCCAGCACTTCTGCAGCAATTCTCAGCATAGCCTTGCTGCTTGCTGAACAAAGCCTCTGAAACACAATGATGTTTGGATAAACATCTTTAAACAACAAATCCATTCGTTTTATCTGCTGGGGATATGAAATGTAGTAAGAAAGGATGCCCAAAAGTTAGAGTTTTGCAAACCCTAAGCGGAAATGACATTTTAAATGTCACAGCCAAGAAATGACAGAAACAATGACACACCAAAGGTCATATTCAAAGTAACATTCAAAACCAGAGACAGCTGAATGTAATGCTGTTAGTATATAACCATTCTCTGAGGGAAAAGGGAATTTTCAAATTGATTCAATTAGAAAGATGACATTGGAAGAACAAGAAAACAAATGTTCTTGGGAAATCATACAAGTCACTTCAGTGACTTCAGCTAAACATTTAAAAGAATGTAGGAGCAGCAACAAAATTTATTTGCCGTRTTTTCCTGGCTTGATGTGTGTGAGTGCTTACATCAAGGTGATTCTACATACCCATAGCCTCAGCCAGCCCAGAAACCTTCTGTCCATAAATATCTGTCTTGTTCCAGGCAAAGGTGTACACCAGGTTGGCTGCAGCAGGGAACCACTTGTGGAGCAGACGCCCCTCGACAGCCACGCTGAGGTGGGCCTTGGCCAGCCCCGGGGGGATGCTGCTGTGGGTCAGGATAATGCGCAGCAGGCTCTTGTACCCKGGGGTCCTGCTGCTCAGATAGCTCAGCTTCACAAAGCTGGAGGGGAGGGCTATTTCCTCCTGCACCACCTTGGGGGAAAACACATCATTGTAKCTACAGCCAAGGAAAATGCAAAGGTACAGCAGTAAGAGCAGGTAATTATTTTATGTTTCACAATTACGATGTGAAACTGGAACAGGGTTTATTTCAGCAATGTCAGTCAGGCACAGGACAAAATGTCCCACATCACACACTGCCTGGTCAGCTTACAGGATGGCAGGCTGTCTGTCTGACAAACAGCCTCTTCCTCTGAGGCTTTACTCTTACCTGCTGGGGAGTAAATACTGCATCCATGCACATATATACAAGCTGTACAGCTTTACCTGCTCTTTATTATTTACCTGCTCTTTATTATTTTTACCTATATCTTTATTATAACCTGGTTTGCTTAACTGTAATACAATTAAATTTTTAAAAATATACACACAGCTTCTATCACATGCATTGTGATGTTAAGATACTATCCTGTTTTGGAGACAGTAACTTGGGGAGTGTTAAGAAAGAAAAATGCCTTCCCGCTGAACCATCAGTGCAGGGAGGCCAAGCTGCAGMAGGAAGGGGCAGCAYTGGGARCCCAGCAARGCACCTGGGGACACACAGCAGTGAGGATCAAACAGCCTGAGCATCAGAGGCTGCCTCAGGTGAGTCCCCAGGGAGTGCAAGGGAGCTCAGATCCCAGGGCTGCTGTSTGAAGCACCTGGATGAAAGGCTGGATCAGTTCCCACTGGAGATGGGCCCCCAGCAAGCAGCACTGCAGAGGCTCTGAGCTTGTCAGGGCAGCAAAGACATTTGGCCTTGACCTCCTGAATGATGTGGGCCTGGGAGCTACAAAAAGGGATTTAGCTGCTGGGAGGAAAGAAAGAGCTGTGCAGGGACAGACTGGGAGGAGGAGCAGGTGAGAGATGAGAGTGTCACTCAAAAGGCAYCTGAAAACCAGACTGTGGTTAATGAGGTTAATGACGTTAGTGCATTTCTGTACTAATGAATCAACCTGTCACAATGTTAAATTCATTGTGCTTGGAAAAACACAAACTTTTGTTTATATTTTCCAGTTTTTAAATTTTCCTTATTTAACAATAGATAACTTCACTTCCAACCAATTTTATTTACAGCCTGCAACAGTCTCACTGTCACAGCACTGCTGCAGTACAGCTGGAGGCCTGCCAGCACTTGTCCTTTCAACATATGAGATGTGGTGTTGCCAGGGAAATCCTGCTCCCTTTACTGTCCCTGATCTGCAGTGTTCCCCTTCTTTCCTGCTGACATCCCAGCTGCCCTCTCTGTCATACATCTGACATTCCTTCTCATTTTTAATAGAAAAGCAGGAAGAAATATTCATGCATGAGCACATGCTAATGTATCTCTGTCTCCTATTATTCTCAGTTAATTTTTGCCCAATTCCCAGAACCATGCAATGAAACCCAACACTAAGAAACCTCCAAGGACAAAAAAAAAAAAAAAAAAAAAAAAAAAAAAAAAAAAATTAAAAGAAGGAAAGAAGTGGGGAGCAGTTTGTGAGCAGCCTGCTGTCCCAGGCATGCCCCATGTGGAGCACTGTGACCCAGTTCTTTCTCACTGGTGTGCAGCAGTTTTTCCTAATTTATGTTCATTAGTTTCACTCAGTACATTCTGTGAAGCAATGCCAGGGCCATCAGCTGCACRAAGCATGGGAACAGTTCTGGAGGTGTTTACACAGAATCCAGTTTGAGCAGAGCTCTCTCACATGTAGAATAAAGTGGCAACACTTTYATGAGGCTACAGGTGCCCTCCAAAATATCCAAAGGCTTGCTCAGGGAAATGAAAACAGAACCAAGAGAGGTCTTATTGTAATAAAATCTAACTGCTCACACAAYATACTAAAAATTAGGGCATTAATATGACCCAGGCTGTGATTTRTTGTATGTTCCACTCTCACCACCTCTTTTAAGTCCCAAGTAAAACAACAGTTAATTCTAAGGTTAATCAGAAATTACTTTAAACACTTATGGGAGTGTCAAGAAAAAACACATTTCAATTAAAAAAAGGAGTCCTAAAGATTATGGTAAAACTGCTCTACCTTGGAAAGAAAGTAATGAAACCCAAGAATGKGACATAAAGCTGTGACTGGATGAAACACCCCCAGGAATGTTCAAAGCATCMTGTTTGGAAGTTGCACTGTCCATCTGTAACTAGGAATGGTTTTGTGCATCACTATCAACAAACCAGGCTTTCAATAATAATTCATGTTAGCATTCCCCACTTYCTTCTGCTTGAAGGTAAGAAATAAAGCACCTTTAAATATTAAAAAGTAAAGAATAAAGACAAGAGCACCTTGCTAAACTGCATTAAACAAACCTGCATTGGTGCTGTTCTGCCAAGAGAGTGACACCACAGCAGTTTCTTACTCACTGTCTAAACCTGGCTGTGCAACAGAACAAACTTCATTTACAAGTSTTGTCATTACCTGTAGCTCTGGAATAACAGTTCCTCTTTCAGGACAGGAGCCTCCAAATGCTGTCAGGGGGGAAGGGAGTACAATGGGACTGGGGCTGACAAAACCACTGATGTCACAGGATGGTGTCTCTGCCTCTGTTCTTTGCATGACAACTTTGTCTACAATGACAAATCTATTCCAAGGCAACCAAAGTGTTCTTTTTTCAGATATGAAAGGAGATCTGTCAAAAACCAGAGTGACAGAGATTCCTCCAACAGCCACCAGGTCAAAACTGGAAAAGAGAAAACAAATTGTTTTGTTTCTGTTTGTTTTGTTCACCACATGACCACATCTTTCAACACATCACAAACAAAACCTTTATGTTCATTATTACAGCTCTTAATTCAATATGTGAAATCGTTCAAGTGTGCATTCCTTGCACCACCCTGGTATTCACAGAGCAGCTTYAGCTCTGTGTGCACCAAGGCACAGAATGCCACTGTTACTTGTCCTCTGTCCCCTCCATTCATCAACACTAACGAGCCCTCTGTAACAAACGTGAACCCAGTTGCTCTGGTTTCTATGAAAAGGAATTCCTGTCCCAGAAAAAGGATGCCACTCATCATCTGTGCAGGAAGAGCATGCAGAATAAGAAGGCTTGAAGCCTGTTAGGCCTTAGCTCTGTTAACAGAACCCTTTCCCTTTTGCTAAAGGCAGCAGGAGGAAATGGTTGAGTACCCTGAGCATGTGACCTCCCTGCACAGGACAGGAGATTTTTGGGAAAGATGGTGATGAACTGCACTGAGAAGTGAGTCAGCTCTGGAACACCAGGAGGGTGATCCTCTGGGAGCTCCTGGGAGAACCTTTGGCACATCTGGGCTGCAAACCAGTGGGACACAGAAGGCATGGARCCCAATTTGCAGAGCTCCTGACACCCACAGTCAGGCAACACAAGGTAATATGGAAATAGCTCCCTCACTCTCTGCATTACTGAACGCATCCATTATGGAGGATTTTGATGGTAACAAACTGTGATAAGAAGTCAGACTTAATTATGCATATCTCATCACATTTCCCAAATGACACTGGTTACATTCACAGCAAAATACAGGTAGCATATTTTAATGCAACAACTTTATCCAGGCCAGTGTAAGGAGGAAATGATAATTACCAACTTTCAGGAGTGCCATTTGAAAGTCAATAAACTGAGGTGAAATAAATAGGCACGCTCCTTACTTCTATAAATTGGCAAAGCCAAACAAAAAAATAATTGTGGAAACAGTGACAAATTGCAGCACTTTTTCCCTGCTGGAAGACAGCTTCAGATTTTTTGTAATTCACAATCCAGCCAAGGAAGACGAAATTTTAAACTGCCCTTAACAGTTTAATTGAAGTTCAGGAGCAAGTCATGACCCCATTGCAAATGGATGGCCAAGCCTGGAGTGCAATATAGAATATAYTGAAACCTCACCTGCCTTTGAGAAATCAGCCCAGACCTGGTGAAGAAGGGGAAGCCAGGGCTGGTTGTGGAACAGCAATTTAACTATTTGTCTTTGGAAAGAGTCTGTTCCCAATTTTCCTTGTGTGTCTCAGGTGATCAACTAAAGAATTTGACTTCATTGACACCTCCATAAACTACGTGGCTGATTCACACTGAACAACAACAACAAAAAAATGCAGGAAGACAGGATATTTCTCTGAGGACTGTGCAATGAGCAGAGGCTGGCAGGGGTCACACTCAGAACTGGGATGTCTCAGGACTGTACCCATGAGCACAGGCTGGCAGGGGCTCAGCCCCAGAGCCCCAGACCCCAGGCAGAGCAGGAGCAGAGGCTCACCTTCCATCGTGGCGGCTGACGGTGAAGCCGTACTCGCTGTGCTGCAGGAAGCTGACGTTCACTCCCACCAGGGGGGTCCCATCCACGGCCACAACCTGTCCCCGGATCACACAGGCCCTCCTGCCACAGGGGAGCAGAGGGAACAGGTTACCAACACCTGCAGGTGCAGGAACTGKGCTGGGCTCTGGCCCCACACAGACACAGGCACCCTGACAGCACAGTGACTGCTGAGCTCTGGAAGGAAAGGCACACAAGCCCCARAGATGGATTTGAAAAAGCATTCTCTCATAAGGACACACACAGACTCCCCATGAACTGCTGGTACAGGGAGAATGCATTCCCATCTCCTGACATATTTTAGGGTACCATTTGTTCTGCCCCTGAATGGCACTGCAGAGGTTTCCCTCAGAGTGGCTGCAGCTGCAGGGAGTGCTGGTTTGTGAAAGCAGAAATGAACCCTCATGCTCTGGCATTGCTGTCTGGCATTGCTGTTAGAAAAAAGCTGAACTAATGTGGTACGGCAGCAATGAGATACATGGGCTTCACCCAACTTCACAAAGTTATACAGGTAAACTCAGAGGGTGCCTAATCAAGTGTAACACACTTTTCTCAATCCCCCAGCACGTGATGCCCTCCCAAATTCCCCCTGGGATGTGTGGGACTTGCAGCCACTTCCCTCTGTGTCCTCAGGTTCCAGGGAAGAGGCTGGGAGGAGGCAGCACAGAGAACACATCACAGTCAGTGGACAGGAAAGGAACTCATTCCTAAGTGTGTCTAATCAGAGCCTAACAGGATCACAGACTCACAGAGAATGAGAGCTGAAAGGAAATCCAAGGCTTTATCTTGTCCATTGCCTTGCCTCGGGTCACATCAGCTCTGCCCACATCAGCCCAGACAGATGCTTGTCTAACTCCATAAGCTCACCAAGGAACCCACTGCACTGCCTCTGCTCATGGCAACTTCTTCCTTCTGTCCAGTCTGAACCTCCACCTTTCTCCTTTCACATCACTGCTTTCTCCTTAGTCACAGAAATGATGAAATTACTCTTTCTTAGCTTCAGCCTTTTGCCCATCTGAATGACAGAACATAAAGGGATCCTAAAGGAATTAGGAATTGTGGCCCAAAATCTGCTGCTCCACTGGAGGCAACTGARCTCCTGTTTGTCTCAACAGACTCACTAAAGAGAACAGCCAGGTCCAATTCCTCTTTGATTTGTTAGAGCAGAAAACATTTRTTTTGATTATTTTCCCATATTTCTAACATCAACAGATGGGCATTTTCTTTTCTAATACCTTTATGAGTGCACTCCATGTATTTACAACACACACTGGTGTGAGAGTGAGACCCCTGGGAGTGATCATTACTCAGTGCATTATTCTTGCACTCCTGTTTGTTCATTCCACACACACCTGTCTTCTGACACAACTCTGTCCTCATATTTTATCAAGCACACAGATTTGTATGATAACAGCTCATCAAAATCTCCATTATTTCATCCATGGTCTTTCTTTGCTTCATTCATTCACTTTACTTCCCATTATTCATAAATAATATTAAGAGACTTATCTTTCAAMACTCTCCTTTTTTATTCATCATATTTTACARGCCACACATATCTATGGTATGTGATAAAGACACATAAACCTCATTATTCTACATTTATCTGTACTGAATTTTCTTTGTAATCTCTTAGATTTTAAATGTCCTCAGCCTGCCTCTGTGTTCCTACATTTGTCCTCATTATTTAATGTCTCTTTATGACCTACTCTAAGTTGAAGAGTCTTCTCTAGCCTCTCCTTGAATTACCAGAACCCACTAAATCTTTGGCTAAGCATTTGCTCAGAATCAGCTTTAGTTCTGGCACTGACTGCAGCTATGACAACGTTTTGGAGTTTATGAGCAGCAYGAGTGTCCCATGCTCAGGAGGGGAGCCAGAGCCCCAGCCTGCAGCTCTGCTCATTTCCCAGAGCCCTGGCAGCTCACACAGCTCCGTTCCCTGCAGCTCAGCTGCTCAGAGAACACCTCCCYTCACTCCTTCCCTGAGCAGAGCTCCCAGAGCTGTCCCTGCAGTGATGTGCCTTCTCTCACACTTCCCTGCTCCTGCACTCCTCCTCCTCCCAGATGAGCTGGGGGCCTTGTACCACTCACTGCTTCTCATTTGAGCAGAAACCTCTCAAGATCCTGATGTGTGCTCAGTGCACTGCACTCTGTGCCTCCAAGCCTCRTTCCCCACTCTGACTGCCCTGCTGGGCTTTCTCAGGGGGGGAACTTGTACTTTGTGTCCAACAGCCACCTCCTTGTGAGGATTGCATAACCTCAGACCCAAGGCTTTCCAAGTCGTTTTAACTTGAAAGCAAGTGCAAAAATGTCTTTTCCAATTTGGTGAAGCTGGGCAGGAACATGCCCCTGCTAAGCTGCCTTAGTGTTCTCAAATGCATTAAAGATGTTCCCAGTCCCCTGGCAAGCTGTGCTAAATCTGCAGCTCCAGAGGGAGCAGTTGGCTTTGTGAGAGAAAGCTGAGATTCCCACGGGGGTCAGGTGGCCTGGAAGAGGCAGGATTCCTGTCATGGGTCATTCCATGAGCAACTGAGGAGCTCACTGTTCTGTGATCTCAGGTCTCTGCTGTCAGGCACTTTGTTTGACATCTCTAATTTAAAATATGAACAGAACTTTAAATTTTAGATGTATTCTTTCAGTACTTTATTATTTTAAAGTAAAGCACTTTATTATTTTACCACCCTTCTGCCTTGCTCTGCTCTCCTCACCTGCTATTGTTTTGCTTGTGTTTTGCATGTGAAGTTTGCAATAAGCACCTCAGGCTGAGAMATGATGCTCAGAAATGGAACTCTGCCAAGCAGCTGGTGGATCTGCAAGTGTCACATTACCAGAAGATGTCATTTACTGCATTACATTTCTGATTAAAATCTTCAGTGAGAGGAATTCAGCTGAAGGCCAGTGAGGTACCTGCACTCCTGCCTGCTGTCAGTGCTGCTGGAAGCACCATTTGAAGGGTAATTAATTCAGCACCACACACTGGCCCCTTTTTGTGGGCAATTTGCAGAGTCAAACAGCCTGCCAGCAGCGTGCATTAGAGAAAAACCTCAGCAAAGAAACAAGCCAAAACCTTCCTGAGAGCAGGAGTTGACAAAAACACTATAATGTGCTACACCCTGCTCCATGCACTAGGTGAAAACCATGCCTGATGTAAGCAAGCACATTTCCATTTACCCAGAATGTCTCCAAGCTGCCTTTCAGCATGTCACAGCTCAAGTGGGAGTTTGTAAAAACCCAGTGCACACGACATAACAAAAAGTAAAATGTAGTGCAAACACGTAGCCCCTTATTTCTGGTGTAGTATTGAGCCATGGCTCGTGCATCATCCTGACTCTCCTGTATAAGCCTCATGTTTAAATATTAGACCTAAGCTGAAGTCCAAGATGCAAATGCAGAGGGATGGATGTCTCAGCAGCTGTCAGAACATTCAGKATTTCAGATTATTTGGCAAATTCCAGGATATGGCAGAGACCAATCACTTCCAGTCTGAAGGACAGAGATAATCTGCACCATTTTTGATAGCTTTCCAAGATCTAATCAACATCACTTTGTCTCCAGTGAGATTCATGCAAACATCATCCCCACCCTAGAGTTCCACTGACCTGTGGTACAGCAAAGCACTGCATAGTGCCATTTGAATCAGAACACTCAAAACATTGCATAGATGTCTCCTCCTCAATCCTCCTAATGGTCTCAGATTTCTTGTAAAGGGAAATGAAAAAAAAAAAAAAAAAAAGGCAGCTAGGCCTTTGCAAAATGGGAGGAGCAGTGGGAATGGATGGCAGTGCTCTGACAGAAATGCTGGCCACTGTTCCATCCAACCCTTCCAACACTGAACCAGCAGTGCTGTAAAGTCAGTGGCACTGCAGGCAGCCAAGAGTTAATATCCTGTGCACAGACACAGCCTTCTCAGCAACAGCCCAAAGGAGATTAAAACCCCCCAAGCATTCTTTGGTCTTTACCAGATCACAGATTTCTGATGTTTTTAGTGTAGCAGCAGTTGTCTTTCTGTATTTTTTTCAGTAATCTTAATTCCCACGAGAAGAACCAACACAAGATGACAGATTGGCAATGTCAGAGGAAGATTTCTGAACAGAGGCAGCACAGTTCAGCTGCTGCCTCTTTCAGAGACCCTGCTTATCTCTCACCCTTGAGTAAAATTCTGGCAGTTTTTAATAATATTTGACTTATGGATGAACAGCATTTCAACAGCCTGGCAGACTCAAGGACCAAGCACAGTGTGGGCTGAGGAGCCCTTTGGGGTGCCCACTGCAGCACGAGTGTCCAGGCACTGCCCCAAGGATGCAGCCACCCTCACCTGAATGCCAGCGACCTYCCCACCAAAGTGACTCTGCATTTGTCCCCAGAGGGAGGCAGTGACACCTGGGGTGGTGTCACCAGTGCCACTAAAGCCCTGCTCCAGTGGCAGGAAGCTGGAAGCCATGGGCTGCTCCCACATGGAACTTCACTGCTCTTCAAAGGCATGGCAGGTATCAGGGTAAAGAAACTAAATACTCAGAAAAAGCTTTTAAATCCAAGTTAAATCCCATCAATGATAGCTTTAAAAGATCAATTCCTTCTATCCATAAAGGCACACTGATGGGATTATGAGCAATCTGGCTGCTAACATTTGCAGTGTCACAGAAACTCCACAGGCACCTGCAGCTCTCACCTCCTCTGCAAGCTCTCACTGGGAGCCATTTTGAYGAGGGAGATTTTTCAGTGGTGACTTTGGGTGACAGGGGCCAGCCAAGGACCCYGCCCCAAGTACAGAAGCCTCATTCCTAAGCACAGCACTCCTAGAGAGCCACCAGTGGCAGGCAGGTGCTTCTCATGGAGCTCATCTCCAYGGCCAATGGTTCTACATATTCATACCATCCTGTTCCATTATTAATAGTGATTAAATGTTTAGGTATTTCAGATCAATAATGTCTGTTTACAAATTTACTTTATAAAAAATTAATGCTGAATTTGTGTGCAGGATTGTGCTGAGGTTGTAATCTCAGGGCTGTGAAAATAAAAAATCCTGATGTGCTTATTCCTGGAGCCTGGTTTATGCACTGCACAGGCCTGGCTGACAGGGCAAAGGTCAGGTGAGGGGGATGATTTGTGGCTCTCTTTGTCAGCAGGTAAGTTACAGCTTCCCAGGTGAACTGCAGCATCAAAACTTATGTGCCCCTCTATTTCTAATGTTCAGGAAAACCTGTGTTACCAGGTTTGCTGAGCAAGTAAGKGCCCTTTTTCCACTGCAGTTCCTTCCTGGCAAAGGGCAAAGCCAATCTCACAAACACTCAGGGATCCCTCTGCTCTTTGCATGATAACCTGCAGCACACAACAGGAACTCCACACTGCTTCATCAAGGGGCAGCAAAACCAAGGCAGTTTGTAAATTATGTGTCTGGATTACATGGAAGTGACACATAATTAATTCATCACACTGCAAATACCAATCAAACTGAACTGGGCACAGAGGTGACTGCAGGCAGCAGATGTGAATCCAACCTGTCCTTCCCAGTGTGAAGGGYTGAACTTCCCCTGCTGCTTCTACAACCAGGAGACAATTTCCCCTCCACAACAGTCACTCTTGTTACCACCAACCAGACAGGCAACAACAACACTGATAATCAACACCCTCAGCTGCTGGGACTTCAAAGTTTGCTGTCCTCTTAAGTATTTTATGAGCACTGGTGAAGAACTCTCAGCTCTCCRGGAATCCCCATTTTTTCCTGGTTAAATGATTTAACTGCAGTTCTCAACATGCAGAGAAGTCTCTCATTTAGAAGAAGACTCACCTGCTGTCAAAGGAGACATCTCCTGGGATGACATGGGTGCTGTCCTTCCCGATGAGGAAGCGGATGCGGTCGTAGAAGAGCCTGGGAGGGTGCTGGGAGAAGGGAGGCTGGCTGTGCTGGATCAGCTCCAGGGGATCAGGGGAACCCTGGCACAGAGCACTGGAGTAACAATTGCTCTGCTGGCAGCAGTCAGGGTCTACACAGTCTGTCAAGCCATCTACAATGGAAAGAATGGAAATTCAGGAGACTGAAAATAAAGCTGGTACTCCTCTGTCCACTTTCAACTATGAAAAATAGWGGAAATAGATTTTTTTCAGAAATCACCATTTCTTCATGGACAAACTTGCAGCAACATTTGTGGGTGAAATTAAGTTACTTAAAAATCTAAAGCTTATGATGAAAATTGAAGCACTGAAGTGCATCTAAATTAAGCACCTAAATAAAACTTAAAATTGGGCTATTGGCATTTAATTGCTTCTATCAGCAGCTTAGATGTCCAAATTGCCTAAATTACATACTCAATCAGAAACAGATTTAATAGGTGATAGTAAAATATCCAACAATCTTCTTCAACATCCACTTTATGACTTAGCAGCTGTGTTGCTTGCATTTAAAGCAAGATAAAGGTGTTTTATCCTTCAACAAAGACACCTCTTTGTTCTTCTAATGAGGTTGGTCTGGATAAATGCAGAGTGTCACTGTATGGATCTCCCTTGTGTTAAAGCTGGAGTGCTCCAGGATCAACACCCTGTCAGATGTTTTCAKCTCATGCTTTGACTGTCCATGTTCTGCTCATACCAACACTTTGAGTTCCATCAGACTGCACCTCCTGGGGCAAACTGTGCCAGCAGGGAGCTCCTGGAGCTCTGTCAGGGCCTGTAACGGGGTGAGAGCAATCCCCAGGCAGCCCTGCAGCTCCCTCAGCACAGGATGCTCTGTGGGAACAGCAGCACAAAGCATCCACTTTGGGAAGAAGCCCTTCTACAGAACAAACACACAGAGTGAAATGGCCTTTCCTGGCATCTGAAAATCCCTGCCTGACCTCGAGCAAGATAACTGCTTGGCTAAGCAAAAAGTATTAACAAATCTGTCCTCTGCAGCTGGGAAATGAGAGAGAGCAGTGAAAATGTTTGTGAAAATGAGCCAAGGGCAACTGGAGCTGGCAGCAATCATCTGGGACCCTGGGCTCAGCAGGGCTGGCACGGGCATGGCCACAGGTCAGGGTGAGCTGAGAGTCCTTGCCACATTCCCCAAATCCTGGGGACARAGGATTTGCCAGCAGTGGAAGAAGAACTTCACAGGGCAGTGTTGAGCTTATTGACTTTGAGTGTAGCAGTCACTTCCTATTGAGGAGAGCCAAGGAAGCAACTGCAATCTGCTGGGGAGTCACCAGCTCCCACAGCCAGGGGCCTCCAGCCCAAACTCAGCACAGGGGAAGGGGATGTGGGAGCTCACAACACGAACCAGAGCCCTTTTCAGTGTGTCTGATGAAACAATAAAGCAGTGTTTTGGGTTCAAACTTGAGGGGCATGCTTGGAACTGCRAGGGAAAAAAAACCCCAACAATTGTTTCATCTGGTTTTTGTCCCAGGAATGAAGCCAAAAAAAAGCCAAAAAAATCTTGTTTATAAACTATATTGTCAAATTCATTCACTTGAAAATRCTATAAATACATTTGTCAGTTCTCAACCAATGGTCACAATTTTAGTTAAATTTTCATATCAGGAACCAACTATTAAAAAGCTCACTGAGTCAGCAAATCAGCAGGGTTTCTTTTAACTCTCAGGAGACAAGAGTSAGGAGTGTGAACAAACCACTACAAACAGCAAGCACTGTAATTCATCCAGCAGGGATCCTGTACACTGCAGTTTGCACTGTCAATTACCCCAAAGTGCATCACAGCATAGGTGCASACTAAAATGTATTACAGATGTGTAAATGCCTTTGGTTTGTTATTCACATTTCAAAATTTACTTTATATGAGAGACAGTCAGGCCCATTCCCAGTACACTACAGATTATATAATAAAGTGATTTACATTTTGATGAATCTGAGATTATGGCTCCCCATCCTCCAGGTACCTTCTTTTGTAGGCAAGGATAATGATGAAATGGGATTTTTGTTTTGAAAGTGAATTGGACAATTAAAATATGTTTGATATTACTGCTAAAACAGAATTCACAAAGATCAACTTCAGGACAGGAAGCACTTCATGGTACTCTTCARTAATTTACACAGCCTCAAAGAGAAGGCAGAGCATGCCAGAACAAGCTGCTCTGTTTTYATCTGCATGGCAATGGATCTCAGAACTGGGACAAGATTTCCCATTCCTTTGCTGGGAAAAGACTTTTCCAGGAAGCCTTCTCTAAGCAATGCTATTAATATTTATTGGGTCARGGGTGTGTGTCAATGGAATCACACAAAGCTTTCCATCAAACCAAATACATTTTCTAGCTTATACATTTATATATATATATTCCTTACTCCATATGATGGAAGGGATGTCACAAGTGCTGTGAGATTACTTCCTCAGCCATGCCTCTGCTGCAGCCACAGGAGGCTCATGCTGTGCTTGGTACAGAACATTTTCTGATGTACACAGGTATGATCACCTTCAGCAGCCAGAAAATTGGCACTGTGGCCATGGGCCCACCTCTCCACTGCTCTCCAGCAATTCTGTCCCTCTGCTCTCTGTGCCTGGGAAAATGCTGCACAGTGAGTGCACTCTGTATGTTCTGTATCTGAGCCTGCCATGTGCTGCAGTGTTCAGTTCTCATTAAAATAAAATAAAATAATAAAACCAAATAGCAGTTGGAAACAAAAAAGGCATTTTGTCAGCTCTAAGTTAATGGCAAGAACATTGAACAAGTCATATATTTTGTGCCTGATATGAAYACCAGCATCTCTATTCTTCTCATCCTCCCTTGTAGTACTTGCAATTCATGAGCACAAATATGGGAATATCACAGTAACTCGTGTTCCTGAGAATGGATCTGTGCTCACAATTGRTACAAATTGTCTGGAGACAGTTTCAGGAGCACCCAAGCACAGTGAAGAGGCACTGGTAAGGGGTGTCTCATGAAATATCTCATTAAATATTGCCTGTGCTGACTTTGTTCACCACAGGCTCAGTTCATCCTAATTAGTGCTGCCAGGAATCTGAGCAAACAGAATCAAAGAGGAACTTCAGAAGAGACTAAGCAGCAGCAGCAGCAGCAGCARCWGTCAAAAGTCTCCAGTGCTTATTCATATGCATTAATTCCAAGTGCCCATATTTTATCCATAACACACAGCATGCAGCAGACAGGGAGCCTGTGAACTGGGAGCACTGGGGTTTATATAGGGAACCCATCAGTGTAGCTCAGGAAAGGCTGGGAGTGTTTTACCCAGGCAGTACCAGCAGTGCTGRCCCTCCACACTCAGGACAAAATGAAAATATCAGGGATTTCAGAAACTCCCTAGGGAGCCCTCGCTGCTCAGCAACAATGAAAACCATTCCCATCAGTATTATTTATACTGGGTAATAACAGCATATTACTTCTRTATGGACTCAATATCTCTGTGATGGATGGGTTATTAAAACACCARTGGACGGGTCAGAAATGCATCAATATTTAAGCAGCACTGGTTATCAACCCAAGGCTGTGCTGAGTCATAGATTTCCTTGTGCTTGGAAAAGCTGGGAGAAAGCTACAATAACTGTCTGAAGTGACTGAAGGCATATTTGGAAAAGAATTCAAAGCTTGTAGTAAACAGCATTTTCCTTAAAAACAAACAGGCAAGATTGATTCATGAAAGAAAAACGATAAAAGCAGATGCAGGCACATTTAAAAGAGATCTGTATCAGAGAAACCATTGGGAGTGACAGGCTGCAGCTTTCAGCTCCAGACAAAGACCTGYTTGTGCAGCAGCTGGGCAAATCCATGTCCAAAAAACAGGGAAATTGTGAGTGGGGTGTGTCCCCACAGCTCAGCACTGTGCCCTGCTCCAGGACAGAAGAGCTCAGCAGAGCTTTCTGGAGATCTTCTGGAGCTACTGAGTCTCAGTTTGTGGCAGACAAGGGGAAGATGAGCTGCTCAGATGAGCTGAGTGGCCATTTGATAAACCAAAACCGTGTCAGTTGTGACAGTGCCAGAGGAGAACAAGACTGGGGAATTGCCCTGAGGGAAACCACAGGGAGGAAAGGCCCCAGTGCAGAGCACACCTGCTGACTCCTTGGCATTTCTTAATGGACATCCCACTGCTAACAGACTGCAGAGAGCCAGAGCAAACCCTGCCATCGTGCAGCTGGGAGAATGCTGAGACCTTTGCCTGGTATTTGTGGTGATATTTGAGCAGGTAAACATGCCCTTAAGTCTGTGAGCAGGGAAAAGCTCTCAGAGAGTGATGAGCTGGAAGGGAAAGGCAGGTTTGGAACAAGTGCAGAGAATCCTGATGGGGCTCTCAGGGAAACTGCACTTCCCTGCCCTGAGGATATGAGAATTCCCTGATTTGGCCTATACAAGRGCATTAAATCATCCCTTGGGCTGTGTGTAGGACTGATCACATCCTAAGGCCTCAGGAAGTTACCTGCCAGCTCACCTGAGGGYAAGCTCCTAACTCACCTCACTGCAGTGAAAATGCTAATTGCCTCCATCCTGCTGCASCCAGTCCAGCTGTGGAGCTGATGGATGGAAACCTGCTGTATCACACTCTCATAGTCTATGGCTCAAGCTCCCAGCAAACAGGACTCAGAGGTGAGGTCTCACCTCCTTCCCCACTGCTGATCTTCCTGTTGTATTGGTACACTGACCCTGAAACACACAGCTTCTGATTCCATACTCCTCTAACACTGCTATCACTCCASTGACTTTAGGGGAATTTTTCTAATTTTTAATTATGCCAAATCAGGAACTATGAACTCCACATATACATATAAAGAGAAGKGGTTATAATATGTAGATATAATTTTCTTTTCTTATATGAAACTGATTGTGAAGAAAACTTAATTACATTTAGCCCATCTGTAGTAGTCAGATTAATTTAAATATTTCTCTCTGCACTTATCTCTAATTTTAATGTCAACAGAGCTGTCCTAGTCCATGTTATGTTCCTGTTAAAAAGAGAAAAGAAAATTGCTTTTAAAACTGCAGTGAAATGATGTGAAGTGTCTGCCTTAAACTGACAAATTCAAGGAGATTTAGAGTTAAAAGTGCCAACTCCTGCAATAACTCACTGTTATAGCAGAATATAAAGGACCCAAAGCCCAGCTCAGGGCACTTTGTCCAGAGCAGCTCCCAGAGTGTGTCAGAAATGCTGTCCCTGCACTGCAGGGCTCTGGGACAGGCTGAGAGCACAGGACAGCAGGGACAGCAGGGACAGATGGCACAGCACAGGGGGCAGGGATGCCAGCTGTGGCACCTGGTGTGCAGCAGAGCAGAGTCTGGGCAGAGACAGGGCTCCTGCACCTCTTGGAAAGAAGGTGGAAAAGGAAGGATATGAGAGGAATAAGGAGATTTTGAATAGGGTTCAGAAAGGAGGAAGCCTGTGCCAAAGGACAGCAGGGTCTTAGAGCCCACAGGATGCAAAATCAGAAGGTCTCAAAATATATCTGTAAATGAGGAATCATCACTGAGTCAGAATGTTTCTATTGAGGTCCTACAGTGACCTCAGTTCTTGGACCTACATCAAGCTTAATTTATCAATGACCTAGAAGAACACAGACAATCACCAGAGCAAGGTTTGCCCCTGCAGGTGAGTGTGAGATCCCATCAGGACACTGCACACTCTCTGTACTACTATACACAATAAAAGAACGAGTATATTAATAGACCTCAATGGACAATCTAAGGAAAAAAACTTTAATTCTGGGGCTKATCATTGAATCACAGAACTGGAAGGGACCTGAAAGATGACTTTGATCCAAGGCCCTGCTGTGGGAGGGACACTGTGCACTAGGRCCAGGCTCCTCTGAGCCTCACCCAGCCTGGCCTTCAGTCACTAATGTTAAAAACAACTGTAAATGTGCACTTTATGCTTGCAAATATATTAAATTAATAATAATAGAAGAGTAACTGGATGCATTTTGACAGGCACAGAGGTTTTTTTTTCATTTGGGTATCTCTTGGGTGTTTTCTCTGAAAGACTGACAGAATTATGAGGAAGAGTGGAAAGGAGATACAGGAAATTACTCATTACACTTCTGTTTTGTTTTGCYTTTTATGAGAAAAAAGCAAGTTCTGGGATGGCAGATAGGGCCACAGGTACTTTCTGCTTTCACCCAGCACAAGGGGCTGTTCCCTCACTGTGCWGCTTCAGATGTCCTGAGCAAACAGACAAACACTGACATTTGGTGCTAAAAAGGAAAGCAYACACCAAAGTATGGATTTAAATGGCAGGCAAGGATGTTACAGATGAACAGAGACACATGAATGATGTATCCTACCTCCATCATTGTCCAGGTTATCTGCACACACCATTTCCATGACAACGTTGCATCCCGAGCCACTCCAGCCCTCCTGGCAGACACAGTGCCACCCATTCTGGTCCAGAGTGCACCTGCCATTGCCATAGCACAGACCTGGGCACCCATCTGAAACACAAAGTGGGCAAAAAGCCTCCAGGAAGGGACATTTGCTCTTATTTTGCAGCTGCAATTATTCAGTGACATTCCTACTTCTAGCACTTGCTGCCTTCAGATGATCACAGCTGGGAAGCCACTCACATTTCTGGCTGAATAYGGAAAAATCCCCAGCTTGGTCCTTCCCTTTGCTTGCCCAAAAGTAGTTTATCAGTGAGGAGTGAGGATTTTTTTAGTGTTCAATATTTTGTGCACAGGAAAAAAGTGAGTAAAGTCATGCTATAAAGTTCTAAAGTCATGTCCATCTCTTTCTCTATWGAAAAATAAACTGTAGTTCACTAACAATATCACACACATAATCACGATTTATATCAAACATACACATGGAAAATACTGTCCAAATGACAAACTGGCATCTGTGGACATAATCCTACACATTGCATGGAGTGGAAGTGACCTTTTTGTTCTGCTCATAAATACTGATGTGRCTGAGAAAAAGCCAGTTTGATTTATGCTGCAACACACTCTGCACAGAAGGCACCTGAGGGAGCACTGCCTTCCTGCTCCAYTTGCTTCCCTCAGAGCTGATCCCAACAGGACCTGCAGAGCCTTTGGTGGTGCTCAATYACAGCTGCAGCCAGGACTGCAGCATCCTCTCAGGCAGACACYTGCAGCTCTGAATCAATGTGGACATCACCAGGCAGATTCCTGCCTGCAGGAGTGAGAGCAGAGGGCTCCTGGATGTGTGCACTCCTGTCCATGTGCCTGCAGAGYGCAGGGCCAGCTCAGACATTGTCACACTCACCATGTCACCAAGGAGCCAAAGCACACTGCACAGAGCCTGGCACTGAGCGTGGCAGAGGGAGAGGCACCACTTCCACAGGGSCAGCATGGACACCCGAGAGCCCCTGTGCCCCTGACACTGATCACCAACACCTTTTCCTTCAGGAGGAAAGRGGAGTCAGTGCYTGACAGCCCCAGGAYGCTCCAGAGGCACTCTGGTGTGTCAGGCTGTGATTCACAGCCCCACACACAGCACATTTCCAGGTGACATCACATGGGACACAGGATCCCTCTCACCCTGGCACAGCAGCAAACAGAGGCATCACAGAGCCTCCTGCTCTGAACAACTGGGGCTGGCTGGCACCATTTCCCCACACTGAGTTATGGGAAATGCCACTCCACAAGAACATGAACTTGGCAACCACCAAATATGCTATAAAAGCCTCTTTCAGGGAGCTGGGGGAAGGGCAGGATGTGAGAGCTCTTTTGGGTAATGAGGATGTTTTTCCACTTTCCATCACTGTCCTGCTGAGTTAATTAATTTCTTGTACATGATTATATTTTGCTACTGTGTATGGTTACCCTCTAAGTCTATAAATGCAATAAAATGAGTGCTTATGTGCTTTTATTATTATCTTATTCCAAAGAAATGGAATAAGGCACAGGAACCCAAGGAACAGCACCAGACACAAAGCACATCACACTCAGCTCTTGTATCAAATGACTGAAGAGAACTGGATCACACCTGGCACAGACAGCTCCAGAAAACAAGAGCGCTTCTCTACCAAAAGAAACTTCCTTCAAGCAGAAATGACAAAAGAATATGATTTTACTTCTCACAGGAGACAGTATCAGCACCAGCCTCTCAGCAAGCCCTCAGCTCTGGCATTACTTTGGGTGGTAAAGAGGAAGAAATGTGTTTGCCTAACACAGCACATCAGATGGTCCTGTAAAACATGCTTACACTGCTGCAAATGAGCTGAGCACATTACTTATTAAAAACTGCATTTTCTGCTGTAAATCTCTGTCTCTGTGTGAGCATGWATATCTATATATCTCCATAAATAAATGTGTCATCTATTCTGGGAACCCAGCAGTACAGAAGCTCAGACAAAATCAGTAACAGAAAACACTCCACTCCCAATCCTTTTGCATATTTCCTTTTTTTGTTTTTGGAATGCTGATATGAAAAACTTACCTTGAACAGCATCTATGTAGTGAGCTTAAAAAAGAAAAGAACAAAACTGAGATAGATCAAACTTCTGTACCAAAAGAAAATACATTTGCTCATGGCTTGCCACCTGGGGTTGGACAGAAAAGTCTCCCTGTTCCTGCAGGCAGCTCTGCTCCTGCTGCTGTGACAGAACCTGGCGTTTGTGATCCTTCTCCATTTGATGACAAGTGCTGGGGCACTGCCCACCATGGGAACAGCAGCTCTTTTGGTCCTTCCCTGGATTTGCTCTGAGCAATCTTCAGAAAATTAGGCWGTTCCTCCATCACACACCTAATTCTTGGTGTAGCAAATCTGATTTAGTGAATTCTAGAGCCAGGGAATGAATTATCTTCAAATGCTTAAGATAAAGGTAACACATTCTAGATTTGTTTTCAAGAAATAAATGTGAGACTTTATGCTGCTCATCTCTGAAAATTAGATAATATTCTCACTTTGGGACATTTTAGAGAGAACCACTCTTGGACTTTGAGAAAACACAGTTGAATTTCATTAAAAATACAACTATTACATTTTTATAGCAGAATAATGACTTCTAAAAAGATCTGAAAGCTTTACCTTATTGGGAATATTGTTAGAAATCAGCTCTAGGAAAAACACCATTAGCAGTAAGTAAAACATGTAAATCCTCMGGCAGAAAGGGAAGAGATTTAATGGGAGAATGACGTAAGGTAAATAACAACTTTGTCTCCTCACACCTCCTATTTTTTAAACATTTTTCTCCTTCCTGACAACAAAATTCACATATGGACACATCCCAAAGATACGTTAGGACTGAGCTATCTTTCCTGTGTTTTTTTTTTTAATTAATGAATCAGTTATTTCTCTGCACAGAAAGCTGTGCCAAGCTGCTGTTCTATGGGACAAACAGAGCACCTTTTCCACACCTGTCTGCACTCCCTTTTCCCAAATGAGTATCAGTGAGGATGTACAGTGTGGGACAGGATGGAGGTTGATGTTTCACCCCCTG
>CADDXX010000446.1:520603-620268 GCA_902810485.1 Alauda arvensis
CAGGGGCGCAGGTCCGTACCTGAGGAGCAGTCCGGGCCGGTCCAGCGCGGCTCACAGCTGCACAGCCCCGAGTCCAGCAGCAGCGAGCCGTGGCCCGAGCAGGGCAGGGGGCAGGCGGGCAGAGCGCTCTCGCAGCCCGGGCCGCCCCAGCCCGGCCCGCAGTGGCACTGCCCCTGCACACACACGCCGTGGCCCGAGCACGAGGGGTCCAGGCAGTCCTCTGCAAGGAGAACACACAGCTCACACCGGCACACCCGAAACACAGCACGCATTTACTGCAATTTCAATTTTCTGTGCAGATACCCAGTTGAAACAATGTTAACAAACACAAAAGGAGAAGTGGAAAGCAAACAGCAAAGCAAGCGTGTACACTGTTAGAGGCCACATGAATCTCTTGTCATGGGCTTCGCCCTGTTTTTAAAACACAGATTCCCAGGGCAGATCTATTGGTCTGAGTTTGTGCAGTCTATGCTTCAGCAGTAGGGCTGGGAAACAGCTGGAGTAATTAATTGTTATTTCTGTAAATGTGCTTTGTATTTCCATTTGTGCACTTTTATTTACATCTGGAAAAGAAAGATTTCTTCTTTCAYCTTCCTGTGAAAAGCTCTCTCTATAGTTGAAAATCTGCTACAAAAATAAAGGTTACCCACTAAGATTGAGCAGTGAATCTCTGACTCAATGCTTGCTGTAAAAAAAAAAAATTCCCATACACATAAAAAATATGTGCTGGGCAAGTGCAGGTAATGAACAGCTTCATAAAAGTCATAATGTACTGATGAACAATTTGCAAACAAAGAACTAAATTTGTTCTCAATTTGGATTAAACTGCTCCTAGTGAAAAATTCAGGAGCTGTGCAGAGGAATTTGGAGCAGCTGCTTGGTGCTGTCTGAGCAGCAGCACATCCTCTCCCAGGGCCCAGCACTGCTCTAACCAGACAGGATTTGGGCAGGAGGCAGCCAGCCCTCCTTGGGGGCTGCAGGACTGCAGAGCTCTGGGGGGTCTGGCCAGGGAAAGCATCAGCCCATCCAGGCTTCAGATGTTAAACAGACACTSTGAAAGCTCTGCTCTGCATTTCTCAAGTATCAGCACAAGTTTTAAYCATTAAACTGCAAACTTAACAAACAGTACCCTGCACTAGAGATTTTTTTTCTGTTTTCTGCTTCAGGAAGGGAAGGCTAAATGCTTCAGACACAGAAATTAATGGCCTCCAGCTTATAGGACCTTCCAACCTAAAAACAAAGAAGTAAAGCTTTATCTTTTGAACTGCTTTGCCACCAATTCAAYATCTTATTTCAGGATTTATTTTGTATCCTTTTCAGCTTTCCAGGCTTGTGCACAGCACAGCCTCATTCTGAAGAGGGAATCAGTGTTTCTGGACAGTGCACATCTTGCTAAGCACAGGACAAAAATACACAGCAATTTCCTCTCATCCTGAGAYAGCTCTTTATTTTGCTGATATTTTAAAATTAATAGAGTGGCTCCATTTTAGGAATGATAATCTGGCAGGACAAATTCAAGGGAGCCCACAGCAATGAATAGATGCAGTTACTGGTGCTCCCTGGACAGCACATCTGTTGCTGTGTCTGTTAGCAGCACTGCTATMAGGATAAATCTTGTTTGCATACAATAAAATTATCTTAATTCCTGACAGAATTCCCTAAGTACTGCACAAGCTGTGTCTTACAGCACAAACTGAGCAGCCATGTCAAGGACACACACAATGAAAACCCACCCTGCTTGGTTACACAGCTTTCTTCCATCCACCATATYTCTGCATTTCTACATATTTTCACCTTTTTTTTTAAATCTAAGTAAGTTTCTTACTACAAAAATCTAATGTTTTCCCACTCTTGGTTTCAATAGCTGTCTGAGTACATTTCTGTCATTTTTTTTCCCCAACCCTTTTGCAGGATCTCATTATGGCAAGAAACAAAGCAACAAAAGCCAGCAGCCAGCCTCTCACCACCGACAGCCTTGTTCAGCATCATGGCCTCACTGAGGGAATCTGTGTATTACTTGCTTTTTCCCATTTGGGTTCTCCTGGTTTCTGAAACTACCAACAATTGACTGTGTCAGAAGCATTCTCTTGATCCTCCCTTTAAAAACCATTCCAGGTATGTCAAATCTATCACATTCATCCTGGATATTTTTCTGACTAGAGAATTCAAGCAACATAAAAAGCCTCCTGTGTGTGCTGCTCAAAAGAATTACTGAAAATCTCAGTAGCAGGAAGCACAAAGTGTGCTGTCAGTAGCTCCAGGCTGAGGGGACCAGTGAAAAATCATCAAATCAGGGCAAGCATGAGCAAGAGCTCTGCTTTCTGAGGCTATGCACAAGGGAGGAAAGTCAAAGCTGATGAGCTATCTCAGACATGCTGAGGGAAACAACAACTGCTTCTGTTTATAGATGAGGGCAGAGACACATCAGTACCATCACCAGCAAAGACACGACAGAATTTTTGTATACAATGCAGAAATTCTCACAGAATTTCCCACTTTTTGTTGGCCAAGCCTTAAAGGATGCCATGAGCAAAGGCCCCCAGCAAAAATGACATGTGACAACAGAATTACACAGTGTGCTCTGGTAAAGTAACCTSTTGGCTGCCCTTTTGGCTTTATACTGTCAGGAAAATCTAAGAGGTAACAGAATRAAAAAGGGAAAAGCTGATTACAATTGTCTGATTGGAGAACTACCACATCAT
Source organism: Alauda arvensis (assembly GCA_902810485.1). NCBI lineage: Eukaryota > Metazoa > Chordata > Aves > Passeriformes > Alaudidae > Alauda > Alauda arvensis. The sequence goes on from CADDXX010000446.1 coordinate 523,306, forward strand.
GTTCTGTTTAAATGATCTTCTGACTGCCTTACCCTGAACTTTTGGCCAAATAAAAACAAATAATTCTGTCTGTTCAAATAAAAATGTGAACTTCATGTGCTCAGTCCACTGGGCTGTTACCAAGAGCTGAATACCTTTCCCTCTGAAAATTTTCTGTCTTTAACAGGACTTTCTGTGAGACAGCAAAGGTAGAGCAGAGCAGCACTGCTTCACAGTGAGCTGATCACTCCTCAGTGAGGTTTTCACTACCTTAACACAGGTGGCAATGAGCCAAACACCAGCCCCCCTGGCAATGGAGAAGGGAAGGTGACTCACCTTGCTCACAGACCTCTCCCTTGTAGCCAGGCACGCAGATGCAGACGCCCATGATGCAGGTGCCATGGCCAAAGCAGGTGGGGTCAATGCACTGCTCCTCTGGCACGTCACACTCCGCTCCCTTCCAGCCATCCCGRCACACACAGTGCCCCTTCTCGTACTCCCCATTGCCACTGCACAGCACTGGGCACGAATCTGGGGAGGCACAGGCACTGTTAATGTGCTTACACACACACACTGACAGTCAGTGCATTCAGCACTCTGTAACATTGCTCTTCTCCCCTCAGTTCCTCATCTGCTTCAAGGGTTGTAACAGATGGAAACCTTTGAGCTAGGCAGCAGTGATGCAATGTCCTTGTCTCCTCTGTCTRCCTCTCCTGTACACCTTCATTTTGACCAGGAATGGGACATCTTAGAAGATAAAAACAACTCTCCCCTCGATTGGCCTCTGTGGAAAATTTGCAGTAAGGTTAATTTCTTGCCTGTGAACTGAAGCAAGATCCTGCCTTTTTCTTTTTTCTTCTAAGACATAATATCACTGAAATTGTAGCCATTACTGACCTGGATGTAAACAGCAATGTGGAAGCYTACTTTTACCATCCAGTACCAATTTCTGAGGCAACTGAGTCTTTAAAAAAAGCAACCCTACATTTGAGGAGACATTGGGAAATCCTGAGAACTTCTGGACGTCACAWGCAGCAGATAATGGATAATACTGACAGGAATACCTGGAACAGAAGTAAGCTCACTTTATGTGGTTTTTTTGCCTTAATGCTGGAAAACCATCTCTAAGCTGCTTTAGGTTTCTTATCTACACCCTATTCAAGTTAAGACCACAGAAGCATTTGATTTACTTATGTTTTCTCCACAGTGAAWCTGTTTGCCACTTCTAAGTAACAGAAAAGATTATGCTATGCTAACACACCTATTAGAAACTGTGTGTTATAATTACAGGCAGGATGCAAAGGGGGGTGGAGGAACCCATTAACTCTGAAAGTCAGGGAGGGAGAAGTGGTTGGTCTGTGTCAGTTTAAGTACAGCATGAAGGAACTTTCCACACGTGTGCTTGTCCTGTATCTGCCAGCTGTGTGGAAAAAGGAATTTAATCTCCCTTAATCACTCTGAATCTTTGCAAGGCCAGCAGTCACACACCATAACCATGGTCCCTGCCACGCACTGTGGGTCACTTAATGTGAGRTTACCTTTTGCACAATCAGGACCAAGGAATCCTGGGAAGCAGTGGCAGTGGCCTGAGATACATTCTCCATTCCCATTGCAATTAGTAGAGCAGTCATCCAGGATTTCTGTTTGTTCAGGCAATTGTGCACAAAGAAAAACATAAATTGGTTGAATTCAAAATGAATGGCATCTTCACCTCTCTCTGCAGGACACATCTCAACACACAAATAGGTGCAGAAGCAGTAAAAAGCCCATTTTCATTCATATGGAGTATAAAACAAAATTCCTGTTCAAGCAGCTTACAAATATTTATTAGATTTTTTTCTTGACAGCTTTGAGATAACAGGTGCATCATTTATATTACACCAAAAAGCTTTTAAAGTAAGTGTTCATGTAAAATTTACCACCATTAAAAGCACTGCAGGAACCTGAGTATTTGCTGAAAAATGTCCACCTTAAACACTTTCTTTTCTTGCTGAAGTTATTTGTTTGAAACCTGTTTATAGAGTAAATTGCCTTCTATGGTGTTCATTTGAACCCTGTGAATTGAATCCCTTGGAGAAGGGCAGGATTCCCACTTCTATACAATCAGATAAACAAAAAAATAATCTTTTGTACAGTGATGAAATTCAATGTGATAAAGAACTAAGAACTGGATTTGAAGGAAAAAAMCCCCACCTTCAGTTCTGATCTTAAACCTGCCCATGTTTTATCACACAGCTTTGGATATTAAGCCACTTAACCTCACACATCTGAGGACATGGCTCCTATGTGTACATGGATTAGCTGGTTCCAATTTACACACAGATCTCCTCCAGGAGTTCAGTGGATTCACTGATTTGTGTGGATTTTCCACCAAGAACATGAAGCAAATTGCAGCTCAGATGGCCCTGTGTGAGCAGGTGCTGGGTGGCAGAGGGGCTCTGCAGCCAGGGGAGCTGGCACTGCCCAAAGGCCACATCCACCCACAGATGGGGCTACAGGAAAATGGGAAACTGGATGCCTTTCCTACAAAATCACTGAGGAAAAATAAGAAAACCCACATCTCAATTTCTAGTTTTTTTTCTTTTATGCAAGTCCTTCAGAATCTTGGTATTTGAATCATACTGTCCTGCTCTGCAAGGTGTTTACACAGAGTAAAAATAGCACCCACTTGCTCTGAGGAGCAGATGGCACGTCCATTCCTAGTAAAGACATCTTGCTGAACATATGGTACAACAGGTTCACCAAAGGGTGCAGTGCTGAAAGCCTTGCAGCAAACTGAGACTGTCACAAATACACCTCACCTAAATCCAAATTCCAAAAGCCCTGTGTGTGAGGACTGCCCATCCCAACACCCACATCTGCACACACCTGCCCACCTGCAGGTGATAAAAAGGCAGGAGGACTCTCACATGCAGGCAGGACTCTGCCTCCTGGGTGTGTGCTCTGTTCCAAACACAATGGTGCATTTGAGTAACTGCACAAAGCAACAGCATCCATCCATCAAACAGCACTCACAAACAAAGCCACTGAAGATTTTCCAACTTTCAACTGACTAAAATACTGCAAAGAAGAACTGAAAGCCTGGATAATTTTTGTAGGATTTATGGCCCACATAAGTAGAAAGGGCAGATATAATCTCTTTTACTTGGACAAAGATAACACCAGAAATCGTTTAAGCATGTAACTATCATATAAAAATCTTAACACATTTAAACTTCACACTTAATTAATCTGATAACATCCATCTTTAATATACAAATGCTGCTATTTGTCTAATATTGGCTTAAACACAATGTTGCTCCACTGAGGTTAATTAAACTAAGCTGGAACAAAACACATTTAAGAGAATACTTAATGCATCAAGTACATCTTTGCAATGCAATAATCAGAACAAGTTACCCTGTGACTGTTCTTACCAATAGCTGTAGTGAGTACAAACACTTGCTCCACTTTCTTGCCATCRTTGTAGAATGCCATATGCCAGGCTCCCTGATCCATGTACTCAATGAAACCTGTCTCCTGCAGTGAAGTTAGGATCAGGTTCCTGGGAGCTTGCTGAGGCTCCTCTGAGCTTTTTGGCTCCTGTTTAATGAGCTGTTTTCCATCCATCAGTTTTACAAAATCAAACTGAAATAATAATGAGCAGAAATTAACYACCTAGCAAATATTCATGAATCTATTCTGCATGTCTCCTTTAAACATGAATAAACAGTTGAAATCTTCAGAGGAATTGCCTAAGTATTCACCAGTGTGGACAGCAATTGCATAACCCAGTCAATTTAGCTTCAGTTTCCATATAAAAAATTAGAATTTTAAATCCTTGCCCCTTAATATCAGATATCCAAACCTAAACATACTTTTAATTTATAGTTAATTTTAGTCATGCAAGTAAGTATATCTTTTTACAGGGAAGTTCTGAATACCTGACCAGGTTGATGCTGACAACTTTAATGCCTGTTAACCTCAAAGCACCAGAGATTTCTATGAATCCCTGTCCAAGAAATAGATGTATTTCTCTAGGTTTTTYAGGAATTTTCAGTAAAGTTCATTGTCAGCTCAACTGAAGATACAGCTGCAACTAAAGTCAGTGACAGGTAAAAGTGCTTATTTCTAATATCAAAACTCCAGTAAAAAATGTTTGAGGTTAGAGCAGATGATCTCCAGTGGTCCATTTTAAACAATCTTTCCATGATTCCATGTATGTTTATCACACTCTGTGGAGTGTGATCCTGCTATAAAGGAAGATGTAAAATTTATTAYCCATAGAAATGACAGCTTCATATGCCAAATACATTAAGCCTAAAAAAAGAAGTTGAATGTGACCAGCAATACTGCATATGACTGCTTAACTGGGTTTTCTCTTGCAAAATCCCCAGGAGTAAGCACTCAAAGATAATTCTGATCTTAGAAACCAGAGACAGCTTTTTTCTTTTCTGTTAACTCTTTGAAAGTGTGCTGTGAACCCTCCTGGCCAGGAGTGCTGCCTGAAAACAGAACTGTGACAGGATCAGATCCTTTCCAATTACCTGAGTGTGGGTAGGTGGGATGTTTCTCCTGCCATAAATGCCCAGCAGAGAGTCCTTGGCCAGGGAGATGTTGAACTTCAGGTACAGGGGGTGGTGGATGGTGATCTGGAAGCGCCAGAAGAGCCCAGGAGGGATGGTCTGCATCACCTGGGCTCCAATCTCCACCTCCCCYGTGTCTATGGCACGGCCCTTCTGCAGCACTGCTGTGCCAGAGACAAACACACAGTCAGTGGGGATTTAAGAGACAAGGGTACAAGGTAGAAATGTGCCTTAGATATACTGGAATGGACAAAAATCAACTTCAACTGCATTTTTTTATCCAACAAGCTGGAAAACACAAACAAACACACAATGTATTTCCAACAACAGGTTCATGGGGCATTGTCAGGATTTTTGCTGGAAATCAAAATACTGTCAGAATACAGGATGTGAACAGCAGCAATGTTTGACTATCCACCCTCTGTCTGGCACACAAACCTTTTTTTTCTGTTTTATCTGAAGCTTTTCCTCCAATTGGTGAGTAAGTGGTGTCCATGGATTCCACTCCTTTATTTCCTTTGCTAACTCCATTTTCATAGAGCTGCCCTTCCACGGGCTGCAGCTGCCAGGTTAAACCAAACAAGTGTACTGCTGCAAGAAAATGAAAACCAATTAATTGATGTCTAAACTGCAGCACCTTCAGTGAGACTCTGAAAGAATGCTATGACCCAGTTTCTGCAAAGTCAAGTACTACTTTATTCTGTGAGCAATAAATCACAATTTCAAKGGGCTAACAAGCAATTTACCACTTTACCTTAAAACTCAATGTTTAATTAGTTTCCACACTTTCTTCTGGAGCTCAGCCAGGTCAGGGTGATGAATTTCTGCAGCAATTAATGGAATTATTTGCAATTAAAAGGATAACAGTTGAATAAATTCAATATTGTGTGCCAGATTCTAGTGCTGTATCTAGTGCTGTCCCTCAGCTTTTGACTGTCAAAGATCTCAGAATTTGTTGACAAAAGCAATGACACCAACTAAAGCTTTGAAAAGGTCCTGTAGTCAGATCACACAGAGCCAAGGTCTGAGTTTTGAGATTCTCAGTGTGGGCAGATCACTGCCATGGACAACAAAAYGCAGCCCTGACATCTCTAGAGTAAGTGCTCTTGCTCCTGGCTTGAGCTTCTGCACGTTATTATTATTTAAAGAGTTATTAACAACAAAAAGGAACACAGTTCAAWGAGACTGATAGCTAATGAATGCACATTTCATTTATACTAATGCAAAGAATTATAGAAGCACTTGAAACAGATCACTGGAAGCAAAACACAAGTGCACACATCAATAATAAGCTTTTAGTGGTTATGGAATCCTGAATACAATATAGTTGCTTTCTCACACTCTTGCCATTGTTGTTTTATTCATGTCCCAGGACAGCATTTGCACATGCTGCAGAGGGCAAAGCCAGGGCTGCCCCTTTCCCTTGGTGCATGCCTTTGCCATGCTGCACACTCTGTGCATGCCACACTGCACCTGCAGCAGCTCCAGTCCCTGCCTGGCTCTGTGCTCCCGCAGCCTGGGCAGTGCTGTTGTTTTYACAGCTCGTGCCAAGGCCTGGCAAGCTGCAGAGCTATCTGTGAGCAGTGTGACAGTCAGCTTCCTGCCTGCAATGCCCACTGTGAGCACAGAGCAGGTCCCTGCCAGGGCGGATGGCTCAGCCCCGGAGGTGACAGGGCTTGTGCTGAGGCTCCCACAGCAAAGCACATGGCTGTGAAAGAACTGATCTGAGTGACTTCCCACACTGCACAAACCCAGCACATCCCAATTTCCCTTACATCAGTTACAGCTATTGAGGTGTTACCTTCAGATGCAGGTGTCACCCTGGGACTAACCAGGCCTCAAACACCAGTGAGGGCTTTCATTCCTAGAAATGCCTTTTTCAGAAGTTAACTACAGGGAATGAAAGATGTTTATTCAGCAGACAMAAAGCTCTCCCTGACCTCTTCATCCTCTGTGATCCTTTCCTTTTACCCAGGGTATACAAAATTCCTACAGAGCTTTTTTCCTACAACACACATACAGCGTGTTTTAGATCCACAGTTATTTCACCAAACAAGATTACATAAAACTTTCAAATCTCCATCTCTCAAATCTCTTTAGAAATAAGTAGGCATGTACTGAATTTCATTAAAAAGCTTAAAAGAACTTCTCTTTTGAGTTACTCTCCTTTGATTTTTKTTTCTAGGGGATTTCTGGCTTTTACAGAAGGGGCACAGAAAAAGCTGTGCAATTCAAGTGTGGGCCACAATGTCATTTCCCACAGCACAGATCCACTGCAAGGTTCTCAGTGTAYTTCCTATGTGTAATGCCCAGGTGTAAGATCCCCTCCACAGAACAAATGGGGGACAATAGCATCACTCTAACTCAGCACTGGGCTGGGTGAAGAGGAGGGAGATTCACTCTCTGCCCTCTCCTCAGAGCTCAGCCTTCTGACTGCAGCACCTGGAGGGCTGGAGCTGACTACAGCTTCAATCCCACCACCAGGACTCAGGATGCACTACATGATGCAGCTCAGCTTCACACAGAACAGCCTTTGGAGTTTGGTGACCACACTTACACTGCAGAAGAAGCARAAGCTGCTCTGGTCAATAATGACATTTTCCTTCACTCTGTGCAATCTCTGAGGTGCACRTTGCCATCACCAGAGCTGTACACTGCTTTCACTGAGGCCATCTGGAGGCAAAATTGATCTGAAGGCAAAATTTGACCCTCTTTATATAATGCTGGGAGATAGGGCTTACATGATGGATACTACCATACCTATATTTCATTTATATTTTATTAGATAGCCCTTTCTAATTCAAAGTCTCTGATAAAATTCTAACACAAAAGTAGGCACAGATCTTTAAATTTTTTTTTAACATGCATTATGGATGTAATGGCAGAGGCTAAATTTGGAGGAGTCTGTAGCCAATGTATTTGAAGAGCCTGGAGGATGCCACAGGACTATGATGAACAGAAATTTTGTCCTCAGCCACCCTGCCCTGGCCTGGCCACACAGTGGAGCTGTGCAGGGTAATTTTAAATGACCTCTCTCTCTCCAGTACAGAAGATCCTAGTCATAGTACAGAGCTTTTCTTAGCTAAATTATTATGCTCCTTAGCTAAAAAAATAATTACTAGGTATAAAACAGATCTCTTGCAGAAGAAGAAATATTAAAGGCCTACATAATCTAACCTTTCTATAAATTTCTTGCATGGAATCTCTCAGCAAAGAGATGAAAAATGAGGGGAACTTTCTGCTGCCTAAGGGATTTTCCCTACTCAGGGGCAGGTTTTTGCTCCTTCACTGCTGKAAGTGAAACCAGCAGGGCCAGGTTCAGGTTCAGGACAAAAGCTTGGGTCTTTACCTCTGAAATAACTGACCAGATCACTTCTGTTGTTCAACACTGAAACAAAACAAACAGCTCCAGCCTGACTGCCTCAGTCCCCACAATTGCACTGCACACTCAAGTAAATAAATACCCACAAAGACACCACAATTCTYTCAGAGCTCCTGTTGTAAAGTGCATTAACCTGCCATCTGCTAGGAAGCCAATGATCTAATGGAATTTATTCTTATCCACCTCCTGTGTGAGCACAGCTTGGCAGCCCTGGTGCTGCAGGTTTGGCAGGGTGGGAAGGGAGCCTTGGCTGCAGAGCAGCAGAGACACAGCCACGTCACAGAGTGCTGGGCAAWGAGGAGCTGCCACAGGGACTTCAAAGGACAGAAACCCTGCAAATGTGAGGCCCTGCAAACTGCTGACCTCCACCAAAGGCTTGTTTAGCTCTCTCTGCTGTTTTACAGAATCTCAGCAGACCATTCCCCTGAAGCCCAGACTTCAGAAGAGCTGGTACAGAAGGTACATCAGCATCTCTTTCTGCACCTGCTCCAAGGGCCAGGAAATGATTTGTTTCTCTAACTGCTAGCAGGTTCTGCTTACAAAACTGCATTGCACTGTGGCATGAAGCCACAGATGCATCAATGTCTCTGTTCCAGTAAAGGTGAATTAATGAGAAAAATAYCTGGACATTTTCCCCCTGAAGCCTCTCTGCATAATTCCTTTTTTGCYGCTGTTATACATTGTCTAAAAGGATGCACCAACATTATAAATCTATGCACTGAGATACACAAGTCCTTAAAATCCTGCCTGGCCTTTCCCAGTGCTGAAACCATCACTCCTCCCTTGCACATGGAGTGAGAAATGCCAGGTCACAGCAGCACAGAGGCTTTCATTTCCTCACCCTCCCTGTGAATGTAATTTAAGACCCAACACCCACCTCCAGTGCTACTCATAAATAGTGATCATATCATGAGGGATAGGGACGACTTCATATTCATGCTTGAGAATTCATTTGTATATAAAATAGGCATTTCATAGGCAGGGATGGCTAAATCCAAGAACATGAGATGCAATTTGCAGAGGCACTGAACATTTGCATCACTGCTGAAATCAATAGGAGCAGTAGGAGTTTGGCACCTCTGATCAATAGGACCAGTGATTTGCAAGTCCAAACCAGCTGCTGATAAAATGGAAAAGTATTGTGGAAGAAAAATCCTACTCACTAATGGGCTAAAAATAACTTTTAAATGAGCAGCCACAGCACCCATTGTACTGGGCTTGGGGGAAATAACATGGTGCTGTACAGAACCCAAAGAAATGCTGCATTTCCTATTCTACCTCTTGTATTTGCCTCATTTGCTCTTGGATTTTTTGGCAGGACTGAGGCAGGCCAGGAGCTGCTGGAGGAGCTGCTGCAGCCCCCATGCCCTGGGGAGAGGCACCAGCACCACCCTGAGGTGTCCCTGCCTCACTCCCACTTCCCGGGCAACTCAACAGCTGTGCCCCACATTCACTGATTTACATTTCCCAACACACAGGGAAACAGAAAATGAAAAATAAAAGCAWGTAGGACTTTTTCCATAGACAATAATTCAACACATTTACAATTACATCTCCAACAGTCTGAAGGCCAAACATGCACTTTATGAAATAAGGTTTTTTTGGAGTAACTACTATGACTTTAGAACCTATTCACAGAAATTACTCCTGTTGAAGTGAAAATATGTGTTTTCCTTGATAAACTAAAGATTTTCAATAAATCTGCTGTTACACAACCACCAGCAGTGTTCTATAATTTCCTTACTGTCCATAAAATAGTMAAATTTATTTCAGAAAGGCCAAATAGTAAACACAGTGATTATAGGCCAAAAGAGGATTAATGGAGAAATAGTATTTTTTTAACTGAGTAGCAGTTCAAAGGAGAGAAAATACAGAAGAATTACATGTTCTTATGTAAAAGCTTTGCTATTGAGTCTCACTGATAAGAGGGAAAGGCTGAAAAATAAAAGAACAAAAAYATTTTGCAAGTTTACCTTTTGATTGAAAAGAAATCACAGCTTAGAGCACTCTGGCACAGGTCTCAGTTCATTACACATATAAGAGCCACTTGAAAATTTTCATCTGGAATGAGCTTCATGTCTCTAGGACTTTGGAGATGCTCTGACTTGAGGCTGAGATTTGGGAGTCTTTTTAAAAGTAATGTGTAGCTCAAGCATTAAATGGCAGTGAGAAGTACTTGAAAAAGAACATTTAGGTTCTTAGATTGGGAGAAGAAAAAGCTTGATGTTACATTTTGATCAACACCCATTTGGCCTGAAGTTACAGTTCATGGTAAGTTAATGCAGGCTATGACAAAACTACAATGATGAAAACAGTTTTGCCTTTTTTAAAAGTCTCCCTGATTTTTCCAGTAACAAGTGCTGAGCTGATCACAGGTTAGGTTTGGTCCTGGAATTAAACTGAGTTTTGTTTTAGGAAGTGGGCCCTTGTCTGTGGTGATTGCTCAGACACAACCTCCCCTGACCTGAGGAACCCTGATGGAGTGAGGGATCTGAGCCAGGGGAGCAAAGACAAAACTCTTGGGGGAGTGAATTCCAACCTCWGAGTGTTTCCTACACTCTGAGTTTCTCCAGCCAACCCCTTGTTAAAACATGCACAGTTACATTTGTGATGTGAAAAGAAATGCAAATGTGCAAGCCCACAGAGGCAGTGAACTCTGGAAACAGTTTATGTGCAATGATTCAAACCTAGCAAAAGGGAAAGAATGAAGSTATCTGAGTCATAAGAAGAGACCATAAACTTATTTCAATATTTAACCAACCAGAGATGGGCAGAAGGAATATTCATGTGGAATAAGTTAATTAATACTACCTGGACATGCAGGAGAGCTTATGCAACTCCACATTTCTGGGAAAAACAAGAGCAAATAATTGCATCCTGAACATTTTTCTGAATTAGAACTCCTGCTTCAAAAACTTCAGACAACATTATTAGAAATAGTAATRATTTATAAAATGCAAGGACATCTGCGTTTTGCCTGCTCCTGCCTAACTAAAGGRAAGATGCCACACCCCTGTGCTAGCAAGAGATGACAGACACATGGACAGGAGCCCCAGAGCTGTTTAATTGATGGTGACATGGTGACAGGAGAGCTGCCAGCCTCCTCAGGCTGGTGACACTCAGCAGCAGGTCCCTAAAGCTGCAGCAGTCCCAGGGGCAGGTGAAAGGGGACCAGGGCTGAAGCAGGCAGTGCCACACCCACAGACACTCCCCATGGAGGGGTGGCGTGAGTGTGTGGCAAACAGATGAGGCTGCAGAAATGACACAGCCAGCCCTAACTGAGGGCATATGCTCAGCAGCTGTTCTGCAAATCTGCAATTAATGGAGCTTGCAGCATCCTCAGGTGTTTCAATCATCCTGCACCAGAAATGCTCAAATCTGCTTTCCCATATGCATTAGGTGAGGCTGTTAGGAAAAAAACCCTCCTGATGAGCACCTGGCTGACAATAACCAAAAGTTTGTCACTGTGGGACTGAAGGAAACCTCAGTGGGAAACAAGAAATTATGGAAATTGAAATAATTTTCACTAYAGATATGTTTATTCAGAGTATAGAAAATCAGTGGCCATTCATCAGTCTGGAGGTATCTGAACTTGTATCTCTGKCAAGCTTTTCCAAGTATGAACTCTTTCAGGCAAACCTGGAATTATTCCCTTTCAAGCTAAAGGCATCAGGAATGCTCTGGCTCCTGCCACCTCTGAGCTGCCATCTAAAACAATGAGAGTGTGGGTGAGATAGCAAAACCAAATCACATTTCCCTTTGTTTACAGAAGCCACAGTCACRTTCTAAATTCTACACACAGAATGTTCTTTAGTATTTTCAATTCGGATTGAAAACCCAATGCAATAATTCAAATTCAGGCTAAATTTTATGTAGGAAATCACAAAGAATTGCTCTCCTATTTATGCTTGTAACCACACTGACTTCAAGCCACCTCCAATACACCTGTCCTCCAAAAAAACCAACAAAAACCAAACCCCAAACCTGAGGAAGCCTTTTCTGATAAACCTGTCCAATGTATTTTGCTAACAAAATGGCAGAGTTGGTGTGAAATGTAACCCATTTTTAAGCATAAATTCAACTAAGGGATAACAAAATCTATCTCAGACAACATGGTACATAATTATTTTTAGAACCAGTTGTCCTTCTAGCAAATGATACAACAATTAGGAGGAAAGTCATGGAARATTTAAGTGGTGATGAGACTGAAGAGATTAACTAAGGGTAGCAAGGCAAAACATAATTAAACATTACCAGTCTTTCCCAATAATTCTTTAAGAGCAACAGTGTTGTAAGGCATAATATGAAAATCAAACRTTTAAGAAAATATCACAGCAATTAAAATCAGTAGGAGTCCTCTGTTAGTAGAAACATTTCATCCTAAATAAAATTTCTTTGTCTGTGAGGCAGCATCAAGGTTACCAGAGGAGAAAGTCAATGGGAATTCTGTGTTCAACCTTTAGCCACCCCAGAGTTGTGTGTGCCAGGACTCACCAGGCACCAATGGCAAATATTGTCAGTAAAATGTGATTTCTGTCAGTGCCCAGCAGGGAGCACAGGGCACAGGAGGCACAGGAGGGACAGAGCAGAGGTGGTACAGGAGGGACAGAGCACAGGAGGCAGAGGGGGGACAGAGCAGAGGAGGCAGAGGAGGGACAGGGCAGAGGAGACACAGGAGGGACAGAGCAGAGGAGGCAGAGGGGGGACAGAGCAGAGGTGGTACAGGAGGGACAGAGCAGAGGAGGCACAGGGAGGCTCAGGGCTTACCAATGACATAGGCCAGCAGCAGGGCCAGGGTCACGGTGATGGCAGTGGCACTCAGGGCTGTGCACTTCCAGTTGCAGCACCTGTAGGGTTTGTTAAAAGTGAAGGCAGGTCTGGAAAAGGTGCTTCTAGGGAGAGGCCTAGGAGGTGGAGAGTAAACAGTGTTGGATGTTAGGGGATAGTTCTGACTGGCTGCACTGAAGATAGCTGAGGACCCAGATCCATGCTTAAACAGGAAATGCCTACAAAGAGAAGACAGAGAATGATGCTGTAAAAYCACTTGTGATGGAGAAAGCAAAAGGAACTATATAAAGTGTACAGTAAATACTGCATATAGCCACAGAGAATGTCAAAGGCAGGAAAAGGTGTGTTTGAATTGCCTCTGCACGTTCTTTACCCACACCACGAGGTGTCCAGCAATGTCTCACTGAAACAACACAACATAAATAAACTCTGAGCTCATCTCCCCATGTTCAGAGTATTGCTGAGGGAAGGCTGTTTCTCAGTAGATGCTCCAGGATGAGCAGCCCTGTGTGCCCTCACACAGGTGTGACAGACACATGGAACTGCTGCCAGCAGTGTCCCCTCCAGCCACACCTAACTGCTTCATTCACCTGCAACACCCCAAAAATGCTAATGCCAGTGCCGCTGTGAACATTCATTTCTTACCATGGAATATAGGAAATTAAAAAAAAAAGTGACTTCTTAGTCACCTGATTTACAGGGATAATCCATTCTGAACAACTGTACTTAGGTGAGCACAATTTCTTTACTGTTCTTAATTGAGCTATTTTGAGAGCAGTTTTTCTTCAAACACTATTGCCTGCTGCAGTGATTCTCAAACATACTAAGAGAGAATTCATTTGGAGAYCTATTTCAGCAGACTTTGCAGGACTGATTGCCTTCAAGAAGAAATAGCAAAGACTTACATAGCACAAACAATAAGATACAAAAATGTGCCTTGCAGAACAGGCTCTGGTGAAGAAGTACAGAGCAGTTTTTTATARGAGGAAGGATGGTTTTTCAGGACTGGAAAGAGYTCTCCAAGAGAGTTTAGGAAAGGTTATTTAACATTAAACAATAACTTACTGTGATTTGTGCTCAGAAATTGTGGCAAACGGGGCTGGTTCAGGGCTGCCCATACCAACCACGTGTTCTTTTGGAAACATCAGCTCTCCTTGGTCCTTCCTGCCTTTGTTTGATCTAAGGGAGCAAGCTTCTTCAGTGCCCTCCTTTCTGATGGGTGCATCKCTAAAGCTCATGCCACAGCATGCACCCAAAGGAGTTTAGAGCATCCTGGTGCTCCTCTCCCTCARGGGAGGGAGGGAAACAGAAACATAACCAAGTTATCTTCAAGAAAACAAATGCAGCTAATCCTACCTATGCACCCTAAATAGCTACACAACATGGGAAGCAATGATTCCATCTGGATGGTGACTCAAATACACTTCTTGAACTCCAAAACTCACAAAGTTCTCAAGTGTTTGGAGACATARTCAAACTGTGAGGCTCTGAAATATTGCTGAATTGTGACCAAAAATAATAACTGCCTTGAACCCCAAATACTCCTCTTATTATTCTAGCCCTTCCAAGTTTTATATAAATGAATGATAATTGAATCTCAGGTTTATGGTCTGGTACCCCACTGTCCCTTAGAGGAGCTATTACCATGGTGATAAGATTGTTTAAATGAAGCTGTCTTTTTGCTCAGGACTTGGCTCATTGCCAGTGCAGTGAAGGGAGATTTCAGCCCATTCAGCACAGCATTAACCTCCCTGCCAGCTCTGCTAAATGGGCTACAGGAACCAGCAAGAAATCTGATTTAAAATAGGAAGGAACAAGCAAATATCTTAAMTACTGACACACAAACAGGACTAAAAACTCCCCTTCAAAACAACACCAAAATTAGCTAAATTTTGAGATGTAGACATAAAATYTCTAATGCTTTGGTAATCTACATCAAAACTCACAGTAAGTGTGACAAATGGTTTATCCCTGAGGGATCTGTCACAGACTAAAAGGAGGGTAAGAAAAATTTCAGGTAAAAATCCCCACTTAACATCTAGATTTTACTGCTTTGGGGATTGGACTGAAGTGGGAAAATAAATAGCAAACAGCAGGAAAAAAAAACAAACTAAGAAAGCAAGATACGGAAACAAATAGTGAGTTAACTAGAAGGGCATGGAGAAAATGAAAAACATTCCTTTGAGTTATCAGGGCTTAATACTTACTCCATAAAAAGTGGTAAGCTTTCAGTTGGGGCTGTCAGAGATAATGACAATGTATTACACTGTAAATCACAAGATTTGAAGCATTAGAGCCAAGTATCTATGAAGCCTGGAAAAACAATTATTTTAGTGGAAAGGAAGGGAATAGGCAATAGGATGTAAGTGCTTTATTCTGGGGGAGAGGGAAAAAATCAATTTTTGTCAGAGTCCAAAAACATTAYCCTAAAAAAGAGAATCAATGTTTCCCAATGTTTTTATGTAGTGTGAGAGACCCTGGCAGTCTTTTCCTGGCAATGCTTARAAATTAATTCTCTGTGTGGCAATGAAATTACTGTATGTTCATAAGTAATTTTAATAATGGCTATGTTTATTTTTCCCTGTGTGTGTGCATGCACAGATGGGGACTGCATTTGCATCCCTGGGCACAGCCAGCCACCAGTCTGAGCTGCTGCACCTCCTCCAGGTACAGCTCCTCTCCAATTCCCTCAGCAGCAGGTGTTCAATAACACATCCTCTGGAGTTTTAAAGCTGTTCTTAATTCTTATTTTGATTTGGGTTGCTTATAATCAGAATAACTGCCAGAGTTAGGGAACTGGCCTTGGCAACGACAGACAGACTCTAATTTTAGCTTTGACTGGTGTGAACTTGAATAAGTGATTTCATCTTTCCAAGTCAGTCCCATCACTGAATAGTTGCATTAGTAAGTCAGGTCTTGACTTACTGTGCAGATTCGTGTGTGTAACTCCTCTAGCACAAACCAAACTTCCTGATTTGCCCTCTTCTGTAAAAACGTAACCAGGTTCTACTGCACAAGAAAACTTCCAAACACAAACACCTCAGTACATCTTCACTGCAGCCCTTTGCCACCGAAGTTTTTCCCCCTGTGAGGTGACACGGCAGCACTCCCACCCCACACTGACAATGCCAGAGCTGTCACTCCATGCCGGGAGCCTGTCCCACGCTCCCAGGGGCAGTGTGGTGAAGGCTGGAGGCTCAGCCAGCCCCGAGTGCCGGCCCGCGGCTCAGGGCAGGCTGCCCGAGGCCCGTACCTGGTCTCCAGGGGGATGTTGCTGTTGAGCACCCAGCTGTTGTGCAGCTGCCCCGAGCCCTGGGCGCTGCCGGGGGCCGTGCTGTGCGCAGGGCCGGGCGTRGGCAGGGTCCTGCTCTGCACCGGCTCCCCTTTCCTGGCGCAGGTACACGCGTGGGGCGGCGGCGGCGGCGGCGGCAGCGGCCGGAACGTGAACTGCTTGTGCGGGCTGCTGGCCATGTCTGCAACGACAGAAACAGGGCAAAACACAGCCACAACACCGGGTTACTGCCTCTGCACACCGTCAGCTGCTGTTCTGCACTCACTGCCTCACTCATGGTCACACACGCTCGTTCACCTGAAGCTGCTGCAGCTATCTCAGTGCCTAACGCAGCCCTGTCCCATCCCTGCACTCACTGGGTCACTCACGGTCACACACGCTCGTTCACCTGAAGATGCTACAGCTATCTCAGTGCCTAACGCAGCCCTGTCCCATCCCTGCACTCACCCTCACTCCCCTTCACGGCAGCAGATGCCCACAGGACGCTGCAGAAATGCAGCTGCAGACGAGCTCTGATGAAGCTGCGAGAATTCCCTGCGAGGAGCCGCTGCCATCCATCCACAACACACCCTTCCCATAGGTTATGACATGATGTGTCTTCAAGGCAAGAGATGAAAGTGGATTCTCTGCCTTCCTGGAATGGCTTGTGGGAGAACAAGCACCTTCTCCTCTGTGMCAGTCCCAATTTACCCCCGCTGGAGGAACAAGGTTGTTTAGTGCTCCACATAAGCTTTTCAATGCTGTGGTAAGCAAAGCTGTCATGGATTTGGCCCCGGCTTAATCCTTTTAATTTCATTGATCTTTTATCAAGGCAGCATTCTTACAGCTGCACCAAGGTTTACACTGTAATATTCGTTTGCATACACCAGAAAAGCATTTCTAAGCATATTAGAAAATTGGAGACCTCAGTAAATTAAATCACTGGAGTCAACAGTCCAGGGCTCCAAAATAATCTGCTAAGGCACTTTCATACAATAATTAATCTAGGTAAATCCTGTATCCTGCTATTTTAGAATTGAAAGCTACCCAAATTTTGCACATAATRTTTGATGTTTACAATCCTTATGTATTTGATCAATGACATTTCCTTACTTCAGGTATCAATCTTAAATCCACTTCAGAGAAAATCTGCAGGATTATTATACAACSTATAATTTGCATGACGAGCCATTGCAATGACTGAGCCACGGTCCTGTTAGAAAAACGCTAGTTTTTGCCAGGACTCACAGTCAGACTCCACAAGGTGCACCAGGAGCTGCAGGAAATGCTGAGGTGAGTGCTTTCCTAGGTATTGGGGACAAAACCTGTATCATCTATATGGAAACACATCTTTTAGTTCCCTCCCCCCTCTGTCTGTCCTGTCCCTGTCCTGTCCCTGTCATGTCCCTGTCCCACAATTGTCTGACGGAGTTCAGTCTGTTCCTGGTTCTGCTTCTGAGCCACGAAGTCTCTCTGGCTCCCAGGGCACCTTCTCTCTCCCAGAGCAATTTAGCACAATACAGCAACACATCCCATTTCCTGGGGGGATTCCTTTTTAATTATCACACTTGTCACCCTTTCATCTCGCTCCTGGCGGCACAGAAAACCTCACACTGGAGCCTGATTGTTTTGGTGATTTAAAAAGTCTTCTTCATCAGACCCTCGTTTCAGTGAACACTGCAAACTCATTAGGCTGAGAATCAGCCTGAGTTTCCAATTAGTTTTTACAGACTTTCTAATTTGGCAACGTTGTTTTTTATTTTACTTGAAACTGAGTCTATATCTCATTATTTTTACGACACAAAAAATACAGCTTGGGATATAAAGCAGCATTAAATCTAAATATGTGCACTTAGGATTCTTCAGGACTCTAAATAAACAGCAGACTATGCAAAACAACTTACTGCAAAATCATTTAAATACCTAAAAGGAGATATTATGCAAGGTAATTTGTCTAAAGTCAACAAGCTTCCAAAATGTAAGAGACTGATATAGGAATTGGCTTACCTAATGCTACCTCTAACAACTGCTGCTTTTATGTTTAATGGCTGCTAATAATGTTCATATTTCTTAATTCTTGTACATCAAAACATTTATGTATTATATGCAAATACAGACTTATTTGTTTCCATTGTCTTCATTGATGTGATAGAAATTTCAATTAATCTAAAAGTGTAGCTATATAACATTATTTCAGCTCGAATTTTACACTTGGCATAATCTACTTCAAATCAGACTTCCACCTGAGGAGGAACCAAGCCAGAAATTATTCTCTTGGGCTTCATCACTGCCCTTCTCACCTGCCTTTAGCTCATTTTCCTTAAGAGTCGGGCTAAAATGCCTTTGGAATCATAAGCATGTAGCCAAATTGCCTTACAGAGTGGCAAAAATGAAATAAACAGCTTAATCAACTAGTTAGCACATAATTTAAAGTTAGTTCTGAATATTAGCCAAGCCTTGGCAGGACGATTTTCCTAACACTTCTGAAATATACTTTACTGTACTTTTTGGATCCATATAAAAGACAGGGTAATTGAACTGTTTTATCATTTACTGACAAGGCTACATTAGCCTGTGTTGTTATTAGGTGAAGTATATCAGAGAATATACTAAAATGTAATGAACCAGAAATGGTTTGCATCTAACCTGCAGTGCTTTTGAAATATTTTAATTTTTTCAGTTCCTGAATTTATTATTTCTGGTTATGTTTGGATATTTTGGTTGTTATTCACTGGATATGTCTCAGCAGAGTGTGAATTAGTTGGTAATCCATTATTTAATGGACGAAATAGCAACATATGCTCAGGGAGTTTAATTCACTTTATATTTTAAAGTTCTGTGGGTATACTGCTCAGTTACAAACCACTCTGTGATTATTTTTAAGCATCCTTAGAATTATAGAGTGGCTTGGGCTGGAAGGGACCTTAAAGATGATCCAGTTCAAGCCCCGTGTTGTGGGCAGGGACGTTCCACTGTGCCAGGCTGCCCCCAGCCCCAGTGTCCAGCCTGGCTCTGGGCACTGCCACAGCCCTTTGGGAATTCCATCCCAGGGCCTGCCCACCCTCACAGAGAACAATTCCTGCCCAGTAKCTGATGTAAGTCTGCTCTCTRGCAGTTCAAATCCATTCAGGACAACACTTCTGGCCCCTGTTGTCTCTGTCCTGTATCCTCACCTTGGGGTTACTCTGCACAGCTCTGGGAAGAAGATTGATCTACCCTTTTCTAAGGGGTCTGGGGGGGGGAGTTTCTGCTGTTTCTGATGCTAGAAATGTTCATATACTCAAACCAAAAGWAGGGCTCCTGGGCCCAGAGCTGGCTCTTTTACCCCTGCAGCTGTGTCAGAGTGCATTGAAGGCTCTGCCTTTCCTCACTTTAGAGGCACTTGTATGTGCAGAGCATTAGAGCTGCAGCAGCACTGCTCCTCCTTAATGAGCTCCATCACTCAGGGTTTTAAGCTGGGAGCCTGACTGCTGAAGGAGAATCATTCTGGCCATAAACACTGCACTATCAAACGTCCCTCTCTGTGTTGCAGTTTGTAACCTGGAACGAGTTTCAGGTTCTAATGCTCTGTGCTGGGGGTGAGATGCAAGGTTTAAATGTTATCGTGCAGGAGCACCTGACAATATAAACATGCTGATGTGTGTTCATATAAAATTAACATTGCCACAGGGGAATGGAGAGCAACAGCTCCTGAGGTGCTTTTATTCTCCTGAACTGCCTGAATGATAGCTTTGTTCTATGGTACTTCTTCACACAGCTGTTAAATACTAATGTCCTCTATGCATAACATTGATGTGAAAAACATTGCATTTATGTGCCATGCTCACCACATCTCTGTCAATTAATGGGAAAGATTTGCAGTGAAACCACCACTCACTCCCTGTCCTTCGCTGCAGGTGGTGCCTCTGGCAGAGTCAGACACCACCCAGCTGAGGCAGGACTCCCTCAAACCCCTGTGCACAAGGCAGGCCCCGGTGCCTGAGTCACAGAGGGCAAGGACAGAATGGGAGGGGGGAAGAAAAGCAGCACTCGAGCTCTGGTGGAGTCTGGGGAACAGCCTAAACAACCAGCTCAGGCTCCCAGAGGTTTGTTTAGCAGCTCCAGCAGCTGCTCGTACAATTAACATCACACGGCATTCAAAGGACAGAGGGAAGATTGGCAGCTCCCAGCCAGCTTAAGGGTGATATTTGCAGGAGAAATTGTAATTCCTGCCATTACTTAAAAGTGGTGGGTTCAGTCAATATTACCAGTTGTAACTTCTATCAGTGGGAACTCACAGGGGATAGTACAATCACTATTCTAAAACTCTGAACAAAGTGGGAGAAATTATAGCTTACAGAGTAAGCCTATCATCTAGGTTTGCAAAAGACAGGCACTTCCAAGTAGCCTGGCAGCAAATATTTGATGACTTTAGAGGTGAACAGATTTTGATTAAAGAGCAGTTTATGGTTGGTAAAATAGGTTGCAAGCAGTCATGGCTGTAAAAATTAATGTTTCTGCAGTTATTGATGGTTTTTGGCGGTGATAAATATTCARGTTTTGGCCCTTGTGATATTAAATTCATTAGGTGTGAGGGCCTTCTGAAAGGGATCCATGGGTAATGGAATTAGCAACTATAAATCATACTGAGACACACCGTGGATTCAGCCCAAGAGGTCAGTGGAAATATCCTGAGTAGGGACATATTAAAGCACTTTGTCACCCCCTGCCTGCCCCCCAGCTGCCTGTGTGCTGCTCCTGTCCTGCAGCACGCTCAGGAGAGCCCTGCTGGAGGCCCTGCCCTGGTACACACACCTGTAACAAAGYCTGCAGCACCTGAGCCTGGCAGGGCTGCAGGGAATTGTCACACAGCACAACAGAACCGTTTGTTGCTCACCCAGTGATTTGACATGGTACCTCACTTACACTGTTTGAGTTAAAGGATACACCTCAGTGTAGGGGCAGCTGATTGACTGCTCCTGCTCTTATCCCTGCAGGAAGTTTACAAGTCCTTGTCCCTCTCAATGCACAAATAAAACAAATACTTCTACAGAAAGATCTATAGCCACACTGRTGGCTGCTAACATTTTATTTTGGTRTGCTGACACTTCTCCTTTACTCCTGGTAAACAAAAACCCATTCTGCTTCAAACAGCCAAACTTCTGTATGGAAACAAAAGAACAACACAGAAACAGGTAATGTAATGCCTGAAAAGGAATGCAAGGCAAGGCCACCGCTTTCAAACCAGTCTCTCTAAAGCACATTTGGGCACTTAGAAGCAAATATGTGCATTTTCTGAATACCAACATGCCTCAAACTGCCACTGAGCTGGGGGTTCTGCCCTGACTGCACAGAACTATTKAACACTTATTTAATTTATTCAGAACTATTATGTATTTAATTTATTCCATTTMTAACTATAATTTATTTAATTTATTGAACTCCTCATAGTCTGTTGTTAGGCTCTGCAGTTCTGAGCAGAGCTCTAACAGCAGCAAGGCCCCAAGCAGACTGAGCTGGCTCAAACTTCTGCTGCTCTGCCTCACCTTACAGAGCAACCCAAATTAACCAAGATTCCATTACTTTMCAGCACCCAGAGGCTGTAAAAGTTCTCTGTGCCTGCATCCTCAGCTCACCTCACCAGACATTTCTTTGTGTCTCACTCAGAGCTTATCTGTGTACAGTTATTTAAACTCACTGTAAATAAGACACATATTTTTGAATATTACTAGAAATTACATCTATAAAATACTGAATAAAACCTTCAAAACAAATGCATAAAGAAGTATCAAGGGAAAAATACTTTTTCATATGAATCTACCCAACAAAGTATTTTAATGAGCSCAGATCTATTAAGAGAATTCTCAGGATACTGTAATTATTATTCATTTTCTAGAATTGTTTCACCATGAAGCTTTATGCTACTATGGGGAGTTGAATGTTTATGTTTTGTGACGGCTGCGTTGACTATTAAAAAGCAATTTGGCTGACATTTTAAGTCTTTTGTTGCCAGTTTTAATTGGATTGTTCACCAAGCATCAACTCCCCCGTTAACTGCAGAAATTACAGGCCAACGTCAGTTGATAGTAATGGCTGTTTAATGATTTTGTGCCTTCAGCATGCCAGCTTCACATGGCTGCATGCATGATTAGTTTCATATCAAGACCTGTAATTAAATAATTGAAACCTCAACAAAAGAAAACAGCAAATGGGAAGACATCCTTAATAAAGATTCCAGGATTTATCAGGACACTCATCCCAAATTAAAAAAAAAAATTAATGTTTTGAGGTCAAACAGTGCAAGAGTTGGTGCTAAGGTCAAAACTTCTCCCACCTTTTCCTACAGAAGGAATTTCCCTTTAGCTGATTCCAAGTCTGAGAGCTTGATGCTGTAAGTACTTGCACACCATTCTGAAACCTAACTCCAAATTATCCAGAACTCATTATTAGCTATTTTGTTTACTTTCCAGACTAGGTGAAGCTGCTTTTATAATAATAATAATAATAATTATAAGATATAAAAATAATTATACCTCAACGGAAACTTACAGTACTTCCAACCAAAGAAAAACAAGCCCACAACTTCTCAGGAATTCAGGTTCTTGACAGAAAACAGATTATTAGTCTTTGTTCAGCTCCAAATCCTATGCCAAACTCCTACATATTTCAGAATTTCAAACAGAGCAAAAATGGCTTTTAGAAGAAAACTCCTTGGAAGTGTGAAATATGCCTGAAAATAAAGTCAGAACAGACTCCCAGAGCAGGGCCAGCCCTTCACAGGCAGCGAGKGCCTCCTCAAACTGCTCAGAGAACTCCACACCTGATGGTTCTGGCCACACAAAAGGGCTGGCAACTCTCTGTAGACAGCTCAACATTTGAATTTTGAGAAGAACTTGGCACTTAACACATTTCTACACTTACAAGGTCTAGAGAAAAAAAATTACTGACCAAGGGCTTTCACTATCTTAACAACAACAGTGCACATCTGTGCACTAGGAAATTTGGGATATGGTGCCTCTTTAAACTSAGGCTGTGTATTTATGGATTTCAATTAATTTTACACCTCTAAGGTCAAACATCAGACTTTACTGCRTTACACAGCTAGTATTCAGGCAAATTCCAGCAATTTATAGCAAGTGCAAAGAACTCAGGTTAATCTGTTTCGGGCTTTTTTATAGACTTCAGTCACCTACTGGACAACATTAACCTGCTGCAAAGTCAATGGCTTCTTAAGGCTGCTTCATTTTTATGTACACAAAGCTGTATGCCTCAGAATCAATCATTCATTCTCCTTTTACTGCCAGCATGATGGCTTAAAACCTGGCGTGCCCAAACACCTGAGCACAGGGCTTTATTTGAAAGATTTAGGGGTAAATTTAGGGCCCATCCCTTTTTGCAGTTACAACAGCATGATTTGGGATTAACTCCATTGATTTCAATGTGTTATTCTGCCTGGGTTTGCCAGATGCAGCTGGGAATAATATGTGCACTAGTTCCCTTTTACCGAGGAGGATGGACAAAATGGATGAAGATCTGTAGGCAGTTTCAGCTTATAAAATTCCAAAATGATCTTTTAAAAGTAATTATTAGAGCTGAGTCGCAGCATTCAGCTGAGATTGAGCTTTACAGAATTTCACATTAAGTAGAAATTAGGAAAGAAAAAAATCATCCACATGAAAAAGGAGAGGGCTGCTCAAACATAGCTTTCCTCCTCCTCCTCCACTTGGTCTTTTACAACCCTGTACTGAAGAAAAACCAGCACACCATATATCTGTGAAAATGAAGCATACCCTGCTGCAGAAAAAAATACATGGCTGAAAAATGTGTGAGTAAACATGTCAGTGAATTGGTTCCAGCTGAAAAAGGAAGAACTGAGCACACAGCCATGATCKAAGCCAGCTGTATGGCAGTTCAGAGCCCAAATTCAGATGGAAATTCTGCCTGTGGTAGGAGGGAACATCAGATGGCTGCAGAGCCACTCCCAGGCTGGTTCACAGCCTGCAGTGAGCTCTAAAGCTCCAGTTCTGTCCTGGTGATTAGACAGGGGAAAAGAGGSAAGGGAAGGATCTGTCCCCAGCTCAGTTGTGCAGTGCCTGCTCTGGAGCTGCAGAGCACCAGCACAGGTCCCACAGAGCCTGAGCACAGAGAACATCTGCTGAGCTACAATCCATCTCAGGCAGGATCTCTGCCATGCAGTGCACAATGTGATTATACTGCTACATCATCTGTGCTGAAAAGCCTGCTGCACACGCTGTGTGACAGCACAGCTAATGCAGAAATGTTTTCTTCATGAGACCAAACCAAATGAAAGAAACTGTAGTTGACATTTATGGTATTGATCGAGCTCCAACATTAATACAAAGTAAAATGGTTTGGGAAGTTTATTCATCTGCTGATTAGTGATTCATCCCCTTCCAGCTGATCCCTGAGGATGACAGCATTGTCTGTGTTTGCGTTCATCTCCATTGTGCAGCGTTTGCTTCATTTCACATGCTGTAAAGGCAGCACTAAAATTATCCTGATTTAACTATACAGAACTGAGCACGTCATCCTGCTTTCAAAATGACTCCATTTCCCTACAGAAAACCCCTTCCAAACCCACAGCAAAGACCTCCATGCTTCCTAATGAAAGCCCTTCCATAGGCACCAGTCAAACACAAAGCTGCTCTGTTGGCTGATTAAGAGAATTGTTGAATGGCTGCTGTTAAAGCAAATGGCATTGTCCAYGTTATCATTACTGAATATGCAAAAYCTCCTGGAAAATTTCCAGAACAGAYTTTTTGARTTATAAGAAAATTCAGAACCTGGAATGCCACAGATTCCAGAGCAGGACTGCAGGAAGTTCCTACTAGAGGCACACAGAGAGCACAAGCACAAGAGGCCCTTATGTGYACCAAAAAGGTGGCAAACCCCTGTCATTAAAGCCAGTGATGCTCCCTACCCAAAAGCAGGGATGGAAAAGCACAAATGGAGTGAGACAYTGCCTTAATTTCCTCTCACATGAGCCAGGTGGATGCAAGGGAACTGCCAGGTGCACTCTCTGGCTGGGCACAGTAGCACATCCTCCTCTCTCACAGSCTCTGCTGAGGCTTCCACTGGTGCAATGAAGCTCTTTATTTTCTGTCCCAGGTTCTTACTGTCAAGCAAAACTGAGCAATGAATGGGGATCCAGCTCAGCTGAGAGCAGTATTTGATTTAATATTCCTATAACACTTTGAACATAAAAATGCACTATAGAAGTGCTAAGTCTTGTTAAGCTTGGCAATAGTGAATGCAGGGTGACAAGCTCCCTGAGCCCTGCCAGAACTGCTCACAGACTCCAGTGCAGGCAGGCACAGCCAGGCAGTGCAGGGACACTCAAGGCTACAAAGCAGAGGAAACACAGCTCCTCATAAATCCAGAGAGCCAATCTTTACAGCTTTCATCCAGGCATGGGAGGCTCAGCTTTGATTATTTCTATGCACYGAAGAAGCTTGCAAGAGATTAGAGAGAGTGAGGAA
Organism: Alauda arvensis; assembly: GCA_902810485.1. Taxonomy (NCBI): domain Eukaryota; kingdom Metazoa; phylum Chordata; class Aves; order Passeriformes; family Alaudidae; genus Alauda; species Alauda arvensis. The sequence goes on from CADDXX010000446.1 coordinate 548,770, forward strand.
GGGAGAAGAATAATTGTGTACCAGGTATGAGGGGATCCTTTGCACTCTTGCTCACCATTATCTCACTTTCCAGGTGAGCATCTTGACAACTGCCTCTCCTGAGTAAGTCTCCTGCTCTGATGAGGATCTTCCCTCCAAACAGAGATCTCTTCTTGGGGGAAATGTCACTGACACATTTCCTGAAACGTCTGGGTTTCAGCACACATTCAGAGAAAGGGGATTTGACATTTCTCTTTAGCACAGAGATGCAGGCAGCCCTGAGATGGCAGGCAGCAGTCAGGGAGGCAGGTTTCTCTGCCAGGCACTGCTCTCTGAAGCCAGGGAGCTGCTCTGAAGGCACAGGGGCTGGGCTGGCCCCTGGGGCACTGTGTCACCAGGACTCTGCTCATTTATTTCCCTRCCTACCCAGCCAAGTAAACAAAATGCAGCCTAAATATACCAACAGGGGCTTCTGGTTGACTGCAGCAGGAACTAAGTAAAACTGTGCATAACTTCAGTCCATTTGAATAAGCAATGTTTTTTCATCTACAAGAGAAAGCCTGTGAATTCTGAATGTATGCACATAGCCCTGATGCTATAGAAACAGGCTAATTCTGCTCTGCAGCTCCACAGAATACAAGATACCTGGTAATCTGCCTCTTTGTGAAGCAGTGCTTCTCATCTCACACAGGAGAGGGGAGACAGCATGGAAAGCTAAAAGGACAGCACTTTATCCCTTTGTTAGAAATCTTCAATAGACAGCATTTAAAAAAATATAAAATACTAAATGAGTTCTATTCAAATGCAGCACGAAAGGAAACAGTGCCTAGTCCAGGCTGGGCACAGTGACCTGCCCCAGTTTGTCACTTGAACAAAGGCATAAAAGCAAATGATAAATCCCTATTTTGTTACACAATATTTCATTAGGGAGCTAATTAAACAAGCTCTACTCAAACACAGCACATAAACAATGTTATCCTGGAAGGGGAGCATTTCTCAGAAGATATTAGCTGATAGCACTAACATAAATGATTTAATTTTGTTTCCTTTTCTCAACAGTTAGGAACAAAGAGCTTTTTTCCCCATTACCTCATCCCAAGTAGTTTTGCAAATCAGGCCCGTGTTCACATTCATGCTGTCACTGATAATGGATCTTGTGTCAAATAAGAAGAGAGTAAAGGACCTGATAATAAGTGCAATTATAAAACATCAAAAATGGTAGATCAAAGTGGATTTCCTTTATTCCACTGTGTACACTCACTTCAGAGCTTTTCAGTGTTGCTGTCATGCAGTCCTGACAGGATGTATTAATTTTCTCCATTATCCTAGCAACAAGTATGGCACACTTCAGAAAGCAGCTGACAAAGGCAGCTCCTCATTATTACTCTGTCTTACTTTTATTCATTTTGTTTATAAAAACATTTTTCAAATCCCCTTCTCCTGAGATTCTCAGGCATGATGATAGCCATCAAATGGCTGATAACCTTGTGATAAACAAAATTCAGGGACAAAATCTCTGGCCTTCCAAGTACTGACACTCTTCAAAAAAGGACTGAAGTTTACAGCCTCCAAAAATTTCAATTCCACCGAGCTCTTGTTGGACGAGCTTGAAAACTTTACCTAAATATTGGAGTTTTAATTCATCTTGGAAGGCTATCAAATTTCTGCATATTTACTCAATTCTGGATGGGAATTTCTGGCATAGATGGGCAATTTAACATACAAATTGCTCAGGAGTTAAGCAAACTGGCTCAGCTTCATCCTTCCTGCCTCATCCCCAGGGGTGCCATGACTCAACTCCTGGAGTGGCTGCTCAGGTTTATCACTTCAACARTAGTCAGAAGCTCCTGAAATGAAACACGCAGGACAAGAAAATGTGCATCTCCTTGCTGAAGCCAGCAAAGCACGATGGTTTGCACTAAGTGAGAAGATAATACTCACACAAAACCCCAAACAGGATTATATCTGACATACAGAATTCCATAGGATAAAATCTACTCAGAGCAGGCATGCTCACGTGAAGTGCCATGTTCAAAAAGKACACAGATATTCTGAATTCAGAGCATACTTGGCTAGCATTGACTTCCATGGCTAGTTTGAAACACAAACCTAAATTCCCTAATTCAAGACTACGGCATGCCCCTACACAGCTGGAAACGAACTGAGGTTCTGCAGCATGCTGCCACCACAGAGGATCTGTCTCAAATCTGAGTGCAAAAGTGRATGCAGCAGTTTCATATCCTATCATAAGAATATTATGGCAATGATGTGTGGAAGTGATTTACATCTTCATTATTTCTAGGCTGCAAGAATTGCTATTGCAAGTGCTTTGCAGAGTCATTTGCTAGCATTTAAGCAAGTTATGATTAATGCAATTTGAGTAGAATACATATTGGACAGATAGATTATAGCCCTGCTGACACTGTATGTACAATAATTAGTGCTGTGACAACAGCTAATTATTTATAATTTTAAAGCTTAAAGATTTATCCATAAATATTGTGGTGGAAGTTAATAGATCAGTTCTTTCCATAGCCAAAACAAGGTGACAGAAATTATGCATTAAATAAATGAACGATTTCTTATCAATATTTAAAACTAATGGAATGGCAATCAATAACATCCCAGACACTCAAAGCACTGCTGCAAAGTATTACTGCCAAAATGAGAACATGAAGCACCCACATCTCATCCCACTTGCTGTGCTGTGCAACACAATGGAACTTATTAAAACACAATTGAAAACATAAAAACTGCCTATCTGTGCACAAACAACTGCTCCTGCAATGGCAGGGCAGAGCCAAAGCAGCAGCCCACCTCTGTGCACAGGGCTGAGGGGTGGGCATGAGCTGCTGCCAACCTCTGGGGTCAAGTCCAACAYTGCAATGTCAAATCCACCATTCCAGTGATCAAATCCAACATTCCAATGGCCAAATCCAACATTSCAATCATCACCACCACACAGGGATGCAAACAGTACTTGTGACTGAATTGTACAGAAGTAGTGACTAAAGCTCCAAAAAACAAGGTACAGCTCTAAATTATGAGATTTTCTTAAGCCCTTTCATCCATTTCCCTGTGAGTGCCAATGGAAATAATTCCATGCTTTCCCCTGAACACTGTTTTATTGAGACAAAAGCTGAAATGCCCCTGYCAGTGCTGCCTCCCAGCAGGCTCTCAGGGGAGCAGGCAAAGCTGGGCTGGCAGAACCTTGGGTGTGCTCATTGTTCTCTGGGATTGCAGCAGCATACTGATTTTCCTTCAGCTCTCCCAGTTTTCCAGCATTACAGAACATTAATAATTGATGTTYCATTGATTTGATTATTTTCTTTAGAGAGCTGTCCAGTTCCTCCCCAGCTCAGAGCTGCAGAATGCTCTCAGAGGCATTCACATTTCTCAGTGCTTCTCTGACTCACTCAATATCAGTTTATTAGCCTTAATTTGTACCTTTGTGCTTAACATCAAGGAAGTTGCTTTTTGATTGACTCTGAAGAAACAATCCTTAAAAACAGGAACTGAAACAAAAGCTTTCCCAGCAGAACAATTTTTACAACTTAATGGTACTGGAACAAACTTCTTGGTTTCATTGACTTGGGTAGCAACTGCTCAGTGCAACAAAGAAGCCACTGCAAACAGAGACTCAGTTCCTCAGCTCCTGTAAGTGCTTCTGGTAYCACATTAAATATTAATACAAAACAAACTACTGCTCAACTACTTTTTTGCATTACTATTCTGCGAGGGATCACACRAGGCAGCAGATATAAGACATATGTCAATATTAAATATACCTAAATATGTCAGAAAATCAATTTGCATATAACGAAACAGCTCATGCACACAAAAAAACCCCAACTTTATGAGAGTTCAGGAAGAAAAATCTAAATGTGCAGCAGCATGGAAGAGGCATTCCTAAAGGTGTGGTTTTCCCACTATATTTTAGGTTTGAGGGGAAAAGATTCCATGTGATATGAGAGGCTGTACTTTATATAATATTTAATTGACACAGAAAAAACCARTTATGTTTGTGGAAAATCAATAGAGAAAGAGAAATCTGAAAATAAAGAGTGATTTAAGCACTCAAGAGTGTGAAACAGAATGACAAAACATTCATTACAGTTAAGGCTGACATTCTGTAACAAATGACTTTGTAACTCACATCTGACAATACCAGATTTTATAGGAGAGAATWCATTTATATGGACAATTAGGTAAAAATATTTGAATCTGATTTCTCACTTTTTGTCAATATAAGTTATGGCTCTCTTATTTATTTGTATTTTAAAAATCACAACTCATTTTGAAGAGTTCTTTTGGTGAAAGCTAAAATTGTATTGTACTTATGGTTCCTGGAATATTGATTTGTGACACAGATCAGCAAATACAAGTGCTGAGGAAACTTCATTCCCAAAGGAACCAGGGYTTGCAATGGTCTTTACATTGACTTAAATCTGACAACTGGAAAACTACAATTTTAATATTGAGGCAACTTCTGAACTGGTTTGAACATTTCATTTTTCCTTCACTGTGAAGAAAACACTTTATTAGAAATTCTCTTCATCTCCCTCCTCTCCATAAACAAAAGAATTTGCTGGCAGTTGTTTCATACCCTGGAGCACCTCTACTTCTTTTCCCAAGTGATATTTGACAGAGGAAGTCAGTTCCTTCTCTTTAAATCTGATGGCAATTTTTTCTCCTGAGTGTTAATTAAAGTAGATTTACATTTGGRAAAGAAAACAATGGTCTTTGCTTTCTTTATATGAGAATCTTCCAATATCAGAGAGAAAATACAACTCAACTGAAAATAGCAAATATGAGTCCTCAACTCTGCAAAAACTGATGGAATAATAAAAGGGTCCTACAGAGGAAGGATTAATAGATAAATGCATATCTTGTAATATTAAAAATAAAAAAAATCCCAAACACAGGTTCTTGCTTTGACTCTTTGGAAGATTATAGTCCTACAAGTCCAGATTTTGATAAAAACCATATTTAATTACAAACACCATCATGATTTAACTCTGCTTGTTGCCATCCTGAATCCCACCACTTCTGAGAATGCCAGTATTTGCTATCTGAGGTAAGCATTTAGAAATGAGGGTAAACAAGCAGTAAACAAGCAGCACACCTATTTCACTGTCAGCTAAGTCACGCTGCTTGGGCAAGACCTCTCCATTCTGAAGACCCACATTTCTCTCTTGTGATATATTAGTCACTGATGTTTTTACAGTTGCACCTTTAATTACCCTTTCTCTCACTTCAGAGACTCAGGAAATAAAGCTTGCATCAGTAAATATCACGAGAAATCCTTGCCTGACATTTCAACCTGACTTTCAAATTCATGATGCTTTTTTTCAATTCTGTTTATTAACAAGGTTTGAGGTGAYTTCCTTGTTACTGCCAGGATTTGCTTTGCCAAGCCCAGCCCTGTGAGGTGCCAGTGCATGGCACAGGGATGAGGGATGGTGTCAGGCTGCAGGAGAATGGTTTGTGTTTGAGAGCTGCCCCGTTGTGTGCAGGTGGGGAGCAGCTGGCAGTGCTCCAAGCACATCTGCAGAGCTGTCCCAGCTCTCCTCACTCCCACACACTCTGGGACTGCAGAGGAGAGGCTTCACACACCCCCCTCCATCCCCAAACCCAAACAGGCAYGGGGAAATGAAATAAAGCAGCTCTGGATGATGGAATGGACTATCACAGCAAACAGGAATGGTGAGGSTTTGTGAGGCTGGGGAGATCACAGCACTGCCAGCCCCAGCCTGCCTTCTCTGTGACCCTGCTCCTGCCTGAGACCAGAACTGACCGGGACAAAAATAGTTCTTCTGTTAATTCTCAGTGCAGAGCCCTGAGCCAGTTCACAATGCCTTGGAGGGGGCCAAGCCAGGTGAAGGAACCAGAGGAGGCTTCTCCAAMTTTCCTCTCACACATTAAATGAGTTTACAGTATCCAGCCTGGCTGCAGGTTTATTAATTGACGTGTGATCAGTGAAGGCCTGCTGATGGATAATGAAAAGTTGGCAGGGAATTAAAAAAACCTCAGCTGTAACAATATCTGCTTGTAAAATCACATTTGGAAAGCCAACTAGACTTTGCTTTCAACAAGTTTTGTCTTCCATTTAATTGTTTTGATTAATATCTCAATTTATTTGTATTCTAGCACAGCTAATGAAATTATAAACTCTTGCATCACAGGAAAGGCTGACTCTCAATAGATTTTCCCAGTATAATAGGCTGCAAGCTCAATCTTGCAACATTAGTCTTTCCTTTTCCCACTTTTCTGGTTTCCTGTGACTTCTCACTGCCCAGAGATCCTCAAGCTTAGGTATCACAAGGTCTCCATTTTGCAGAATTACTTTAAAAGGTCAGCTGGGGAAAAAATCCTATCTTTCCTCTGAGAATCCATGCAAATATGCTGTGGTTCTGTTCTCAGGTAAACTGCTGTCTCCTCTACCCTCCATTCCCAATGCCAACACGTGGGGAAAGAGGAGGACCCACACCCTGTCAGACTCTGCTCCTGGCAGCACTCACTARAGGCAACCTCAGCTTTGAGGAGCAGCTGGGAAGACAGGGACTCTTGTGGAGAAATGGCTTCAGAAAGAGAGTATTTTAAAACAAGAAGATTTCTTTTTGTTTAATCATCTCACTATGTATTTTTGTGATTCTGGGCAAACAGCCAGGAAGGGGAAGAAAAAAATCTCCTGCAATCCATGAAACAAGAGAGCACATGAAAATCATAATGTTATGATTCAGCCATCTTTTCTACCTTCCACAAATCCARTACATTGCTCTCTGAGTTTGAAACAGGCTCCATTTCCTGCCAAACTCCTTAAAGAAAGAATGAACTCTGCAGAAAGGTGCCCCAGGGTGTGTCCAGCTGGTGCTCTGTGCTCAGGGCTGGCCAGGCAGGGCTCTGACAGCCAGGGCACCCTCCTGGCCCTCTGTGGCTCCTGACAGGAAACCTGAGGGCTGATTCTGAGCCCTCAAATCCAGCAGCCCTCATCAACCATTTCATGTAGAATGGAGCTAATGCACTTTCTAATGCAGCAAAACATTCCTGTGKCCTGACCTGCCATCCATGGGGAAAGAGGCTCTGTGAGAACCAAATCAATAATAGATTTCTCTCTTTTTGGCAGCATTTTCAGATACTCTTGTGGATCCTGAGACAGGTGTCAGCCAAGGGAAAGTGCTGCTTCCAAGTTCAAAGTGACCTCAGRCTCCTGAGGAGGAGCCCCTCAAGAGGAACAGCACACTGAACACTGCCTGCAATACATCTCTGGTGAAGTATTTCAGCAGCCTGRAGAGCAGAGGGAAAAAGTACAAACGGAAAGGATTTAAGGGCCACCACAAACCTGTTAGCTCAGAGAGCTGTGAAGGATGCAAGGAAAGCTCYGCATCTGCCAAGCCTGAGTTTCACATTCCTGAGGAACACAGAGATGTCAAGAGCCCACACTCTGGTCTGTGTTTAGAAACTACATCTCTCCTGAGGAAAAGTGTCAGGAAACAGTTTAAAACCACAGATGAATCAAATGTAGTGTGAAATAGGAGAATCTCTCTTATCTTAATGTTTGGCAGTGGAAGTGAGCAGATTTAGGGYTGATAGAAGGCCCTGGACAGAAACACAAAAAGGAACTTTTTCCTTTCTCACAGCATGGAGAYGAAGAAGAGAAATAACAAACAAGAGAACAAATTCCTGCACAGGCTCACTTTTCAGTCTCCTGTACCCCTGGGGGCACAGCTGTGTGCCAAGGCCCTGCAGAACAGCTGAGCTGAACCCCAGCTAAGCCTGCACAAGTACAGCAAAATGTGCAGAGGCAAAATTACTTGTTCCTTACAGCATCTGTTTGTAGCTTTTAGTAACCACAAAACACAGAGAAYGTGGGATTTTCACTTTCCAAGAGCATAACTCAACCAATAAAACTGGAGAGCAAGGAAGTTTTCTCCATTTGTCTGGTCACTAAGTGGCAGCACATGCTTAATCTCATAAATAATTCAAGGTAATAGGAAGTATTAACTTTAAAGTAATTATTAGCAAAAATAGTACTTTCTACAGGAAGCACAACCAGCAGTATAAACAAATACTTGTACTCTTGGGAATAATTACATTTATATTAATTAAATGCGTATTTTTCCAAGCACATCAGTGTAKATAAGCATCGGTTTGGGCATTGCATTTCTTGCAACTTATGTGTATGATGCTGCATGAAAAAATGCACTTGGCTCAATCACAGTTTCAGAAAGGAAGACAAGACATGGGAAAGAACTCAACTTCAAGGAAAGGAGTGGAGAGAGAAAAAGATGTTCCTATTATGAGTTTCCTTTGTTCCAGACCTCTTTCCCTTGGCACATTTCTATTCACAATACAGAAGATCACTATTACAGCTTCCTTGGGTTTATACAGCACAGCTGAAACCTTCTCATTCATAAAATGTATGGATTAGTCAGCATGTAAATGATAGCAATAATTAAATTAATGTAGTCACGTGTATTTACACATGAGTGCTTTTGCCATGAGCTATTATTAGCACTTTTAAGTTAATTCATAATGAGGTAGCAGAACTATGTCTGACAATGGAAGCAAAGTGCTGGAATCTTAGAACTTCCAGAGCACAAAATCATGTTCTGTTCCTGTTCTGGCAATTGGCTCAATGGGTGCCCAATCATGCAGCCCTTCCCAAGGTGAAACTCCCACTYCAAACAAATGTTTTCACCCAAGGAAACAAGTCAGAAGCCAAATRAAAATACTGCTCCTTTTCTGAACAAACCCAGCTGTGAGTGGGCTTTGCCAGCAGAGCTGAGCTGTGCTGAGCTGCCCTGGAGCTGCCAGCCACAGAGCTCAGTGCAGTCACATCCCCTCCCTGTGCCTGCAACACAAACCCACCCTGACACACCACTGCAGCTCTGGCCCTTGTTACAAACACTGCAGGGTCAGTGYTCCCTGTGCCTGCACAGGAAGGGCAGCCAGGAAGGGCAATGCTCATGTGAGAAATAAATGCCTGCAGCACATCCCTGTGCCTCATTGGAGCAGCCACAAAAGAGGAGTAGCACACAACTGCAATAGATAATGAGAAGGAGCTCAGCCTTTTCCACACACAAATGCCTTTGTAAATATATTTACAAACACTGATCTACTGCAGTAAAGTTAATAGACTGTTTTATATTCAAATGTAAGTCCAGTTTCTCTGGTTCTCAATGAACAATGGCAGCACCTGATTTACATTGGCTTCAAAGCAATTTAACTTTTTCCAGGGGTCTCAAAACAGTCACATCCCAGCCCACTGATAAGAAAATCACTGTTAGTTCTATTCCAAAGAAACAGGCCTTCAGCTGAGGCAGAAAAACCAAAACACTGGAATAGATGAAAAACCTTAAAAGAAGCAGACCCTGCTACAGCTGGGATCTGAACTGCAAACGACACAGAAACTTTTTTTTGGTGATTTTTCCCAAATCTAAACTGCTACAGAAGCAATGAATGAACAAATAATTCTRCACAGATTTATGCATAAACTCAGTTGCTTTAAACTCTACTTATTATGCTCTTTATTTAACATTAATAAGCGCTGTTTGAATTGCAAAGCAATTGCAAAGAAATGTGTTTATTTTATTGCAGGTACAGCTGTAGTATTGTTTTTGCCATTATTACACCAAGCAATGTATGAGATAGCTAAAAGAAAGCTCAAAAAATTCCACTAGAGCTGGCTGGTGRAGTACAGAAAATGCTTTCTATTTGATTTTGTATTAAAAAGAAATTGGRTATCACAAGTCTGAAATGGTGATGCCAGAAAGATATTTTGAGAGGATATCACAGAAGTCTGCCTTTAGAGAAAAGATGTCAACAAAAATGAGTGACTGAAATAATGTGGAGTACTTYAGACATGGACAAGAGGTACTAGGGATCAGAAATGAATTATTATGCTCTAAAATGATCCAATAAAAATCGAACTGTAGTGCAGTAATCAGAAAATGTATTGGAAAAGAGATAGGTTATAAAAAGAAAAAGGAGCCTTCAAGTACTGTAGGCTATTAGCTACTACTGAGAAATCTGGATTCAAGAGATTACATTTCTAAAAAAATATGCACACAACCAAACCTAGSTGAATTTGCTGTTCAATAGGTAGTGAACTACAGAAATTAAAAWGATAGATTGGAGACAGAATTACAGGCTAAAATAAAAATAATCAATGCAACCATCAATAGGAGTTTTGAAATGAAAACTGTGCTRGCTGAACACACAAGCACACAGGCTGCAGGAAGAATGACTCAATTATGTTTTTCCCCACAGGCAAAGACATAAAAGATAGTTGTAGACACACTGAGCACATCACAGAGAAGCATTTGGGCAGTGCCCCCTGTAGCAGAGGAAGAGCTGCAATTCCCAGTGGTGAACACTCAGAGATGCCCTGGAAGGAATTCATCTGGGCTGGGATGCCTCTGGCCCTGCAGCCACTGCCCACCTTCACTAATCAAACCCACACCAAACAGGAGCGGTTTTCCTTGACCATGGACAAGCAACAAGTTCCCAGCTGGGAGAGAGAGGGATGAGGATTTCTGCAAAAGGCACAAAATGTGAAGTGTCATTTCTAGTMACACACACTTCCTTATAAATATATATCACTATCATCTGCCTTATARAAGTGTGATTGGGCAATGACAGAATTTGCTGTCTCGAAAGCACTGTTTGGGGAAAAATAAATCAAATGGGATGTTCTCAAACCCAGAGTGCCACTTGACACTGACGTGGAACAAAGCAGTGAGAAGGGCAGRCAGGTCTGAACAACACTACTTTGGTATGGATAAAAGGTGTGTATTAATTAATAATATACATTTACTCAAAAATAATTATAGGCAGAGAGGGAAAATGTTTAAAAGCCACACTGAAAGMTGAGAGTAAATTCCTTTCTGGAATAAAATTTAGACCGCAAAAAAGGGAATGCTTTAAYACTGTGTACTGTTTTAACAGGCCACATGAAAATTGTAAAGATTAAAACAGCAGATATGCAGATGCAATGCCCCTGTTAGTCAGAAAAAGTAATAAAGATGGTAATTTTAAAAGGCACAATTTCCCCCACAATACTGACAAAAAACTCATTAGCTGAATTTCCATACATAAACAATTCCATGAATGGCTTAAGTACTGGGGGCACGAGCTCAGGACTTGCATGATATTGCAGCTGAGGTGATGCTGCAGCACTCACAGAGGCATCTCACACTTACCCAGAGCACTTCAGAGAACTCACATGCTGCCTCTGAGACTGCAACATCTCCAAAGGAGCCACTCTGAGGTCAGCAAAAGCATCTTACATTGATAATAACTGCAGCAGAGCTATTGGCACGTTCAGGGAATGTGCCAGTGCTCCCCAAAAGGCACTGACTGCTCTGGTACCATGCCAGGGGATGTGCCAGTGCTCCCCAAAGGGCATTGACTGCTCTGGTACCACCCCAGGGAATGTGCCAGTGCTCCCCAAAAGGCACTGATTGCTCTGGTACCATCCCAGGGGATGTGCCAGCGCTCCCCAAAAGGCACTGCTCTGTCACTGCAGGGCTCTCAGCCTTCCTTCCACACCCAGGAGCCTTCCTGGAACCAACAGCAGAACAACCAACACCACCCAAACACTGAAAGACCAAAAAACCTCCACAACAAAAGCAACAGAGGGCTTTTATTAAGGGAAGGGAAGTGGCCCTTTTCTGTTAAATACCTGAAATATCATAAATCAAACATCTGACAAGCTATAGCAAATTACAGACGCTGAAGGAATTTCACCATGGGGGCTTTTGCATTTTCTTGATGGGCTTGCCTTAATCTATTAGGTGCCTTAAATGATCTGATAGGCAGGAGTGTACAAACAGAATGCAATCCAAAGCACAACAAAAAGGCAAAATAAAGCATACAAGGAACAAAGAGAAAAATATTAAATGACACAGAGGGAATGGGATTAAGACCAATATTTACCTTTATATTTTCAAGGCTACTTACACATATTTAACCTCATGGGTCTACTTGCAAATTAGTAATTCAATTTCCTAATTGCAGCACTGTAAATAGAGAGTGACAGGACAGGAGCTAATGGATATCCCTCAGCCATCACTATTAGAAACACAATCCTGCACTGAGAGGCAGCCACATGGCCACCTCTCAGAGCATGCATTGTTATTGTAATGGAGCTGTTGGTAATAATTTCCTGGAGAAATGAGAAAGCCAGAGATCAGCTTAATGCCTGACTTGTTTACAAAATAACAGTAAATAACAGCAACATCAATTGCAGTGCTGTCACTTGCTTACATTAAACACATGACTTTTATGAAGAGCCAGATTCTAGCCTAATTTAAACAGGTGTGAATTCACAGTAGGTCTATTGACACACACCATAAATTAAATCAGAGCCTTGTCCTTAGCTACATCCTCCCCATGTCTGCAGAACTACAGCACTCAGAGAGCTGTGCTTCTCACACTGCATCAGCCATTCCAGCATTTCCTTCACTAATTAYCTTTATCCCTTTCACAGACACTGTTAACACACTGAATATGAAGTGCAAAGACCTGAGGTGACTTGTCCAAAACTCACCCACCTGCCCAGCAATCAGAATGAAAAACCACCAGAGATTTAAGGACAGTCAAAAGCTCTGTTGAATGGATCACTGCTCCCAGGCCATAAAACAAATACTTAGATGAATTACACAAGAATAATCTTAGATGTTTCTAGCTCATTAAACTCAGCTTTGATCTGTAACCTACTAAATTCTCTACTACATCTACTTATTAATATATGGCTAATATTACTATCCCACCTGTTGTTTAAAATGGTTTTTATTATTGGAAGTATTGTTTCAAACAGAATCTGATCCTGTTGTTAGATTCAATTCCTTCAGCCACCATCTAAACCCAGTGCCTGAGGAGAACACAAACACTCCCAAACAAAGCCCCCTGTGCACCAAGCACTGCACAGAGGATGAAGCACAGAAGCAGGGAGCTGAAGACWGGGAGCCACTGGAAATGGGGTGGCATTGAAAAATGAACTGATTCCAGCAACACAATAAAATGTGATAGCACAGAATGCTTAATCCTCRAAGGAATATTTAATTAGAAACAAGCCCTGCACTAAAATCTCTTTCATAACCTCGAGCAGGTAATGTAATGTTTTTGAGCCCTTATTGGACATTATTGCTGGTACTGGCAGACATCCAGGTGAAATTATGTAATTATGRGCTTCATATCTGATAAATTCAAACATGTAAGTATAGAAATGCCATTTATAACTGAAACCTCTTTCTATTATATTAACCTCATGACTACAGAGGCACTAAAATATGTCATCAACAATGAAGTGTCAATATTTAATGACATCCAGACCTGCCATAACATGCAGCTATTAAACACAGAAATTAAAATACCAGCTAAGCTTGTTGATCTTAAGCATGATAAATTTGTTTACTCACTATACTTTGTAAGGAAACAGAGTAGCTTTTAATCAATTTTAATGCAGAGATAAAAAAAATACTAATTTCCCATATGACTTAATTAAACAGACATTTTTCCCTTCTGTGACACACTAAATCAGAATGAGAATGACTTTTCAGAAAACACACATACACAAAAACCAAACCCTTGTGACCCACAAGGCCACTCTCCATATGCAGAGAAATACAGGACTGAGATACCACAGAGACCTGTTCACTCTGTCCTACTGATAAACACAAGTCTTSAGGTGTAGCATAAGATCAGAAATAAACAGAGAATTCAGGACTCCAGGTTGTCTTTCTCAAGTCACCTGGCTGAAGAGCYTTAAAGCTACACCCAGAAGCCACAGGAACAACTGTATGCAAAATGTGATATAAATGYACATATATACATTTCTTTTAGATCCTAATTCATTGGCCACCAAATTCAAATGAAAAATGTCTTATGACATAAAAATGACGTATGTGGGAAAGTTACTCATCTCTAGAGAAATGGTGTTTTAACAAAATCATTGCTTTGTTCCTTTGTCTTATTTTCTGTCTGAACTATAAATACACTACACACAGGAAGCAATCCCTTCCCCTTACATACAGGGGGATCTGGGAAGGACAGGGGGAGGACAGGGGAAGGTACAGGGATTTAGGAAGGGTCCCAGCACAGGGACCYGGGAAGGAAGAGGAAAAAAAGAAAGAAAACAAAGCAGAAAAGCAAACAAGAGAAGCAGCAAAGGCAGGTTTGGAATGAGTGACTCCTGCTGCAGGAGCCCRTGAAGGTGAGCATTACCATTGTCCCCATCAGACCTCCTGTCGTGGTCGGTGTCGGTGAGGGACAGGGCCGAGTTGGCGCGGCTGGACAGGCAGGAGCTGTGCTCGGACTGGATGCCCCTGGCCCACATCCTGAGGGCTTGCTCTGGGGATGCAGCCCCCTCGGTGTCGCTGTCAGAGCCCACCTCCAGCGGGTAGCTGTGCTCTGGCAGCCCCTGCAGCTCGGGCTGGTAGCCAGGGCACAGCACGTGGGGAGCCTCGCAGAACTCCATGTCTGCAAACACAGAAACGCAGCCGTGAGAAGCAGTGACACCGCGACCGTCTTCTGCAGAATCTGCTTGGAGCATTAACACTGTTCACACTGGCTTTTGGTCAGTGACTCACTCTGCTATCTAATCTACTCTAAGTGTAATACAGTCAGAAGAATAGATAGTAAAATATGTAGTGCTGCACTGTAATTGTGCCTTTTTGTCTGACAGAAATATGTATTATAGCTCAAACACGTCCACACCCACACACTGATAGTCGCACTTCAATTTACAGCTGAAGCGAGCATCTGCAAACACAGACACTTTCTCACGTTTTGCCAGGAAGGCAATAGCTCTAAATTAATCTCAGTAGGTTTTTATCCTAGGGAAAGTGTAGGAAATTTGCCAATAGGGAACTTACAAAATAACATTTAATATATTTGGTTTATCAGGGAAGACAAAGAAAGGGTACTCACCATGGGCTTGCTCTTTGAGAGTGCTGTCCTTGCATATTCACACCAGTGGGTTTGGGTTCTCCAGTGCTGGTGGCCTACAGGAACTTCCCAGAAGAGCAGTGACTACTAGGACTGTACAAGGGCCATCTCATGCCACCAAGCCATCTGAGATTTGAGAGTTGTACAGTGCTAAGAGTTATTACTGAACACAGCAGCTTTGGGCAGCAGAAATCCAAGGACAAACAGAAGGTGGACAGGACCCATAATGTGAATATGCAGAGGAAACATTCTCGAAGAACTACAGGTAAGGAACACACATCAGCAAACTGCACCTTCCCTTGGAGGGAGCCTCTGCATATTCTCACTTGTGAGAACCCAATTACCAATGCAACTCACAGGGACTGTGACAGGGAGTTCTAATTAAATAAGGATTACAGAAGTGCACTCCCTAATYGAACATCAGACCTGGGATGCCATCTTGAGAGACTAAATACAGTATCAAATATGCATACAGTATTTCAGTTTGTAGGAAAGAAACATTAGAGACAAGAGGCATTGATCAAGACTAAGGACAAATACTCTTTTCTACTGTCATCCTAACTAAAGCTTTAATCTACCAAACTAATCCACTTACCAGCTAGTGARAGGAATGATTCTCATTTTAAGCACTCTCTCTTGAAGTAACAAAAAGCTCTGGTATTTTTTGAAGGTTTCAACCACAAGCTACAAACCAAATGCCAAAATGTGAATTGAACCACCTGAGGAAGCTGTCAGTCATCTGTCTCTAGATACCCTTCTTCTGCCATCCAGAAATTCCTGAGGGTCTTGGCTGTGAGCTCAGGGAACAGCAGCCTCATTAGAGGAGGGCCAGGGGAGAAGGTGGGCAGCAAAAGGAGCATGGCCACGGCCCCACCTCCCTGCAGGACTCAGGGAAGCTCCCCCTGCCCTGCCTGGTGTGGCTGCAGGGGATGGCCCATGGCACCATGGCAGCAGCTCCAGCCACCTCAGCTCCTGCTCCTGGAGCAGTAAGACATTGCAGGGACCATGCCAAGTGCTCCTGCAGCACTCTGATCTCTCCTCTCACCCACAGGAGGAGGATGCAGTCCCAGCCCTCTCCTCTCAAAGGCACTGAGGCTGACTCCAAGGTTTGATGGAGATGGCCAAGAGAAAACAGCCAAAGGGTTTGGAAGCAGCTGTGTGGGGAATATTTGGCATTTGAACGTTGTCTACCTTACAACAGGTGTGATTTCATGAAACATCATCTGATCCTTTCTGCCCTTTAAAAGAGATCTTTGCTTATTTTCACCATCTGAGGAACTYCCCCATAATTAAAAATCTTCTCTTAACTTCCAGAATCCCCTGAGCTGATCCTCAGGGAACAAGGATGCAGGCATTTTTACAAGGCTGTCCCTCCAGGCAGATGTCTGCCATCACCAGCCTGGGGGCCATCTTCTCCCTGTTTGTATTTGCATATGCCAAGGGGAAAATTCATCCCACAAAATCCCACAAAATGCTAATTAGATTACACATTTTTAAGAAGGACAGAATTTACCCTTCAGTCTGTATGTTAATTCCTTTTTTTTATGGAGCAGAAGAGAATTTTTATACTGTAACTCATGTTCAACTCAAGTTTAACACAATCTATTGCCTTAACAGTCTATTTCTTAAGTACACAAGCCTTTGCAGGATTTGAACTCCCACGGGATGCATTTTCTGAAAAGCTTTTACAATGGCAGAAGTGGCTGCTTTTAGTCTGCATATCTAACCCTTTTACCTAAAATGCTACRCATTTCCACAAGGAGATAAAGTTCAAGTAGATTTATGATAGGTTTGGTATTACCACAAAGACACAGTCACAAGAGAAATGAGAGAACATTAATACAAAATTCAACTTTCTACATGAACAGTTGACAGAGGAAACAAAAGTGGCAGTTAAGGAGATGATGGAAGGATTTTCAACTCTGGACCCTCACTGAGCCTGTTGTAACACAACTGCTACAAAACAAGTACTTTATCCCACAATGATACTGATTCAGTTTTTCAAAAAGTATACATGAAGAAATACAAAATATCTAATGATCAAGAAAAGGAAAAAAGGCTTTGTTAAAAAAAAATATATCAGTATTTCAATCAACAGACCCCTTTCTTTCTACTTCTAAATTCAATTTTCTATTAAAAAAAAAAAAGCAATCTTCAGAGAGCAGCAGCTGAAGAGAAGTTGGGCAGTGGTGCCTGTGCTGTTCAGGGCAGCTGAGCAGCTCCAGCTCTGCTCACTCAGAGCTGCTGGAAGCTCCACGCAGCTCAGCAAGGGTTTATTTATTTCTGTTTAYTCCTGGTGTAAGAGACTCAGAGAGGGAGGGAGGGAAGGAGGAAGAAATGTAAATGAAATGGGGAAGGTGAAGTTCGCCTTCATTTTGGGAGCAATACATATGCATCCTCCTAAATGAGAAATTTTGAGGGCTGTTGAGCACTCTGCTAAATTTCATGCGTTCAACAGCCCTTAAAATTTCTCATTTTTCACCTGAGGACTGTGGGTTACTGGCTGGTTGCTGGACTTGAGAATTAAATGTGCAGAGATCTTCAGCTGCTTCCTAAAGGCATTTGTGGAACACAGGCTGCTGCATTCATTTCTGAATGCCTTTGTGTACATGCTTTGCATTTRGCCCAAGATCTGACTTGTTTCCATGTTGAGAGCACACCACATCTTTCCTAGGACAATCTAATCCCACGACATTAAGCTCCACTAACCATCCATGCAGAAATCACTGAGGAGGAAGCCAAAAGTGAATTAATTTTCCAAAACACATTACACTGACTATTAATTTGTTTTAGAAATCTCACGTTTATCATCAATTCCACAGCCTGGAACTGTTTCTCAGCTGCATATATTTTAATAAATAAAAATGGATATACATATTACACATGCATAACCATGTAAAATATACCATTTGAATTCTTATACTTCAATAGCAAATGCATCGTATTGTACATTTTATTTTGCTGTATTTCAACTCTTCCTTGCATTCCCTCATTTATGCAGCTTACTTTCTTACATTAACCTCCAGTTGCCAGCAGAGATGATGGAAAGTTCACAAATATCAGTAATAACAACTAAGGGAGGAATAAAAAGAGGAATCACAGTCTGTTACAACACCAAGGAGTGAGATTTGCAGGTTAGCAGCTAAAGGCTTGGGAAAGGAGGCTGCACCTTCAGCAAACTCTTTGGCTTGTGAAATTTATAAGGAAGAAAAAGTCTTTATTCCTCAGGCTTTATTCCCTAGAGGTCCCAGAGGATGAGGTTCCAACTCATGCCTCATGGCAAGGATCTTTCTAGTCTCTTCTTCAGACTAATTCTTCAAGCCTAAAGGAAGAGCAGACTGAACAGACTGAACCTCTTTTAAAATATTCTCCTGGAGTCCTCAGATAATAATTTTTAGTTTTACTATTATTGAGATCAAYATAAATTAACATAAATTCCAAAGCTGGCCAAATCAAAAGACCTCTGCACATTGTCAGGAAGTTTAAACAAGTGTGAGATCCCATGATCTGGCATCAAAACTCATCCCAACTTTGGGAACACAGTCACAACACCATGAAATGACTCCAGTATCATTAGGAGCACTTGGATACGATTTTTACAGCTCTAGACCTCTTTATTTTCCTTGCCCTTTCCTAATGAGAGCTGTAATTATTTTAAAATCCTAAATTGCTCCTTTAGACCTGTGGCACTCATTTCAGCTATTCTGCTCTCTGACTCTGAAACCTCCAGCCTGAGATTTAACCACAGTGTTTTAATCTTTCACAAAGACACAGCCAGATAATTGATACCTGGGAAATGACAAGCCACTGACTGATACTGAAATGGGATTTCTTGCTGTTGACAATTAGCAGGCAGGCACCTACTCTAATGCAAATCACAGGCAGAGCTGATTATCTACAACCAAAACCAAATCCCCTCCATCATCAAATAAATGGCTACAAATGCATTGCTAATGCATGGAAAGATGGTTGGGAGGCTGACTACCCAACACGAGAGAGCCTGGAGTTGGTAAGGTACCAACTTTGTTAGAGAAATCCTGAAAAGGGACATCAGAAAATGAAATCATTTGTATCTGAACAGGTTCAAAGCCACAGGAAGGATTACCTACAGTATTGCACTGCCCATAAAATCTGCTCCTGAAGTTTTGCCACTGTCTGCCTCTCAGACATTTAGTCTGTGGAACAGAAGCTGCACACTGGAGACTTTCTTCATAGCCAAACTACCTTGGATTCTACAGCCCTGAGCCCTCTGTAATTCCTGGCTCTGCAAAGGTGCTCAGGAAGAGTCCAAGCTAAGGAAGAGCTGAGAGTAACCCCAAGGAAATCAGTGTAACCCAAATGGCAGAGACAGATGAACCCACAGTGCCTGAGCAAACTCTGCATGCCCTGGAGGAAAGGCTGCCACAGGCTGATAAGCACAGCTCACACTCCTATTGCCAGAAATACTTTGTGCCTTGTTATTAGAATATTCACACAGTTGGAGGTGAACTAATTGAGGCAGTGGAGACAGTAACACAGAAGGCACTTAAAATGTAATTAAGCCRTGATCAGAAAAGGGACACATAAGGGAGAAAGCACTGAAAACAGAGACTCCAGAGAAAACACCAGATTCAAACAAAAATGAGAGCAGTTATGCATTACACCACGTTCAATGACATTAATATGTACTGCTAAAAGAATCTGTGCAGAATTCAGCACCAAGGCCACAATAACCAGGAAAAACCACAATATACACATCTGGTACAGAGAACCTTCATGCACATGGAAGGGGACAGGAGCTTTGAGAGGGCCCCACCCTCACCTCGCAGTCATGCTGGAGRTGTGAGAACAGGAATGCTATAGGAGCATTCAGTGTATCAATTCTTTTGGTTTTATTCTGTAAAAGCACAGTTCAGCTCTACTGTTGGAAGGACTCTCAAAACCCCAGCCCACACATGCAGTCACTATATCAAGGAGGGGGGGAAAGCCCCAAAATGAAAAGACTTAGAACACGTAACTATAAACTTCCCRAWTTTAACACATATAGCATACTCTCTTTGGAAGAAACTCTGCCTTTGAGAAATACTTAGTGACAGTCTACAGAATTAAGTGTCTATTTTTTCCTTCAGTTTAACTATTTTACAGGGGAAAATCTTATCAGAAACCTCYCCAAGCTAATATCCAGTTATGCAAGGATTTCTTTTTCAGATCAAGAAAAAGGAACCTTTGTAAAAAGGTTCCTTCTAGCAGACAGCTCTATGTGTTAGCCAGACCTGAAAACCCTTTTCCATTGTTTTTCCCTATTAAATTTGTTTCATGCAAGTATGCTGAGTGCAGTCTTCACAAAAGCCAGCTCCCCACAGAATGTACAAGTCACATGTGGATTTYGCCTTATTTCACATTTTCTCCATTTAGTATTGTCTCATTTCCCTACCAGCTGCTTCACCATTTCCTGAGCTGCACCATCTCGTGCTGTGTCCAATATTAGACACAGCAGTGACAGAGCAAATGGGAAATAAACAGCACAGCTGAGCAGGACAACTGGCAGAGGATRCAAGCAGCACATCCAGAAGTGGTTATTAGTGAAAAAGCCCCAGAACATTTGGTTGTGGGAGCTTAAAACACTGATCTTTAAAAACGCAGCAAGATCCTCGCTGACTGGACTCCAACCAGAGCTCAGAGAGAGCACCTGAGCCTGTTCCAGAGCACAAGGACTGAGAGAGCTCTGAGAGAGCCTGAGCCCTGCTCCAGAGCACAAGGACTGAGCACTGAGTTGGAGCAGACATTTCTCTCAGTGCTGGCACTCCCAGGGGAGGGAGAAGGAGGGAAGGATGGGCTTGAACATGAGGATAATTCAAACCCAAGCAGGAGGAACAGTGACCTGCCATGCAGCAAAAGAGAAAGTGAACACAGGACAAAGAGCTATTCTTGCCAAGCTAATAGCACATATGGATTTGAACTACGTTCTCAACACACACATTGAGAAGAGCATGCACACCCCTCAGCTGTCCCCCTCCCTCATCTCCCTGTTTTTCCTCAGTCCAAAACGAGCCATCAGTGGACAGGGACAGACAGCCTGAGTGAGAAGCAGCCTCTCAGATGCTCCACTACTGAGTAACCCCAGAGTTGCTGGCCAGGAAGTGTCACAATTCCGTATTTTCCTATTTAATACAGTTGTCTTCTTGCTTAGACTAGCTTGGTGAAACTACAATGGGCAGATTTGTTAAGCATGCTTTGAGGCCAATTAAAAAAAATAATGATACAAACATTGTAAAATTGTGCTGAATATCGTCAAAGACATCAAGTTTGTAATGTTGCCTCATTTGCAAACAATCTGCTGCTGAGCTGTAACACTGATCTCTTCCCACTGTAATTGGAGCTATTTAGCACTTTTGTTCATTTTAATAACAACAATAAGGATAGTAATAATACTTAGTGAATAGCAAGAAAACAGTATTTATGTATRTTTTCTATCCTTTAGTAGGACTTAYTAGCCAGTTTGGTCTGTGTGAGGGGAGCTGTTGGGGTGACAATAATTACCTGTGAAATGAATATTCCTCACATGGCTGAGTGAATGTTTCACTGGAGAGCTGGGATGATGTGAGGCAGGAGTTGACACGGCTCCCTTTGCACTGAGGTCTGCAGCTGCATGCCACAGAGGGGTGCCAGGAAGGACCTGGGGACAGCCTGCAGCAGGCACAGCCTACCCCTGCTAGAGTTTATAAAAACAACCTGAAAATCAGCTCAGCAGCTTTTGTATTCCTGCCCACCCCATGCCAAGAATACATCACTGCTGTTACTGCTGCAAGCAGCAAATAGTGCTGAGGTACCCAGTGCCAGCCCTTCCCTTTCTCCACAGCTCCAAAATCTCTGTCAGACAACATCTTCCTTCCTCAGGGTAATGAAATTCTTCAGAGACAACCATTGCTAAGGTACAGGCAGTCACTGCCAGCTTCCTGGTGAGCAGCACAAGCCTCCAGCCAGCTGAACACCTGGCAAGGGCCCCAAGAGCCACCACCGAGGGACTGAAGTAGGACACTGAATTTTTAATGTTTCCCTTCTTTTTTTAATTGATGCTATCAGACTGGGGGAAAACAAACCAAACAACCAGCCAACCCAAACCCCAACCCACAAAACCCCAAAGAAAATGTGTGCCCAAAGTCCTCAAATGCTACCAGTGAAGGAGTGAAAGTGTGAGGATGAGCCAAGAGATACTTTAAAAACAATGAAACATTCAACAGTCTGATCCAGCAGCTGCACAAAGATGCAGAAATTAATCAGTAAGGCTTTTTTGCAGGAAACTGGTTTTAAACAGCTTCCAGTAAAACTGTAGCCTTGAAAAGGGAGCCTTGGATTTTAAATGACATTCACAGTTTATTTCACATAAAGACCTAAGTTCAGAAGAATTTGAGCCTCTTTCTCGAAAGTTGAACTAATTGAAGCTCTATACTGGTTAGGGTACCTCCCTGCTGTTTATCCAGATATGCAGCAATGTCATCCACTCACTGAGCTACTTCTTGACAGTTCTTTATTTTGAGACACTAAACCGTCTGACAGATACATAAATGAGAAACCCTGGGAAGAAATGTTATTTTGTTTCAGCATCTGCTCTACAAATGAAGATAAGCAAAGCAGATTTCTAGTTCCAGAAAATGACAGCTCTTCTTTGTTTCGAAGAGAGTGACAGGAAAGACACAGCAAGAGAATGTACATTGAAGCAGACAGGTTTAATGTCAATTAAAGCAGCCCGAGGGGCAGGGGCAGAGCCCTGTGCTGCTTCCCCTGCTCTGCCCCCACTTCCTTACCCTGCCCTGGTGCTTGTTCCTATCCTGCTTTAACTCCTGACATCTCCTTGGACACATTTAACTCCTATAGGAAGAGGCTCCAATAACATAACAAGGACACTGAACAGGTACAAGTCCAGCTTTTGACACACAGCATTCCAAACCATTAACTCAGAAGTTCCA
Organism: Alauda arvensis; assembly: GCA_902810485.1. Lineage (NCBI taxonomy): Eukaryota > Metazoa > Chordata > Aves > Passeriformes > Alaudidae > Alauda > Alauda arvensis. The sequence goes on from CADDXX010000446.1 coordinate 571,647, forward strand.
GGCCCTCCTGCAGATGCTCCATCAGTGTTTGGCACAGGTGAAGGTGGCCATACCTCACAGAACCATGSATGCTTTGGGCTGGAAGGCCCCTGAAGGTCCTGTAGCTCCCCCCTRCCAGGGCTGGGCTGGTGGCTGAGGGCCCCATCCAGCCTGGCCTTGAGCACTTCATGGATGAGTCCCCACAAAKACCCTGGCTCCTGCTGCACTGCCTGCCTTCCTCTGCCCTTCTGATTTGTACCTTAATGATTTCTGGCATTTGACACAATGGGCAACTGGGGATTCAGAGAAGAGAATGGCAATACAGATAGTTTGTATCTGTGCACTGACAAATGGATTGTTAAGCCTGTGTAACATTTGGAGAATGCTTTTTTTTATTCTTTGGATGAGATTTGTTAGCAGGGGATTGGAAATGCACTGTGATCCTTCCCTGGTTTATTTCCTCTCTCTGTAGGCTTTTTTCTCACTTTTCCCCCCTCTCTCGGATATTCACTTTTTAAATCAGAAGAATTACTTATGAGAATGAAACTATTTTTGATCATATGAGGCATTTTTTTCACTGAGATGATGGCAGCTGAGACAGGATAACATTACAGGAATGGTGACAGCAGGTTACAGGCTTTTGGAACACGTTTGTGATCTAGAAGGGAGCACCCACTTCAGCCTCATGGGGAAAAAAGTGCCTGCACATTCAGTTCACTCATGTATTTTCATTTGATGAAGGGAAGAGAAGCATTCCCCCCATGAGATTKCAAATGAGGCACAAACACACAGTTTTCTCACCCCAGTTATTCCAGAGAGAGAAATCTGCAATTACTTGGCAAATCAAGAAGGAATATGTGGAGGGGGTGAGAACCCAAGTGCTGCTTTTCYGTCCCTGAGAGCTGGCAGCTCCTCCCCAGCTGCAAAGGCAGCAGTGAGAGCCACAGGGACCTGCCCATGGCTGCTCCCCTCTGGGGACAGTGCCAGCTCCGTGCTCAGGGCACACGAGTGTGTGTGCCTGCTTGTGCAGGGCACTGCGGGAGGGCACAGAGCACCAAAGCTTTGGCACTGTGCTGTATTTCTCTCTGCCTCGTGTGGGATTGGTTTTTGGCCACCATGGAGCTCATCAAGCTCAGAGCAGATGGTGCAGCACAGCAACGGGAGCTGGAGCTCATTAGCTGTGCCTTCCTTCCGCCAGTCCCAGCCCAGAAATCTGAAGGACCTTTAAATCACCCTCTGGAGCTGAGTCCCTTTCAGCAGCCAGGACAGGGGATGAACTGTGTGCCCCTACACAAACATCCCTTCTTCATGCTTCAAGCCTCTGCTCTAAAGCACACAGGTACACAACAGGCTTAAATTCTCAGACGATTTTCTAATATTAGCAAAAAAGCAAACCCCAACATTAAAAGTCTAGCATCTGGCATTAGCTAAAAAAAACCAACAAAAAACCAAACAAACACAAAAAGGAAGAGCCTAATAATATGGTTACKCTAGCCTTATACATAACGGATTAAAGGGAGAAACTAATAAAGGCTTTTTTTTASCCTTACACATGATTTAAAAACAAGGCAATTGTAACTAGCAGCACATACTGCATACAGCCCAAACTCAACTCTCTGTGGCCCTGGTGCAGACACAAAGCAGATCTGTCCTGAATGGATTTACATAACTTTGGAATCAGAGTAGAACATGGTTATTATGTAAAAAGCTTCTGCTGCTTCACAGATGACAAAACCCCACCGTGACATTTTCCTGACAGGACAATTTCCTACCAGTGCTTGTCAGCATGCCTTTTATTTCTGTCTGGGATGATCAGTGAAACTGCTTTTGACTGGTCAGACGATGTTAAGAGTTACATGTGTTTAACTCTTCCTTCCCAGTAAGCTGCAAACTGCTGAACCTGAATGCACAGCAGAGCAGAGCAGAGCAGAGCAGAGCACACCTCTATTCCTGCACCTCACAGGGAGCTTTCCCTCCTGGGGAACAGAACTGAAACATTTCTGTGGCCTCTGCATCCTCACTAAAGCTGGGATGAACCAGGGGGCAGAGAGGGGAAGGGGATGGCTACAGCAGAGAGCTGAAAGAGAGAGGATGAGGCAGAAGTGCCCGGGGCTGCAGAGGTCTCACACTCACCCAGGACWCTCAGAACTCAGAGGAGCTCACTGATGCAGATTTGCAGCATTCAGCTGGATCTCTCTGCCTATTGCTCAAGATCATTTTGTATGTGCTTTTTAGAAAACATTAATTATATCACCAATCCTTTTGTCCACWAAAAGGGTTTCCTTACTTCTCAATGCAGAATAGGCCCTCTGCCATTCCCTGCAATACCAGCAATGTTGATTTTCTCACACAGATTTATCAGAAATCATTTGCTGTTGGATTCTCCTCTGAGGAATAACTCCATTTTGCCTTGCCCATAATGCAGTTCAATATACTTGCCAGGAAATGAACGTTTGTCTAACCAGAAATTTACTGCCATATGCTCATATTGTTACCAATCAATAAACTTTATCATGCCAATGACTCGATCCCAGATGATTATCCTATCAGCAATTCATTCCTTCAAACCAGTGTTTTCTTACAAATCTATAATTAACCAGAAAGCTTCTCTGTACTGCCAGTATTTGTGGAGTACAGCTCCTTTCATGTTTGCTTTGGTGGAAACAGAGAAAGCTGTGGGAGAAAACAGTTCTAATTAAGTAAACATGTCACAAATAAGCTGGGGATGCAATCTACGTATGGTGCATCTATAAGAACTTGTTCCTCACAGCCAGGTCCATCATGATTTCCCTAGAAAAGCAACACTTCTGACAACTTCTGCCAATTCCACTCCATCTCTTTCAAGGACAAAACAGTATGTTTACCAATTCTTCCAAGAATTAATTTACTCTGTTTGCCAATAGCTCCCAACTATATGATATTGGGTCTGCCAGGAATTTACTTCATAAGATGATCCTGACAGGATGAGACATGGCAGGTTTACATATCTTCAGACAAGCAGGATTCTGAACCTTCCAGTGACTACGAGAAYGCATTTTTAGATACACACATTGTGTGTTTAGCACTGGCTCCTCAGGAGTCAGGGATGCTTTGTCAGGAGGTTTTTGTATCTGCTCACATTGAGTTGTCAGGCCAGCAGAATTTAGTTGGGCTTGAAACAGGCTTTGGTGTTATTTGGTAAATCTCAACTTGTCAGAGAACTGCAAGTTTGAGAGCTGCCCTGCATACTGGCACTCTTAGAAGCTTAAGYACATTTTCTACAAACATGGATATCAAGGCTCATCCTGCAGTTTGAAGCAGTAAAAGACTTTATTTTGTCCCGAAAGAAAAATACCAATGCTTGAAAACTAGAAGATCAGAAAATTCGTACAGTATCTCCTAAAAATTAACTTGAATGGAAAAATCTTGGGGTATGTAATTTCAATAAAATAATCACACAACATGAGTGCAWAGACTTCCTGGTGTGCACATGCACATAACTGACTGCTCACAGGTCACTCCTGAATAACCCAGCTGAGTTCATCCCTGACAACTCCTCRCAGAAATGCACACTCATTTGGCCATTTCTCCAGAGTTATTAATGTGATTGCTTTCAGAGGCAGCGTTCTGGAACAACGAGCTCAGCAAGGCACAGGGGCAGGTCTGAGGTGCCTGCAGGGATGACTGGCACCCTCCAGCCGTGCCCAAGGCAGGGATGGGCAGCTCACAGAGCACCCATGGCAGCAAACACTGCACACACYGAGCTCTGTGAGGCTCTGCTTTCACTGCCACAGGAACGAGGGAGCTGCTCTGAGGAGATCCCCAAGAACATTTCYACCACCCACGGGTACAACAACACAGCCACAGCTCAGGTAATGAAACTCCCACAGCATGYTCAGGATAAAGTCACAAACAACAAACAAACCAGTCTGCTAAACAATCCTCTGCTGAAATCTGTGTTCATGGCCTTTTCTTCCCAACAACAGCAGCTCTGCAACCCTTTGGAGGGAACAYAAGCACACAGATTGAGGCAGCCAAGTGTTCTTACTGCCAGGAGTTACAGGTACTTYCACACAACCCCAGTATTATGGGTGTAACTTGAAGCAGAGTATCTGCAGTAAAAACCAAAAATGCTGCAACAGCGATGTAGCACAGCTGTTCCAAACTCCACATTCATTTACACATCACAGAGGAGACAAATTTTCCATCTTCAAACGGCCTAGTTTTCATTTCCTTGTAGAAAAATAAAATTATTTTTATCTTCAGAAAATTGAAAAGGCTTTTCTGAGTAAGCAGAGGGCTTTGGGGGCAGGGTGTGTGTGTGATGTGGCTTRTTTGAGGATTTGGGGTTCCTCTGGTTATAAGTAAGTACTGTAAGTTTTAGCTGAGAAGGACTGGCCACACTTTAATGTGATTTAATGTAATTTAAGCACTTCCTTGAAGAGCAGGGAGGGACTGGCCCTGCCACCTGCTGCTGTTCCCTTTAAGGGACAGGATTTTCATGGCTTCTGACACTGATTCCCCCAAATGTTCTCCCTGTGCCCCCAYCCTGCCTGGACTGGGCACAAAGCTGCTCATTCCTTCCATTTCTTCAGTCTTGGTCTCCAGCTTCTGTCCCTAATCCTGACCTGAGTTCAACTATCAGCACTGCTCAAATATTTCTCCTAATCAAAAGGCTAAAACAGAAACTCAGCTCTGGGGTTTTGTCTTCCCATACACTAATTAACTTCAGCTTTTAAATGACTCGATTATGTGTATGATAGAGATGTTATGAGAATTGCTGTGTTTGAGTTCATTCACAGGCTCTGGAAGCACATGCAGAGGCAGCCTGCAGCCTCAATGCTGGTTTTACAGCAAAATGCACCCAACATATACAAAGGCATAATKAAATAATTAATCACTCAACATTATTAAGAGGAGTAGCTGCTACTGAAGAAAATATTTGTAGCTGGCACGTGATGATTTCCAGAATACCAGTGTCCATCCTGCTAAAAAGGCACTTTTACTTCAATAAAACAAAATCCTAAATTTCTGATATTACAGGATGATTAAAGCTAGGTAAAAAGTGGGTTGATACTATAAACCTTTGAGAACAGAATGTTTGCTCAACTCCTGATATTGTTTCACAGTGCAYAATCAGGAAGCAATAATCAGAATTAGTAGATAAAATAACTGATTTACCTTGTGTGGACTGGTCAATGGCTTTTCTTTTTCTGCTGTGACTGTTGTAGTTAAGTCTTAGCTCCTGGCTATATTCATTCAGGGTTTCTCTTGAGTCATAGGATTGCCTTTGCTTGCCCCCATCCTCACTCTCATCTGAAGAGCTTGTGTAAGTTAGATCCACCTCGTGTTTCACTTTGGCCAGGGGCTGGTAGGGTTTGCAGTCCATCTGCTCCATCTCTGGTCACACAGGCTCACAGTCATGAAAACAGCTGGAATGCCTTAAGGAAACAGTCCTGGAAAACAACACACAGAACTCATTTCAGACTTACTATGTACTTCTATGTCAAAAAGGTCCCATTTTATTTATAWTACCCAATTAAATTTCATTAATATCACTATAATCCAGGAAAGAAACTGAACATGWCATATTTTACTGTTTTAAAAATAGAATTAAAATAACAGCTACTTGAAGGAAAAAAYGAAAACCAAATCTTAAGCACTGTCCTGTAAGACCAAGCAATAACTGTATGTATAAAATATATTACAACAACTTCTATTTGGTATCAAAGCTGAGATGGAACAGTTACTATTTCTCTAAAGGGATGCATCTTCATCTTAAGTGAAAAGAACATTTTATGTCTTTTAAAATATAAAAATTACATATTGGGTGTATTCTATTTCACTGCTGTACTTCCAGATGTATGATAACCTGAATTTAAACACTGGCAATCAAATACCTGACCTTTATTTCATATTTTGTTTGGAAAAATACAACACAGTAAGCAACTCAAAATGCTGAAATGGGGCAGGAGTATGAAGAATATTGCCTGGATGTTTACACAGGTTTTTCAAATAACTGGCCCTCAAGTAACTAAACAGAACTCCCAGGCAATCAATACCAAATTGACCCTGTCAGCAAAATGATAAAGTCTCATAAAAGCTTACAGTTCCTCTAAGTGACCTTTCTATAAGTGTCTTAATGCTCTCCTCCTCACAAGTAGCACTTTTTTGCCCTTTCCATCACTGCTCTGTTACTGAAAGGTTTCACAAAATAGGTAATAAAAATACAAGAGAAAAATATTATGTGCTTATTATATAAATAGAAAAATATTACATGTTTATTATATACAYAGACATATGAAGAGGTGAAATATGTATTTGGGCACTGAATAGCAGGTAATTCAAACCATATCTTAAAATAGATATCATTGCATCTTACAGTCAATTCTGCAGAAGAACAATAATAATTTAAATTCACAATGACATACTTTTGCACAAAGCTTCCTATCTACTGGTAGGAAAACGCCACCGTCGAAGCAATGGAACCAACACAGACATGGCTAGGGTTCTTGTTTGTTTTTTTCTAAGTGCACACTGTGCATGCCCTTTCCCTGGGATCAGGATGCTCTCCCCTGAGCCCCCAGGTCCCTGCCCTGCTCAGGCAGCAGTGCCCCAGAGCTGAGCCCACTGTAACAGTGCTTTATAAACCCCGGAAAGGCGGCTCTGCACCCACGGGTGCCCGTTTAATGAACAATTTCCACAGTGCCCAGCCACCAGCAGCCCCAGCACATCAGTACTGGCACCCCCAGCTGCTTTCCAGTAAATCCAGAATTATTACAGAGCTCGGGTCCTGGTTGCTAATGAGGATCATGGAGCTGAGCAGGGCCCTCCAGAACTGTACAAGATCAAAAACATGAGAAGTGTAACCTTTGGTGGCCTCAGCTAATCATTATGTTTAATACTCAGATATTCCAGACTATTCAGAATGAAAATGTAATTGCAGTTAYAATGCTACAAGATAACCAGGGAACCGTGCTCCTTCTCTCCTCTATTTCTCTCCACACATACCCCTGTGTGAAAGCTGCTGTTTGCTTATTGCCTTTCCAGCCCAGCAGTTGCTGGGAATGAACTGCTAAGCACCAACATCAGCTCGGGACCGCTGAAGGCAAAAGGAACAGCACCTTTATTCCGCAGGTCTTTCTGAAATACAAGCTGCCAAACATGAAAGGCAAAACAGAGCAAACGCTCTTGATTTAAACCTCTGAGAAATGCATTACCAAGAAAAAAAAAGCAAAAACATTCTGACCTTGTAGGTACTTTCAAAATATTTTACCCTCAAATATTTGTCTAGAGATTATAAACAAAGGAAGTCCCTTTGAATTCATCTTACACAACACAGCAAGGAAGAGACCAGCTAAAGGAGCTGAGTAGCATTAGAGCAGGAAGAAATGATGTTTCTGTGTGATACATGGAATTAGGTATTATGAAAAAATATAGAAAATCTGCCTGAGCATGGAAGCAGATAATGCTTTTCAATGGAAGGAAAACCTCACACTGAAATCAAGAAAGACTGCAATCCCTACAAGATGGACTAAGAAACAGAATTAAAAAAAAAACCCAAACACCCTTAAAAAGAACAGATGCACAGACAAAAGATGACAATCTTAGAATATGTTTTTTCACATAACTTTCTAAATCAGATCAGTAAATGCAAACCAGAGTCTTCAGGGCCATGCTCTGGGTTTAACACACCCCTAGAGAATGTGCTCTTTTAACTTTTGGAGGGTTTACCCTGGCTCACACATCTACGTGTCATTGTGATAGATGCAGGCAGAGTAAGGCTCATTTTCACATTTAATGATCGTCATTTAAAATTAGTCAAAGTCTCCTTTAACTCGAGTAATTCACAGTGTTGTCCATTACATCTCAAGTTGCAGAGAGAAAAGCCTGCAGAATGAAATGGTGAAGGAAGTCAGGTTGTTGCAGTATTTGGTGGCATATGGCAAGACTGAAAGGGATCTTACAAACACACGTTATGTCAGCTCCTCAGCTGAGCTGCAGAATTGCTGTCCAACACGTGCCCTTCCCTTCCCTTGGCAACTGCCACGGATTCAGAAGCAGTCCCCGGTGTTTGCCTTTGGGAAGTCTCTGTTTGATGTTACTGACATGTGAGGACAGTTGAATGTTGGTGCTGTTGGGGACTAAAGAGGCAAATACTATAAAAACACGTCTATCTGTATCTGTATCTGTCTATCTACACTGCTCTAATTTAGCTATCAGTGCAACACAGGAGTGAGGTGTCCATGCACTTGTGCATGTGCAGGAAGGAAAAATGAAGTTTGTCTCAGCCAGGAGTAACTTTGGGAGGAACACTGTTCAAAACACAGCRGTGCTTGGAAAGCAGCATTGCTATGTGACAAGGAAAATGATTGTGCTTTGGTTATTTTTGATAATGCAAATTGGCATAGCCATCACATTGAGATAATTATTGTCTCTTTTCCAAATGTGTGCTTAATTAAGAAGATCCAGTAAGGCTTAATTAGCAAAAAAGTAATTGTTAAAATCAGGTTTAGCTGCTCAGAGATTACAGAAATTGAAAATTACATGTTCTGTGTAGATACTATTAATTTTTTGAGACACCAATTTAAATTTTGTATCACAATAAACTGAGAATAATTTACAACACATGAATACTGTGGAACATCTAAATCACAGATCAAGTATTAGATTTTCACTGATACCAGGATGCCTTGGCAATGGTGTTTAAAAACATTCAGCTGACCATTTTTTCTTCACGTTYATTTCCCCTGTTTTCAATTAGAATCATGGAAGTCTTCTTTAAGCAAATTAGACATTCACCAGGGTATTTATGGACTATCAAAGCATATGAACAAGTCTAATTATTGTCATATCTGATGAGACAAAAGATTTCACATCACAATAAACAAAAGATTTCACATCACAATAAAGAAAGTCACAACTTTCCTGGTAGATTTTTCCCCCCCTGGGCATTAGGAGTTGTTGTGGTAGGTCTCATGGGGCTTTAGCTTTTTCCATTTCCCTTTTCAAAATCATAAAAACCACCTACTAAAAATCTGTGAACCAAAATGCTGACAGCAGCTCCCTCCCTCCAGGTGAAGTTTCCTAATGGGACACATCACCTGAAATATTATCAGCATCTCTTTAGCACTGGCCACTCCTCAGATTTGATGTGCCTTGTTCATATTTAGATTCATAACCTTTGGGGGCAATTTATTTCTTGCTACATTCCAGGATTGCTAGAAGCAGCTCTGATTCAGCCACCTGTTTTATTTCCAGCAGAGGCTCACAACATTTTGATCTATACTGAATGTCTTGCAAGATTCTCAATTAAGCTATCACAGCAGTGTTAAGAAGTTTTATAAAACCACCATTATTTACTGCACATAGAAAGTGAACTTTTCAGTCTTTTCCAAAATAGTTTTCTTATCTTCTGCTCTTCTACCTCTGGCAAGAAACCATCAAGTATTATGCAGTTCTGACATCACCCACGAAGTTAAAACTTGAAAAGCTTTTCWAGCATTTGAAGTACTTTTTGCAGGAAGACCTGACTACTGCCTGACCACAGGACCAACATCTGCTTCACCTTCATCTGCAGCATCACTCAGGCTGCTGTTCGTGTGAGTGACACCATCATGCCTGAGAAGTGATCTTTCTGTTCCTTTTCTTCTTGCTTTGATGTCTGTCAAAGTACTCAGTGTCTTCAAGTGCCATTGTTCTGACAAGCAGACCCTCCCAGCAGACTTGTACTCCATCCTGTGACTCCCAGAACTGCTATTATTTGAGCTGGTGTCAGATTGATTTTCTTTCTGTTCATGATAGTGCTATGATCTTGCAGGGTTGAAATTACTGCTGATTTATGCCTTGATGCAACCCCTTGAGAACTGGCTTGTATCAGCATGTCACCTCTGAAAAGGTACATTTGAATCCTTTGAGATCTTTTTAGTGGAACCTTTGTTCTCATTTCAATAGAGAATCCTTTGTAATGAATGTTTGCTAGAAATTTCTCCTGCAAGTGCCAAGAGTCTTCTGTAGTGCAAACTGGAAGTACATTTTGCATCCATCCATTATCACCAGGCTGTGCAGCCTTCTTGGCAGAGAGTATTCTATGTTGTCCATCCAAAACTTCAGAGTTTTGCAAACTGATGATACCATTTTCTTTAGTACTCTACGAAGAAAATGCAGGTAGTGCTGGCACTGAAGAAYGGGGAGATTTCCCAGCTGCATTCCCAAAGCTGCAGCTGGGAATGGAACAGACTACAAACACACAAACATGCCTCTGGGGTGTTTGTGGAACACTACTGCCTTTTATGCCCAGGCCTTCTTTTATTCAGACTTCAGAAGAGCAAAGATACTTGYTGTTTAAGCATTATTCACATTTTTACATATTCTGCCTATTAGCATCACAGTTTTTKCACTCTCATTACAAGCAGCTTCCTGACTACAGCTTTGTGAGCTATTTTCCCCCAAAAAATAGGGAAATAGTGTTTTCTGTAGAAAAACAGCAACAGGGAGGCACTGATTTTACATTTAAACAATTCCAATATGGCAAGCTGCAGTTGAAATCATCTTGCTCTTACCATCAGTCTCTGAAATACGAATGTTTTGGGTTTTTTACTGCTGGTAGAGCTGTTTGTCCATGCCTTCTTTCAGTGTAAGTGCTTCTGGTACAGATACTGTCTTTTCTCCTGGTTTAGGCTACACTGTCCCCAAAATCCTTTCCTTGGAGACTGGTATTCTGCAATAACCAATTCCAGTTCAAAAGTAAATGGGACTTTGCTGCAACTGCTTCTTCCCACTAAGCAAGAGACTGACCAGAGGTGTGTAAGAATCAAGCAGTGCCATTGTTCTGTGTGAGTGCTGGCAGGCAGATGGAGCTTCAGAGAGAAATCGGCTCCGAGGCTCAGTGACTGCCAAGGGGGAACAGCACAACCACACCACGGCATAACATGGGAAAAATGAAACCTTTACAAATTCAACCATGCCACACTTCTGCTTTTTCAGTGCTCAAAATTCTCAGCTACTTAAGCTCTTCTATATGAAATACATTCCTCTAACTACAACTGTGGATACTCCTGTTTCTGAGTGGCCAGGATTTGATCTTACCCTTGTGTAAAACTCCTCCCCTTCAATTGCCCATAAAGCCCCATGACCGGCCCGGGGGGAARATCAGTGGATTCTGGAGCTGACCARTGCCGACCCGTGYGGTGTGTTCCCCTGCCAGGGGGAACTGTGACCTCCCTGCACACCATGGACACGAGCTGTTACACACCCTCATGGCAATAACACACCCTTAGCACCTGGACAATGACTCCTTTTAGCTCAGCTCCCTCTCTTCAGCTGAGAAACGCCAGCAAGGAGACAGAGGATGAAACTGAAATGTGGYTCTTGGCTGTTGCTTTTATATATTTGTACACATATCTATCCATACTAGCTGCATTTAAAGAAACAGGATCATTGTCCTTGTGGATAACGATTCTGCCCCTGCTAATTCTATTTACATTGGGAGCACTGCAGTGYACGTTTAATGTGGAGCAAGAAAAATGTCACTTTCCTTTCCCAAAGCACCAAAAGACTCCTTGCACTGTCACAGAACACAATTATATGTTAGAGCTCTGCTGTCTCTTTCCAGCCAACAAGGCAAGAAAATGACCTTTCTTTAACCTATGGCTGAATTGCATTATGTTTGGTTCAGTGGATATCCTTTTTTATATTCTCCCATATCAAACACATCCACACTGAGGTTATGAAATGGGCACCTGCCTCTCACATCTGCCAGTGATTTCATTTTTTCCAAAAACTTGCTTTCAGGTGAGGAGGGATGTTAACTCTMATCTCCCATTCCATATCCTAGTAAATACACCATTTGTAAATACCCAAAACCACTCAAAGCTGCAAGGGCACTCTGCCAGCAGGATTTGGGTATTGGCTGCTGCATTTTGCCCTGAGACAGGATCATGTGAAAGGTCAGGAAGGAATCTGCCACCCACAGCACTGMCTGTGTGACACTGGGACCCTGGGCAGGATGCCCATGCCCTGAAACAGCCCCCATCTCTTCCCCACTCTGTGAAACCAGCTGCATTTCTGTCTGTCCCCATTTCTGGGCAGGCTGTAATGAAGGGACAGACGTTCCCAGCACAGGTACCTCAGCTGTGCTTTGGTTCACAGGCACAGGGTGCTGGGGGAAGCAGAAAAGTGCAGCTGTGACATTAATGAGGTAAGCCAGTGCTGATGTGCACTCGAGARCAAGTCAGCAGGGGAGGATTTGTGAGCACGATGCTGGATGATAAATATCCTTCTGAAGAAAGCTGTGCCACAAGGCTTCACAGGGTATTTAGTACATTTTTAAAATTAAGGAAGTTCAGAGACTAAAGAAGACCATGAAGATCATTACTTACACACATAACTCATCACAAGCAGCCACCTAAATAAGCTCCCCCAGAAAACATTTGGCGTCACTGCTGATCTGGAGGCAATTCTGAACACACATCTCAGTGCTTTTAGGTGCAGAGGAGCTCCAGGGTTCAGCAATTTGTTATGTGACAAGGTTTATGACAACTGTTATTAAAGATGACTCACATTAATATAACTGCTCTGAGAAGAGAAGTTGTGTAGCCTAAGGATACCTTCCCAAATGCTACCATTTCACCAGCACTCTGCTGGACCTGCAGAGAGCACCAGAGACAGGCTGCAAACATGCACTAACCTTGGGAAGATCGTTCTCTTAAATTGTGCTCTTGAAAGCTTATGTCTGATTTTCTGCTATTACATTTCACTGAAAATGGAAWGAACCAAACATTCAAAACAAAACGAAACAGCCATTTCTTGTTCTGTAGGTAAAGAAATCTCTGTACACAGTCAAAGAGCAGTTTAAGGCTTTTTTGGAATTCACTGTGAAGTAAGGATAGGATCTCCATTTAAAAAGAACTGCCAYGAGAGATGTCTGCACTGATTCCTCTGAAGACCAAATAAAATACAGCTTCATGTGCACCTACAGCAAACTGTGAAATTAAAGAACAGAAGTGCAGTGTTCAAGATGAAACAAATAAAACCCCCAGCTAACCAACTAACCACAAATAAAACCCCCAGCTAACCAACTAACCACAGCAAAGACCCACCACCAAACCACATGAAAAACAACCCCCCACCCCCCCAAGTCCCTGTAGCTGCACAGTGACATCCTCCTCATCCAAGGACAAGTGTGCAGATGCTCCCAGAGCACAAGTTCTGGCACAATCCTTTACTGAGCACCTGGCTCTCAAAAGGAGATATTTGTTTGTGCTTTTTACAAACACATGGAAATCTTCTGGCTTCAAAAMCACTGCAAATAGAGTTGTAAACTGTGCAAATTCTTGACCACCTAGAAAAAAACCCCAGGAATTCCTTACACACACAGAATCTCCTTATATTCTTATATCATATCCTTAAAAAGTCACAAGGAACTCAAATCTGTAGCTTGAACTATAAACACTGCCAGGAAATTTGATACCAAAATCATCCACAAAAGATCTATTCCTCMTTTCAGCTCCAGTAACTGCTCTTTAACGTGACAATCCTAAATCTCCTGCTKAAATACAGTGTTGAGGGAGGTGGGAGCTTTTCAGGACATTGTAACACCAGGACCTCGGCAAAACCAAGAAATGAACAAATAAACTGATTTCTGCTTTAGTGGGGAACAAGAGAGACTTTCATACATTAATGAGAAAACACAATTGCAGCTGCACCAACCAGACACCACCCTGGAGGAATGTGAATGCTGTCTTAGAGTTTTGTCATTTACTTTGGAAAAATTAGCTCATTAAGATTAAAATACTTAAAAGTTACAGAATTAAGGTCATCCTCAGTGTTATCCTCTTAAACATTTTAATGTGAATTCTGAGCAAATAGAGTGAAACTGCTGGAGCTGCAATCCTCACCACTTCATTGACTTTCCAAATTAGAAACACTTTTCTGATTTTTTTATTTTTCTGGTGTGGGAACAAACATTCTTCTAAATCTGAATTACTTCTAAAAATTTACATGGATTCCTCTAAAACTCAAAGGGAGCTGCACCACACACAGTGGCATAAATGGGTTTAAACACAAACTTCATGGATTTAGCAATGTAATCTGGTGATTTCTGCTCTGCAGTTCAAATAACAGAACCATTACACTGGGAGAAACACTGAAAAAAAGTCTTATTAGCAGCTTGAGAAGGTCCATTTTCCAACCACAGGTGTTTGAGGCTGAACTACTTCAATAACTTGGCTTTAAATCAACTTAAGCCATATTACAGTTCAGAAGTGATTCAGATAACAAACTGTATTAGGTGAGTTTGGAATTAAAAACCCTCCTTTATCCATTCAGGAGAATGAAAGTAAGACACAAGTGAATACTTTAATATGGCAAACAAAATGTTAAAAAGGGATTTAATGRTTCATTACTTTTTCTAGATAACATTCAAATATTGGTGCACTCTGATCACAAATTAATCAGTTGACCAAAACACCAGGTAAATTTATCTCTCTGATGAGTTTAAACATAAAAGAAAACATGAGAAATTGAATTTTTATACCATAAATATCTTGGCTGAATTTGGAATGTAATCAACATTATCATATTTACTGAACACTAAAGACTTAAACTAATGAGTAGCATGTGTTTATCTACCAAATTTCAACTTGCTAATCTAGTCTGATCATCATTTTCCAAGTCAAATGGTTATGAGAAATTCTCAATGAATGTTTAATAATGATCAAACGACTTTTTACAGCAAAACAAACAACCCAGACTTAACACAGAATGCACTTTCAGTAGCATGTGAAAACAGAAAATAGGATCTGCCAGAGATATTGGTGTTCATAATAAAAAGTAACTCACYAGGAGAAATGTGTGCATTCCCTGCAACGACAAGGTAAGAAAGCAAAACATTCAGTAACCTGTGTGGCTGAATTTATATAAAAATATTCGTTTGGATTTTAGCTAATGGATACTAATACTCATGTAAGAAATAATTAACATGCAATAATAAATATATTTCTGAAAAGTTATCAGAAACATGAAACATCCAYGTAAAAAGTGAAGGCTTCTGCCCATGAGAAGTATCCTGCTCAGAAGACARGGACTGACTGAGAAAAAACCTGAGTAATGATGGCAGAAAATSAAGAGATGTCACTGCCAGTTCCCACTGATGGGTCACTGGGATATTGGCACAGCCTCACGGGGTCCTTTTCAGCAGSTCCACATTTTCCCAAAAACACAACCAGAACCAAAGAACAGGACTCCTGACTGTCAGGTTTTACAGCTCAGCACCCAGACCTTTATACTCCCAAGCCATGAAAGATTATTTCTGATTGAGCCACATTAAGCAGTGAACTCCACAGTTGGTTTAGATTTTGTAATTCAGAGCTCTTTGAGCAGGATTAGGTTGATCTCAGCACAGATTCCTGAGAAGTTAAGGTCTCCCAGATTTAAAATAAAGAAAGAAAGGAGTCCAAGTTAATAATCAAAACCAGCCTAATCAGATTAAGGTTGTGAACTCTGGACTACCATAGYATTTCCCAGCAGCTTGGTGTGCTTAATCCACAATTGGATAACTCAACACAAAGCATTTCTATCAAATATTTCCTTGCCAGACACTAAACCTATTGTTTTGGTAAAGGAAATAAACATCCCTGCTAAATCTAATACAGTATTTAACCAAGATCTTTAAGGCTGTGTTTAAAAATAACATTAAAAATTCTTTCCACATTACCTATCCTTTCAATTACTTTTTATGAAACATTTTCAAGAAAATATTTAATATATTTAAAGAAAATATGCCTTCTCCTTTATCTACACTGATATTACCAGRGCTCAGTAGCACAGAACCATTTCAAACCAGCATTTCATCAAAGTGGCTTGGTTCTCATCAAATGTGGTGTAAGTGCCTTATTAGCAAAGGTCATGCTCCTGGTCCAACATGATTGGGTACATTTTACTTGTCAGTTGAGCTTGGATGAACACACACAGGTACCAGATTGAACAAGTTGTGCAGATGTTCCCTATCAACTCCTGACAAATGAGAGATAGGTAAGGACACACTCTTCACAACTACAAGGAGAAATTAAAAGTCTGACAYGGAATTCAACTTGGCTTGCAGCTAAGAAAGTGCACTTTCCTTTCACAAATTGTAAGCCATTAATAAATGGCATTTGCCAGAGYGTTTCAGAGCCACCTAAACAGTCCAACTGGATTTGTCTATTTATTTTACAATAAATAAATAAACTACAGATCCCTGAACTGTAAATTAGACAGCTTTTGATTCTCCAATAATATTCGTATTTCACCACAAGTAACAAATTTAATGCCAATGACCATTTAACTTCTAAATAAAAGTGCATCACCTCTCCAGTACAATCAACAGGGAGCTCCTTGACTCTGAGCATATTTTTGAAGAACAGTTTAAGCAGTTGTATATATATATATATATATATAAATACTGCCTTGATTTTGCACTGTTCCTTCTATCCCCACGAAAATTAGAGATAAACGTGAAATGTGCAGACCAGGCACACTCACTGCTTGGTTCATCAAAGAGCTGCCACTGACAATGGGATCACACATCCAAGTCCTACAAAAGCATCAGCAGCTTTAGATCCCTTTGATAACATTCACCCTTTGTTGGTTCCTGAACAGCTCCCATCACTTTGTAACACTCTGCTATTATCAAAGCCTCTGAGAGCTATTCCACCACAAATAATGCACATTGTTCATTGCTCATCAGAAGAATAGATCATAAATATCTCCATGAAGTTTAAATTTCTATCAATAGGTGGCAACACTGTTATGTGTAACATAYGAAGCACATGTGTTTATGCACGTGTGTGCCCAGACAATTTCTATCCCCCCCAGCACATTTTGCCCACGTTGCCTCATTTTGCTTTAAATGCCACCTGACACCATTTTCCAACAACACAAAGCCARTTTAGTTTCTGTGCTTTTTCTAGAATGCATGTATGGAGGAGCAGGATATTTTCAATGATGGCAGTAATTCTCCCTGGTGCATTAGGAGGCTAAGGTGTACCTTTGTGTATGATCAGTATGGTACCATGGGTGCTCCTGGGGGAGCAGATTTTCAGGAAGATCAGGAGTTGCTCTTGCCCCTTGTGATGCCCACATGGCTGCCAGGGCACTTACAGAATTTTAGGGGTGTTGAACCTTTTGCTTGTTTTACATTGCAACGTGCAGCASAAAAATGCCAGTGTGTGGAACCTGAAACTTCAGTCATGATCATCTGTTCAGTGTGTCTGGTGTTGAGCCCCACATCCCAAAAGTGTTGGACACGCGAACAAAGGGTTCTGCTGGGTGATTTGCAGTTGTTGCACAGCAGCTCCTGCCCTGTCAGGCCATGAGGTGCACTCACTGGAGCTCAGGGGAGCTGCCACAGGGAATATCAGAGTTTCTCAGGCACAGAACTGCCCCTCCTGCCCCACCCTGGGCAGGGTCCCCGGGCAGATCCCACTGTGCTCACCAGCTCTGCTACAGCTGAGGGACCTCCACACCAGCTCCAAGCACAATGCAATCATTAATTCACTTCCCAAATACGTTTTTTATAAGGTTCTATCACACTGAACACGAATAGCTCTAGAAGGCCTGGTGCTACTAAACTTACATTTCTATATACACTGTTAGTCTGCTGAGAAAAGCTAAAGCTTCAAAGAGCAGGATTATACAATGAGATAGCAGCTCAGAACACACAGATAGACTTTTGTTATTTTCTGAAGTACATTCATCTCCATTTTTAGCAGGAGTCTTTTTTTTTTTTAACTAAAGAAAAATCCAACTGTGTATTCCCAACTGATAAGAAATGAATTTGGGTGTCARTGCAATAGAAAGCTGCAGGAATTTTGATAAAAGCTCTTTCTGGTGGGGGAAAAAAGGCATCAAAAAGGTTATGCTGGACAATATTTCAGGTACCATGGTTACAGCTGCCCAGAGAAGGCTTCCTGTGTTATCTCTCTTTGGATGTTCCATGAATTTTCAGTTTAGCAGCAATGTCACATGCTGGGTAGGGTTCAGATATCATAAAAGCAATTTACAGATTACTTGGATAACATTCAAAGTGATATCATMATTTAAACTATTCCAAGTGTTTTTAGGAGAGTTAAAGGCAATCAGGGTTAATATTTTAAAACTGCACAAGCTCTTTTATAAATCTATGTACATAAATACTGTTGAGTCTCAATACACACACAGAGCACAATTATTTTTACCAGAAGCACTGTCTTTGCAGTGCCACCAAACTTCCATGGGAATGGCARTGCTATTCTAAGAGGAGTCAATAAACAAACAATATATGTTGTTATTGATCCACAATGKAACCATCTCCAGGTTAAACAAACTGAACTCCAAATATGCATATGGACATATGCTGCATAACTGGCAGCAATAGTTAGATTTAGAACAGCAGCCATTATCTTCTCAGCTCCATTTTCAGCTTGTGGGAAATATTTGGTTTATTAAAAAAAACCCAAGTGCTTCCAGATTTAAATTTTTTCCTCCCTCTCTCTCTGCTTTCTCCTTATTCCCTTGTTTTTGAGCATGGCTATACATGATGCTCACACATCCTGAGATGGCAGCATTTCAATAACAGTAAATCAGGCTGCTGTGCTCACTGAAGTTATTTTCATGTTTGCAGATGATGAAAAATGATGTCTCCAGGACTGCAATCCACTGCTTTGTGAAGGCAAACACACAGCCTTGGTACTGCAGTAAGCTTTGGGAAAATACATTTGTCACAGGGAAACCATGGGATTTCTTGCAGTCACAAAGGCTGCAAAATTCCTCCTATTCCTTGTGGAATCAATTCAGATTTATACAGTTTTAGGCTGGCCATTTGTTTATTTACTGCCTCCTGGGCAAAACACTGTGCCAAGAATCAGGATGCAGAATGAGGCTCATGTACATTCTCCTCACACAGACATATTTGTGTTCTACTCATGTATCTCACCCTCACACTATAGGCACATCAACGTTTCTGTTTACACCTTCCCAGAGAGCTGTTAGTGGTGATTTATGGAAAACATGTAGTAACTACTTATTAAGGTAACCCTAATGGGTTTATCATTCATGAAAGCCTACTAAATTCACCATATGTTTGGAACTATTTACCCCATCCTCTCTGTTTTATTTCTTGCCTGCAGAGTAAGAATTATCATAATCCAATGATAAAAGAAAAATAAAAAAAAGATTGCCAGTATCTATGCAGAAATGCTGAAAGAAATACAATTCAGCAGTGTCATAGATCAAATAAAAATACTCCTAGAGACAAAATATTCACAGAGAAAGAAGCACACATGTGCTGACTGCAATCTGGTCACTGGTTCACAGAAGAATCTGAAGTGTGCTAGAAACCCACACAATGTCTCAAATAGCAGCTGTTGCTTTTAGTTACCTGAAAATGTACAAAATATTGTGCCATTAGACAGCTCTTCATAGGCAATCCACCTGAAGATGCTCGTGAGAGTTATTCTGCAAACAAAACCGGCAGTAATTTACACTCCAAACCCCCCACCAAGGCAGCAAAGGTCAGCAGATTTGAGGGTTTTTCCTCAGAGTGGTCCAGGAACTGATCAGATCTGCTGTGTCTCCATTTCTGCAGGTTGCCCACACATTTTGGGGAGGGGTGGAGAAGATGGGTGAAACAATTCTGCAAGTCTGCTGTTGATTTTCTAGACAGAGAAGTTGTTGGGTAGCTCAGAAAKGCACAACTCCCTGACAGAATCTGGCTTACCCAACATCCTTGGAGGGGAAGATCCTGATTTACATTGCCATTTTTAGACTGACTTAATAAAGAGAAAAACTGAAAACTTTYTTCAAATAAACCACATTAGAAGAACCCTCTCCTAAGGGGAAGCCCTGGCAAAACAATTCCAGTAAAAACATCTTGGCTACACTGAAAAATGTAAAATCTGTTTTCCTCCAAAAGCCTTGCTATAAGCTCCAGAAATGCTTCATCCTTCACTGCTGCACAGCCATCTCTGACTGGAAAGGCRGTTTTACTGAACAGCAGGTAAAAACTCCTCCCTCCTTTTAAAAGTCAAGAGGAAGGACAACGTACCCAGTAAGTTAACTTAGTTTATGCTAAATGCATTAATGTTTTAGAAAYCACTAGGTGTGTTTTCTAAATGCTTCTAAGAAAGACTGTGACATAGACAATGATCATGTAAAATACACAGAAGTCCTAAAAATATGCATATATCACATGTGCAAGGGCAGGCTTAGAGAATAGGTCTGGAAATAGAACATTAATTATCATACCTTGAACAGAAATAGCAGTGTGAAGTATAATCATCCTAAAATAACACATCCTGGGGGGTGGGGGAAGGAACAGAATTACTCCATAGAAATGAGKATATCTTGCAACAGCACAGTCTTTCCAGTGCTAACTCCAGTATTACTCCTTACARAGATGCCATCAACAATCCTGCTCCAGGAACTCCCTGGAGTTAAAGGATGTGGCAGCTCAGTTTTTGCCGAGACAAATCTCTTGAGGGTAAGGGGGAGCAGGGGGTGTTGAGAAAGAAGAAAGAAGCAGTATTTCTGTGCAGTGTCTGATATACTGAAGTGATTCCATCCTGACATAGCTGACTTGCCCTCCGAGTCCTTCTCAATTTGATCAGGAGAGCAAGGTCTGCTTTTACATGGTGTTCAGAAWTAATCACAGCTAGAGTTCATTTGGTGCACCTTGCATGCCAGATTGTCAAAGGCACTAAAAGTTTAATTGATAATAAAGATAATATCATTGCCTCACATTTATAGGGCCCCTTTCCCACAGAAGGACCCCAGAGGCACTGTTGACTTACAGGTACCACCAGACTGGAAATGAGATTGCTGTTTGCTGCCACAGAGCAAAAGAGCTACAGGAGAGCACACAAAATGAAATCACCACCCATAAGTGCAGAATTCTCCTCTATTCACTCCCCCCACCCAGACAGCTTTGGTCCCAGTTAACAACAAACTTGATTTAGACAAGCAAAAGTAAGATTTAACATTCAGCCCTTTTCCTGTCCATTCATTCTCACTGATGGCTGGAGGAGAACGCAGCTTTGAAGGAAGCTCCAGTTCTGCCTCACCACAATGCTCTGAAGCACACAGACTGAGGCACCAGGGCCAGCCCAGCCTGGGTTTCACAGGAGCTGGGTGAGTTACAGGCTGCCCCAAGTTCTCACCACTGTGGGGTCTGGAGATGGCAGAGCCCAGACCCTCAACTTCCTCCCAACCCAACCTGTCCTTGTGCAGAGGAGAGCTGCAGCCCCACTGATGACGAACATTTGAAAAAGCTTCTCAAAAAAAAAAAAAAAAAGTGCAAAGTCATCTGATCACGATGAATGCATCTTTGGGCTGATGAAAGAGCAGTGACTGCCTCGTCCCTCATGACTGACATGATCACTGCCTCACACAGATGGGAGCAGGGACAAACCCAAAACGGAGATCAATGTATTATCAATGTTTCTAAACCCTGAATGTTTCTAACCAGTGTCKGCTGCCCAGGAAGTGGCAGTGTGGCCACAGCCTGATGGCCAGCTCCTCCCCCAGACCCAGTGAGGTCAAGATTCTGCTCAAGGCATGAAGGAGARATAGCCCCAAAAGCACCACGGCTGCACAGCTCCCTCTCCAGTGATRAACAGCAAGCAGACATCTGTGCCCATCCTCCCAGGCTCCCCTCCAGCACTCAGCATTGTGGATCAGAGACATGGCAAGGAGCCAAAGAACTGTACTGGAGTCATTTAAGTCCTTTTTCAAGGCACACACAGAAAGTGAGGATGCAAAAGGCAATCTCAGCAGTGCAAGCCTCTCCTCCGAGGACTGACAAAGACACAGTCTCTCCATTTGTATTCACAACAATACAGACTCAAGCAACAACAGACAAATGGCATTGAAGCCAAAGTGGTACTTTATCTCATGTAAGCATAAAGACATCCCAACCCCCAATTCTGTAATATTTAGCTGAAATCAAAACTAGGGACTGGATCTGAACCCAGGCTTAGGCAAAGATGAAACGCTGAAGAATATGCAAACATCAGCCCTACAGCTGAGGGCAAATTCCAGCCTACAGGCTCTGCTGCTTGGCCAGTACCATTCACAGCTCCTGCATTCCTCATGATTTCCAGTGGGGACCAGTTTAAAGGGATGTTTCTAGTTGTCTCAGTCTCATCACTTAGCAACAGAGTGTATTTCCTATAAATCACTAAAGCCAGTCTAATTTCAGGCAGGGTAGGAAACCTTCCAGGACAAGCACCAGTAAAGTCAGCACCTATTAAATTAAAACTATTATTTAAAAAAAATACTCTTCAGGTTTTGAATGTCATGTGGATGTCTTATCTGGTACAATCAAGTGAGGATTCTCATTTATTGATCTACTATTAATGACTATTAATCATTAGAAGCTGAGTCACTTCTCCACAGAGCCATAAACTTGACACAAGATTCCCAAAAAGCAAGTAAGAAGTTGAATGGAAGTTTAGACCACACCTCTAACAGATGATGGCAAATTTCCATCCAGATCTGAATTTCATAGCTCGTAACTGTCTCTTTTGCAAACCAAGATACAGAATACGTGAATTACTCTCATTTAGAACATCTATAAAGAACAAAGTAAATGAAATATCTCCTGGGATCTTAAGCAAAAAATGTTGAAAGGCTCGGCTGCAGCTCAGAAGTCTGTTATCACATGTGCTGTGTTATATATAAACACTGAATGCCTTGGCAAACTCATTTTCCTGCAATGAATTATGCATGAGCTGCCTTAACCCTTCTCCCCCTTGCCGAGGGGGGCCAACACGGTGCTCTCAGGCTGATCAGGCACTGAGCTCCTCCCTGGGCTAAGTCACACTCGGTCACATCACTGCACACCTCCGTGGGCTGGCTTTTGTTTTCCAGGAGCAAAATGCCTGATAGAAAACTTTTAGCAACAATGACTAACATTACCTCCTTTGGTATTAATCCTTTTCATAAAGCTTCTCTGATCTATTACAAAAGTAAACCCTCATTAAGATTCATATATCTTTTTTTCTTTTTCTTTCTGTGTATATTACCACAAGGGAAACTCTAAGTCATTTCTCTCTCACTGATCCTTTAAGAGCCTGTGGCCACTGCTGAACTGCATTAATTCCTACTGAGAATTCAAAATCTGCATCTTCAAAACAGGCCAGAATAGCTCTCTTCATCATTATGTCAACTGCAGTAACACTTTACCATAGAAACCCTGAGCACGATGAGGCTGGAGCCTTCTGTGAGTTCAGAGTACAAAATTATTTCTGCTGAATTACAGAACAATTCAGGGCTCTTTCCTTAAGAAAGTAATTTCAATAAGCACTTCACTCTTTTCCAAGTGCATCTGAACCCACCAGAGTTTGTCAATCTAGAACATAAAAACTTTCCCTGGTATTCCTAAGTCATTCCTTACATTTTCCTCTTCTCTGAAACAGCCTTTCCAGTAAATACCATCGACATTTGCCCAAACCTGCACATTTCAAACCAGATGTACAACAGGCACACTCGAGTACTGAGTTCACTGGGGTTAAACAAAACAACATCAAACATACAGGAAGGACAGAAATAGAAGGATCTCTAAAATCTCTTATCCATTTAACGTATGACATTGAGGCAAGCACAAAAGGCTAGCTGGTAGGGTTCAACCAAGAATACTACCCCAGCCCCCAGCCTGGCTCTCCTCCCTGCACATCAGGAGGCTGGCACCCACACACGAGTGCCAGGGAGGGAGGRAAGGGGTCAGCTGGGACACAAGAAACACTTCATTGAATAAAACACACAGGAAATACTTGTCTCATACAATGAAGTAATTTGTCTTAATGCTTTAAATAAATGCTGCTTTTCATTCCTCCCAAACCGCATTTAAGTTATAATTATATGATTGCTGGGGGTTTCATCGAGCTGATTTATAGGGTGTCTCTTCCACACTCACTTTGTGAAAGAGCCTCTCTGCTTCCCTTTCTCTCTCTCTAACCACCGACAAGGATACTCTCAAGGCATTCTATAATTCAATTACAGCTATCCTCTGAGAAACATATAATTTTATAGAAAGATTTCAGCCATCATGTATCCCTTTCTTCCCTGTTATGAAAGCATTTGTCTAAAATCTGGTATTAAATTCCAATAGGTCTGAAACAATGTTAACCCAGTAGTTTTCCCTGTGCCATTTGACAGGTGTCAGGCTGGCACAACCCCGAGCTCCCTTTTAGACTCAGCTGCTACACGGGCTAAGGATGTGTTGCACAGAGAACCCCACACAGGGAGTGTGTGTGTAAATACAGGGATGATGCCTGTGCCCACCTCTGCTCTGTGCAGCTCAGTTGCACAGAAAYAGACACAAACACAGCACAGTTCAAGTGGAACATCACATCCTTAGCTGCTGTGCTGGATGTCACATGCTAATTAGAGGCCAAACACAAATGTCTGAGCTAATTAATAAACAGCACTGCAGTGTCACAAATGCTTCCCCATCATACAGACCCTTCCAGGCACACAAATACTGGTTTGTGACAATCAGAACTGTTTATATATGCTCCTTTTCCTAAAGGGGTGTTATCATACTGACTGCAGTGAATGGGTAATTCCCTCTSAGCCCAGGTTCTCACACTCTCCACAGCAAAGGAAAGCCCAACCAGTGCCAGTAACCACCTCACACAAGCTCCAGCTGGCCTCAGTTTGGGTTCTAACAGAATTCTAACAGAACTGCCACAACTCAGCAAACAGCAGGTCTGTGATCCCTGCACAACTCAGTGGAACATGCAGATGGAAAATGGGTTCAGTGAGCCTTGCTGACAACACTGCCTTGGCCAAGTCTGTTCTGATCTAGGATCTGTACTTACTGTAACCATAAAGCAAGAATTTCAGTGTTAATGCAAACGACTTGGTTTATACATAACAAAAAATACCTTTGTGTGTTTAAGTCCTCACTTGGCATTTTTCACATATCACCTGAAATGGATTCTGAAAGCATCCCTGGAGCAAACAATTCCAGCTGCACCATGCAAGGAAAACACACCCTGCATGTTTTCAAGTCAACTTTACATGAATTTATTGTAGTGTTTTTGAAATTTGCAGCCTCAAAGCTATCTCTGACTCATCTCTTTCTTCAGCAAAATCAAAACAAGCCATCAGAATAATTCAAGGGCACCATGGCAGTTATTTTTCATTTCCCAGGTTTTCAGGCATGGCTGGACAGCAGCCAGTGCCAAATGCTGATTTTTGTGAGGATAACCACAAGGTACCTAGGGGAGGGAAGGAAGTTGTCGCCTGACAGATCATATTTCATCTATCATCATTTGTCAGCTAAACCCAGGAAGGGTTTCTGAAACGAGAATCTCGACAGCACTTCAAGAATTTGATTTTTCAGATAATGCTCACAGTTAACAAAAACTTTAAAACTCATTCAGATTCCTGGTGAAATTAAGCAGATATCCTGAACTTAATTATTTTTACACGTGGAAGTTTTCTGGATCCAGCAGTTCTAAAATGGTGACACAAATGGCACTGCAGTAACACTGAATTGACACTTAGAGCTGAATAACTGCCTTCATTTTGCAAAGCAGACTGAAGCACCATAATTTTTACCACACAATCTGACTGTGGCTACAAAACAATCTAAACATTAAATGCATTTAAAAAAATTCTAATTCAACAATTACAGCATCCAAGATAACTGAAGAATTGTGACCTAAATCAAAATAATTCTAACAGAAATGCACCTGAAATCCAGGATTCTAAYAAAGAGAACTAAAACCTAAACAAGCAAACAAATATCTGCAAATTCTAGTTTATATGGACCAAAAGACCTAGTGAGCTTCACATACTAAAACAAGTGTAAAGCATTGCAGAGGCTGTCTGCAGTGCCCAGCTACTGATGCACTAAAGGTTGTCAAAAAGGGATCAAGAAGCTTTTTGGGAGAAGTGAGGAAAAAGTCAATATTATACTCAGAATATTAAGTATATGCCTACAGACCAAGACTGTTGGCAATATTTTATATTCTACTTGAAATGGATGGCTGCTGTTCACTAGAGAATTTTGGTGCTATGCAGGAGTTTTGGTATCACTTTCCCCCAATTTCAAACCAACATGAAAWGGGCCATCACACAGTAATCTGAGCTGTAGTTTCAGCTGCACAGAAATAATGTTTACTTGTGTAATGAAGGTTGTTCTACTCAGTTTGACTGGAAATACATTTTCATTTGACTTCTCTCATTTAAGGAAAGCTGTGCAATCCCACCCCTCTGGCTTGGGGCTCGAACAGCTTGTTCAGCTCTGCTCAGTCATTAACTGCCCATGTGACCTTGCACAAAGCACTTTCCAATGTGTCAGGCTGAGATAATTGCACTTTTCTACATCCTAAGAGTGTTTGGTGCATAAGGATGTTAAGGAGTGCAAACTGCAGGGAAGGCACAATCCTACCTTTATAGAGAGAGAAAGGTTAGTCTGCAGATATTCCACAATCCATTGTCACATTCAGGTGTGGCAGAAACAGGCAGAATTTGGTGAGAATTACTGATTTCTTTGGATTTTCAGGTGCCTTATAGCCATGGCAACTAGTTTAATTTAGTTAAGATATTGTGTTGATTCCTTTGTAGAAATCAAATTGTTGGTGCCTCAAAACCTGYCAAAAGCAAGCAGTAAAAAGGGATGCAGACTATTCCAGGTGAGTCTTGGCTTCCCCCTCTCTCCATTTATCAACCTCAGCACCCGCCTTTACTGGGCTCAGTGTTTCTGAGACTCATCTTAGTCCAGACTCAACATCCCTGTACACGTAACTGGAACTGCCCGCAGAAAACCAAYACAAAACAACTCCAGATTGTGCCCAGAATCAAAAGGCAGTAGCACTGACAGAGGARTGTGATTTCTCCTTGCAACTGCTCAGAGCTTGGCAGCCAGCAAGCACATCAGGGCTACTGAGTAATTCCCGTGTGATACAGGAGGATTCAAACAAACCCAGCCAAACAAAGAAACCCCAAAGCAAAGGAACCAGAGCTCCTGGTCCACCACCCARTAACAGAAAATCAGCAGTAGTAGCCTGGCTTTTTCAGGGAAAGGGAAGTACCTCTGCACTCATGGAGATGGACTTTGTTTTCAGTTTGTGATGCCAACAGGCACCAGAGGATTGTGTCATTAATCTGCCTCCAGCTGTGGTGCTGGAGAGCACTTGACACATACAACTGAAATTAGTATTTMATTTCCTTTCACCTACATGGCAGGGTCAGGGAGTACTGGCCACTCTCTCTGCACTCATGCTCCAGCTCTGAGCAGCTAATTGGGATTCCAGTGGGTGAGCACTCACTGAYACCTCACAGAGCCACCAGACTCATCTCTCTGAACATGAACACAGTGAATCTCCTGACAGAGCTTTTCCTTAAAGATAAAAATGCATTTAAGAATGATGTAGAAGATGCCAAAATCATGGATTTGCTACTGGCAAACTCCCCATGACATGGAGAAAGGTCAGCTTGGGTATTTTTGCAAGCTGCCTGAAGTCCAGTGTTAACTGCAAGGTCTCACCGTTGCCAGAAAGAACCCTGTGCTAAGACAGGGAACCAAGAGGGATAGAGGGAAGAGATAAGCACAAGGAGGAAAAAAAATGTAATGGGATAAATAATAACACTGCAGGCCTTTAAAGACAAAAAGATTGCTGGAAAGAAAATACCACATCAGATTTGTTTCTAGTAAGAAAGTGAGATTCTGCCAGGAAGCCCTGAAGAGGAAAAATACTAAATCTTCTTGACACTGATCCTTGGAACACAGTGGAATAATACATTTTAATACAGTGTTGAATTTTAGCAAACAGCAAAAGCCTTATTAAAATGCTAAACAAAGAAACAAAAAATTATCAAGATTTTAGAGTCTGTTAATTCCTCGTAACTGCAAATAGAAAAGGGAAATAAAATACATTTACCCTACTACATTTTTATCAGTGTATCAGAAAGTGTCCTGATAGTTAATGAATAATCAACAAAAAAGCATAAACATGCTTAGATTATTGTTTTGACAATTCATATCTAGGGATACGCTAAACAAAACAGAAATCCTCTCCTTACTATGTATAATATGTCTTCAAAGGATTAAAATGATAGCTTTGTTCTTATACAAATTCAAATCTTTTTCAAGGGAAAATCTCCTACATGTTAAAGATCTTCCATGAATATCATAATTTGGCATCTTTGCAGCAGCACAAAAAAGTGATAAGAAGTATATGATATTACTTCTAAGACTCCTCATACTGAGTTTTCCTACAGCTTCCAGGTGCAGTCAAAACCTCAGGAAAAGTTACAGCTCCAACTGTAGCTGGCACATTGTTAACACAGCATTGTGAGAGGCAGGGCCAGGTCCCGTTCACAAACCTTCAGCTGCCCAGGGACTCAAAAGAAGGAAATAGCTCACTGTGTGTAATAACTACAAAAAATACAGAGTCTTTTCCCAAAAAATGAATTATTAGCTTACCTAATCAGGTTGAAAGATGCAGTATAGGCTATTAATAAACTTCTTAGCAAATACAAATTACCCAGTGACARTATCTGAACTGAGCTTTCACTCAGAGGTAACAGAAATCTCAGTAGTATTGTGTATGGTTTGCAACAGCCACGTAGATTTTTTATTATGGTGCCAATATAAAAAYGAGAAAAACTTTGCAATTTACCTCTGATAAGTAGGTGGTCTTTGAACAAGACTACAAAGTAATCTTCAAATAAAACCAMCAACAAGGAAGCATGCCTGAAAATGGGAGATCAGTGCCTTTCATTTAACACATAGCAGTATACTTTCAAAGATTCATTTGTTTTCGACAATTAGCTGATGATAAAAGAACCTTCCAGATCTTTCAAGGAGTAAATAAAAGACTAGAAAACTCCAAGTTCAGTAACATCCCTGTTGTCCYTCCCAACAATGCTCATCTGGCTGAAAGCCCTGCAAGTGCCTGCTCTGTGGCAATGCTGGCACGCTCTGCTCCAACAAAAGGAGAATTCCTACACCTGAAAACTCTCCTGAGCTCACTGCCCCAGTCCCAGGGGCTGATCATGTCAGCCTGAGAGAGTTCAGTGAATCTAGGTGGAGATTTCTGAGAAAAATTTCTTTTCACACAACAATTAGAGCAAATAAACACAGAACTGCCCAGCTTAGGAGCTAGGGGCGGAAAGTGAGATGAAAATGCAGACCTGAATCAGACAAAGATCAAGCTGTGAAGACATTGCTTTTACCATTCAAACATTTATACAAGTTCAGTACAAAGTTGCATTTACAGAAAAGCATAACTCCAAGTTTAAATRTAAAGGTGTGAAGGGAAGAACTGGAGAGAATTTTGGTTGCAAAAACAATTACTCTTGGCTTTTCAATTACTTTGAAAAGTCCCTGTTGTTTAAAAAGCAAACTACTATGTATTACCCCTTAATAGCAGCACCAGAATTGGCTGCCTGAAGGCGGGCTGGGGGATTGATTTTCCATTAATTCATTTCGCTTAGTAACATACAAACACTGTTGGCCTTGTAAACTTTCCTTCAACCCTTTTCTGACTCTTCAGACACATCCAGCTGAGATGCAGGCCCCTAAGAGAGGATTTCTTGAAGTTAAAACCATAGCTTTACCAACAGGGCTCTCTTTGAGCCCATTTCTATCCTTGGTTTGCATTTGCTTCCCTTTTTGAACATTTAAATGTTGACATTCTTGGATTGCACAGAGTCAGAAGAGGACTAATTCCTAATTCTTGTATTCTCAGGCAACTGCCTCAGAGAGGGGAGGAGAGTCAGGCTGAGATATCTCCTTATCAACAAATGCTGCTTTCCATCATCATTTTCATACCCATCCTAATACACATTCATTCCTAAGACAAGGAAAATACTTAATTCAAATACCTTCACCCCAAATGGCAGCTATGTTCCCTTTTCCAATGCAGAGTTTTGATTAAAGTACACACAGTGTTAGCTGCTTTACAACAGCACAAACTCATTCAGTGCTCTCRGGATGTAGAACACTTTTTGGCTGCTAAGGCCACAGCAGCTCAAACTGAACCCAAGTGCCTGGGATGAGCCAAAGGATAGAAAAGCAGTGAGACTGGGGTTTAGATGACATCTCTCACTCACAGCACTGTGTTTAATCAGCAAAGTCAAGACACTGACTGAATGGCTTTATCCAAATTCTTAACTTTCAGTGAACAAATGGACTCTGATTTGGAGCATCAGTGGGGCACAGGAGGGAGTTAATGTGGTTCTAACAAAGAGAATCTCTCAGGGGAGGCCCCTGGCAGAGCTGTGTAKCCAGCACTAAGGGACAGAATGCAGCAAACAGCCCCCAGCTCCTCTGCAGCCACAGCCCTGGCACACAGGGGCCACAGCTCAGCAATCCCAGSGCAGCAGCTGGCAGCCTCCTACATCTGCACTGTGATTAGGACACAGGATTAAGATATTTGGATTTAGATATTTTAGATATTTATGGATTTTGATATTTGCAAGGAACAGTCCAACACAAATGACTAGTGGTGATATATTTAGTATTTGTTATTTTTAAAGAAAATTAGTAGCTGAATTTAGATTTTATGGAATAAGAAAGAACCCTACAGATAAACAACCATGTAGCCACAGGATGCTGGTCTACAAACTAATGAAAACTACTGACTACTACTTTTAAGGTTAAGAAAATAGTTAATATTTGAAAATAGCAAACCAGCATTTAGCAGCTGGGAAAACCAGTAGAAAGTCCTAAAGAACTTATTTTAGCATGTCAGCAAAAAAACCTGTGTAAGTACAAGTGTACACTGCATCCTAAGAGCTCCTGTACATGCACTCTATAACAAAGAAAAGAATATTTTCTTTTTACTGCAGTAAGATAAATATATACCCAGTGGTATGATCCAAACACTCGCCCTTCCACAGTACCTTCAACCCCTATTTGCATTTGGGCTTGCAAAGTACACCTTCAGTTTGCATTTCCATTGCTGTTTTTGGAGGGGGGCAGAGGGGGTGTTCAGCAGATTTCAACAAAACTGGCCCAAGAAATGTCATCCACAGCTACAAATGCAGCAGTCCTTGAAGGCAGTACACTGAATAACTGCCATTGAATAAAGCTCTGGATGCTCCTGCTCGTGACTAAAAGCTTCCTCCTGAAACCACACTGCTGATGGAGCAGTGAGAACAAGATGATGTGTTCAAGGAGGAGTTCCCATTCACATCTTCTGCCACTTCTAACTGAAATATATTCAARGAGCTTCTCTGCTCCATTTCTCACCATCAATTTGGCAAGTTGAACAGTAAACCCAACAGTACCATATGGTAGAAGACAGCTGAGAGATAAACGTGTTGTGTAATGTCAATCCTAATGAGTGATAGAAATAAAACTCAAAGAGCTAAATATCTGGCTTAAGCATCAAAAAGTCACAGTTAAGGATAAAAGCCTATTGTAGAGCCAGTGCCAAATCTTCCCAAACTAGAATATTGTACCTTACAGATGTGTGGTACCACTTCCATTCCTCACAGCAGCCTGACTGAAAAATCTGCATTTCCCAARCTCTCACTGAAGAGCTCAGCCCAACAGTTCAATGCTACTGGAAGAGAAAGGGAATGTAAACACAGGCTTTTATCCTTCTCCATTTGAGTAYAGAGATGAATGGAAGAGAGAAGTAGAAGCTGTTTTCACACTAATTCAGTACAGCTTACTGCATATGTAAAATTCAGCTTGGAAAAGCAGATAGCAGCAAACACTTAGCATTTGAGGAAATGCAGGTTTTAAGATGTCTCAAGCATTTAGCTTCAAATACACTACTGACAATCCCAGACACAGTTTCAGTTCTAGACACACAGCAAGCAAATCTGTTCTCCCTCCTACTCTCTCCACCCCTTTAAAAATATTCCTGTAGTCCCATCTTTCCCACTAATATGATAAGAGCCTTAGATATGGTAACATCCTTRAAGTTCTGATATTTAAAAATTTTTTCCTAGCCAGCAAGAGTGGCCCATCTGTATGGGCTCAGAGTTATAAAAGCATCACAACCTGACACATTACTGGGCAGAAWAAAAGGTACAGAATATTCCACAGAAAACCATTTCTCTTGCAATGCACAAGACAAGTACAGATACAGAACAAGTATTGAGCAAACCAAGCCTCCTGAGCAGYCCCCAGGCTCACAGAGTGCATTACCTGCATCCCCCAAAGAAACCCATCCTGGTTCCGGGTGCACCTGCAGTCAGCTGGCAACAGTGAGGAGAACTTCTYAAATCCACTTTCTTGCAGCCCAGACTCCGYGTCCAATTCTGGAMCC
This sequence comes from Alauda arvensis, assembly GCA_902810485.1. NCBI lineage: Eukaryota > Metazoa > Chordata > Aves > Passeriformes > Alaudidae > Alauda > Alauda arvensis. The sequence goes on from CADDXX010000446.1 coordinate 603,860, forward strand.
TTRTAAGAAGGACACTGAGGTGCTGGAGCAGAGAAAGGAAGCAAAGCTGGGGAAAGGTCTGGAGCACAATTCTAATGAGAAGCAGCTAAGAGTGTTTTAGCCTGGAGACAAAAAAGGCTCAGGAGCTACTTCATTGCTCTCTCCACCTCCCTAAAGGGATATCACAGCCGGGTGGGGCTTGGCCTCTCCTCACAACATCCATACAATAAGGGGAATTGCCTCAAGCTGTGCCAAGGGAGATTCAGGTTGGRTATCAGCAAGAATTTCTTCCCTGGAAGTGTRGTAAGGCACTGGAGCAGGCTCCCCAATGAGGTGGCTGAATCACCATCCCTGGAAGTGTTTGAAAAACAAGCACACTTCATCACACTGAAGCATCTTTTCAAMCCTTAATGATTCTGTGATTGCCTCCTGCTGCCCCCTGCCCTGCAAACAGCCCTAAACCACTGCTTGTGCACAAAGCTGCAACGAAAGGTCCCTGGCTTTTCTCCCCGAACCACAGACAGGTGTTTTATACAAGTTTGCACGACTCGTAATACTTTTAATCTGGCACTGTTTCTTTTTGGAACAAAATCACAAAACTCATGTTCAACAAATCCAGCTGCCCCATGTTTTTGTCCTCTTAGCATATGTATTACCTATTACCTTTTCACTTTTCCAGCAAATTAAAAAGTGTAATTATWGTTTCTTGAAATAGGTATATTTCTCATCTAAATATTCTCTTCTAGAATAGGAATGCAAAGTACAGAATGCCTAATGCAATAATCACTTAAAAATCTAATTGTCCAACCAATATGTCAGAACTGACTTGACTTTTAAGGGCAAGAAGATGCTGAACCTGGTCCAAGTTTGTTAATTAATAGCCTCCCTAGATAAAAATTTTTTACTGTTGTACTTGATTACTAAATCTCTGTGCTTCAAGGCAACAGATGGCATCAATTCCCCCCAAACCTAAAAGTCCGTAACTCTCCATACTAGAACTAAATTTAGTTAGATGCTTCAACATTAGTCTTATTTTTAATTGAGTAATGAAACAGCCTACAGGAAAGGTGGACACTTTGGACAAGGGTGTGTAGTGGTAAGACAAGGGGGAATGGCTTCAAGCTGAGAGCTGGTTCAGATGAGATTTCAGGAAGAAATCTCATCTGAAGATCATCAGGAAGAAAAAAGAGGATGGTGAGGTGCTGAAACAGGGTGCCCAAGGAAGTGGTGGGAGTCCTGCAAGTGTTCAGGGCCAGCTGGGAGGGGGCCTGGAGCAGCCTGRTCTGGTGAAAGGTGTCCATGGTAGGGGAGGGTTGAAACCAGCTGATCTTTAAGGTCCCTTCCAACCCAGGCCACTTCATGATTCGATGAATTCAGAGGAAAGCTAAAAACCAGATATATTTAGTGGCATTATTTCTCACTTCAATTCCTTTTGCTCTCATATTTAAAACACACTAAAATTTAGTTTTKTATTTCATGCCTGTACGCTTAGTTTTCCCAGATAATCACTGCATACAAAACCAGTTTATGTAGAATAACAACACAGTATCACAGTGATCTTGCAATTTATTTGGAAGCACATTATTACAGGAAGACTCCTCCTTTGTTGAATTTAATTGCCTATGAAGTTCCTGCCATTTGAGTCTGTCTTCTGGAACATGCATTTCATCATTATTTTTTAGCCTTGTTACATCAATCACCACAACTGCTACAGAAGTTTTCTGGGCTGTGAAGTGATAATTTGTTCCAGCAATATTAATGAGGCAAGCAGTGGTCTTGAGGGAGGTGACAGGCACTGCTGTACAGACAGCAGCAGATGAAGGTGTTGTACCGTGCACTGTTTGAAAGGTAGCACTGGAGCATTCCAAATATTATTATCTACACTTTGGGTGTTTTTGCCACCCACACTCCAAATTACCCACYGAGTAAGGTAACACCAGTGCCACAGTGCACTGTCACTCACGGAACAAACACCAGTGTGGGTGATTTGGAGATTCTGGAATGACAACATGGAACCGGAAAAAAAAACCCCAAAAAGGGGGAAGATTTGTTGGTGCTGTAACAGCACTGCCAGTGTGCTGCTGCAGCAAGGGGTGCATCTGGAAACAACAGATGGTCTGTGTTTAAATGGGAGGGAATAGAGGATTTTAATACCCATACATCCCTAATTCAGTTCTACAAGTTTGATTTCTACGTTTCCTCAGATTATGGAGTGTTACAGGATCTGTATGACAGGCTTTAGCCATATTATTGTTACTATCCTCAGAGCCAGCTAAAGCCCTCATGTTGGACTGTCTGTATCTGTGAACTCTGACTGAGCCATATGGGCACTTTCAGAAAAGCAGAATTGGTCTTTAAAAAAAAGCTTACACCGGAAATTTATGAGAACTAAACCACTATTTGTTACCAGACAGATGTTCCACCACCCTGAATAATTCACAATCACCTATTTAGCCTTTTGCACTTGTTTTATGATGTACTTTGTACAGGTACGCATGGTTTTACAGAGCATTTGTAACTGAAAGGGAAAAAATGACAGCGAATACAGGAATTTTTTCCATATATCCTTTCCACATAAATGTCTCAAGCTCTTAACTGATTTATACATGAGAGCTACTTACAGACATTGCACAGAATAATCCCAACCATGCATGATTTACATTTACACATTTCACTGAAAGGAGTGCAGGAAAGAGGATATGGCCATCTGCACAGAAAGCCCTCTGTGGATAACAGCTAGTGCCACCAGCTCTCCCAGTTCTAATGCCAGATTGAACCACTTGGGACTGGTGCACGGGCAATGGCTGCCTCAGAGCTGCAAGAGAAGCTTCTAGAAAAAAAGACCATAGMCATCTTTTTTTAAGCAGAAAGCACAATTATCTTCCTGATGATTACTCTCCAGCAGAAATACAAAATGGTAAAGATGAACAAGGTGAAAATGTTCTGAGAGCTTTTCATTTTATATTGTTTTCAGCAGCAGGTGTTCCAAGTATTGGAAWTTCAAGACATCCCAAGACAAACTGAACAGGTATGTTATAGTGACCTATACCCTTGGAAATGTAAAAGGTTCCTTATGGGTGGCCAAAATTGGAAATTTGTTCAAGAATAATTAGCCCTTATGCCTTTGTACTGTAGAGGTCAGCATCTGTTTGAAGTAGGATTTGCCATCAGCTGAAGCATATGGATAGGAATCCAAACTCTTTTTCTCATTAAAAAGACACCATTTAATTTGGCTCAGCTCAGCACGATTAGCAATATGTGCTCAGAGAGGAGCTCTCAGCTGGCACAGGCAGAGTTGGCTTGGGCAGAGGAGCACAGGCAGCAGAGATCCAGAAGCTGGTAAAGATGGCCTGTGTACACCATGCCAGTCTGGTTAATGCTGTTWGCTCTTCATTTTCAGAAGCACTCAGATATATTGAAAACATCCAGTCAGAAACATAAAATACTGGTTATATATAAATAAATCAAATATATCTTCCTAAATACCCAGAGACYTGTCTTCCAAGCTTTGTAGAAATAACAGACTTCCAAAAGTAAGACACACCCTGAGGTYACTCCTAAGCATTATTTATATCAATTAGACAAAATATACGTTTAATGAAGAAAGACATAATTGTATCCAATTATGCTCCAGTGTGTGATTTAGAAGAATGTGCAGTCAAACACACTGCTGAGTTTAAGGCTTACAAAGTTATTGGATTGTAAGGGTCAAAGAATGTTGCAATGCAAGAAGTATTTTGGAGAAAAGGCTTTAAAGCAAGTCCTAGCACTTTCCAATCTCTGTCCTAGAAATTAAAAAAACAAACAAAAAACCCAAGAAATAAACCCAAACAGWAGAAGTACCTGTCCCCATTAACATTGTCATCTCTAGAACTTCCCTGTGTGCTCAGAAATGACTGCACACAATGATAATCCTACAGGTCTAACAATTGTCCAAACCAGCCTCCACATCCTGCACCATTGTCACCATTGTCCACACTCACAGATGCTCCAGTCTAACAAATCACAGGCTAAACTCCTTCCAAAGCAGCCTCCGGCAGAACTGGGAACTGCAGGTGAGGAGACACCCAACTGCTTGTTTGCCCTTGGCAGGATTTAAGATTTCTTTAAAACAAAACTAATATATTTTCACAAGATGCATATTCATGTTTTGACTCCCCTAAGCACTCTATAATATTAGGTTATAATTCATTACACAAGCTCATACTCACCCAATAYTTTTTAATTATATACAATCTTAATACACGCCATCCTCTTTGTCTTTACTAACAATACTGATAAACTGAAACAATCACTGATATCATTTTATAGCTGAGAGCAGAAAGAAATTAGCATTTTCAGAATACYAACCTGGAGGAGAGAAACACATTTTTAATAGAAAAAATTTCTGGGTTTATTTTTATCGTATTAACCACAACATTAAAATACATAAAATATTTTCTYTTCCAGATACAACACACCTACTTAAAAGAATGGGAAATTATTATTATGTTAGTCCTAGTATAAATAGTATAGATAGTTTTATAGACATTTCCTTCCCAAACCTCTATGTGATCACTWTTTCTGAAAAACTACTTTAATTAACTTCATTCTCTGATGAGATCTACAAGGTACTACTCTTTATTAATAAACATCTTAATCATGGGCTGGTCCAAGGAGAAGAAACAAGAAGAACATTGCCACCTAGCTGTCTCAGCAGGGCCCAGAAAGGATGGCATGTTCAGTGATGTCTCTCCAATACTCCAGGGAAAAATCATACAAAAAAAATGTAGAAAGGGCAACCTAAAGCATGGGGCAAGGCCAAGTTTGTCACTTTTATCTTATGAGCTCTGGAAGAAAGTGGTCACAAAATCCAAGAGATGAAATTCAATACAACCACCCATGAGTGCCTGACACCATCTCTCCTTCAGCAGTTCTCAGCAGGAAGACASAGACCAACAGAAATGTGTGTACACTGACATTTGGCAATTAAACACCACCATGAAACTGCTGCAAAATCTGAAATATCCTTAGATAAGGTATCAATGTATATGCAAGTATGTAAATATATCTGATGGAGAGATGAGTTACTTTCACATTTCCTGTTTTTTTTCTTTTAAATATATTTCATAAAGGCTCCATTTGAAAAGTAGTGCTTGTACAATTTAGGAAATGCAACTGGCTACACAAATCATATCAGGACTTCCCAGAAAAATCAGAATAAAGCAAGCCAGCTGAAGCCTGCCATTGCAGATGCCCAGACTGGTATTTTCCCAGTAAATGTAAGAAATGCCTCAGTAGAAGGGCATCCTGCCCTGCCCCACAGTGCAGCAAGAGCAAAGGACAGCATCTGCTAGAGATGTGCCAAAGAACTRGTTAAGGATATTAATTGATAATCTTATAGAGACTCTCAGAGATTAAACCCCAGGAATTAATTTAATACAAAATAGCCTAAGCAGACAAAGGAAAAAGCTTTACACTGCCCAAAGAATAGCACTAGTTAGGGAAAAAAGCACACACAGAGTGTCAGTGGTGTCACATCATTGTCTTTTGAAGATTAAACACGTACAAAGAACTTAAAAACCAAAACCACTAAAAATTAAAGACACTCAGTAAAACCTTGTTAATCACTTATGAAAGCACCTTAAAAAGAAAATTTCTTCTCCTTAACATTACTTGATTAAGAAGATTTTACACCTTCATCAATGGAAATTATACAAATTGCTATTAGTACTTAGAAGAATTAACTGCAARTATTATTTTTATGATGACACAACGTCTGCAGAGCTTAGCCTGCAAAACAGACAGAACATGAACACAAGTTTTAGTCTTTTCCCATGAGCATTCCAATTTTGCACACAGAGGTTTGCTATTCCTACTGGCCACCAGATCCTCCTCCTGTGCCTATGGGACATGAAATCAGCGTATCATTTACGCGCACAATTGGAAACCAGCAGGAGTTCCTCACTCCATCACTCCCGGTCCTCGCTTATCTCTGTCCCATAATTGTCATGATTACAGAGTGACATTTGCTTCAAATTATTCCAAGGTTTCAAGCTGAAATTATTCAATCAGATGTCCAGAAGCAAACACGAGGTAAAGCCAGCCAGGGCTGTGGGAGCACAGGTTGAGTGTCTCACACCCACCCTTCTCCCGGCCCTCGAGCACAGGTGTTCAGAGCAGCCACAAACTCCTGTCACAGATAAAGAACAAAAGCAAGGATACCCCGGAGACAGGAAGAAACTCGGACTGCTCCAGGGTATTTTCATGATGAATAAAAGATCACAGAGAGAAGATCTGGCATCTCAGATGTAACGGGATAAGACACAATCTTCAGGAAATCACCTTGATTTCTTTTGTCTTCAGAGAACAAAAAGTGCAAATGGTTAACCTGTATTGAGCCTTTCTGTGCAGACCTGAGCCTAAGGAAAGCTAAGCATTACTGTTAGCACAGCACACAGCATTTACCCTCAGAAGAAAGTGCCATTCCGAATTCAGCCATCCAAGACTCAATTTCTGTATTAGGATGTTCCATTTAACCAGCAGTCTTAGGAAATCAGTATCTTAGGAAATGCATTTGGGAGAATTTGTTTTTTCTCAGACCAAAATACCCAAATATTTTTGCTGACTCTAAGACAGGAATGCAAACTGTAATTGTCCTTGTGCTGCACTGCTGCTACACAAACTAAGCAGTASGTCAAAACCTAAACATCTAACATGTGCACAAAGAGAACAGGAATCACTGTATGAGTTCTAATACTTTGTCCATCAAACACCACATAAAACTCCTCAGTGTTTGCAGTGTAGGTGAAAAAAAGCCCCAACAAAAACAAGTGTTGGGAGGAAACGTGAGGCTTGTTACAATTTGTGAATTGTATGAAACAAAAAATGAAAAAAAAAWTTACGAAACAGTAACTGAAACGAACACCAAGATTGAAAAAAAGTACAAGAAATGTATTTSTAGAAAACAGGGCATTATATCTCAGACAACATTGAAAAGAATATGAGCTGAGAGATGCTTATAAGGAACAAGCAGAAGGCTAATGTGGACGTGGGCCATTGTCACCTCCACAATGTAAAATTAAAAGCTGATAAAGACTGAGAATACCTTTTCCAGTTCTGTAGGAGGGCTTTTACTAATTAGAAAGCAGCTACTGTCTGCCCCCAGTCTGCCAGAAAACAGAACCAAATATTTACTACTTTACTGACATTTTAACAAATCTAAAAGATGACAAACGTGTTGTATTTGTGTTCATACATTTCAATTCTAACATGCAAATAGAAACAAATGTTTAAGATGTACATAAAATTATTTTATGTCAGCCTAAAAGGAGTCTGTTATGTTACATTTTTTCCCACTTGAATCTGGAAATAGGAATGAAAGCCCCTAGATTTCATTTAATGTTCACTGATTTACAGCTGGTAGTTCTTACTCATACTATAACTCAATACAACCCAAAATACACTATTAGAAGTCAGGTACTCAGTAAAATGTGGCACTGGCTACTCTCACACACCATTCCTAGTGACCAGCAAACTGTACTGCACAAYGCCAAGGACTGCCCAGATTAAAAAGCCAGGCATAAGGCAAGTAAAACCTCTGTTTTATGGTGGAGCTTAGAGCACAAGCAACACAAAAATATCAACCTGATTGAAAAAGAGAGTACAAATTTATCATTGTTGGGTGGTACATTTATTTTAAAGTGGAATATTATGACAACTGAAAATAAAGTCTCTATCCATTTCCAAATGATGCTGAAAAATCACTTCAGCCGTTATGTTGTTAGAAAAGCAACATATCAATCATTTCACAGTACTACTGCACTTGATTCAGCAGCAGTGCCAGCTATATGACTCACAGTAAGTATATCTAAGTACACACAGTTTCACTTTATGATCACTAATTTTCACTAGTTAATAGCAGTATATTCAGTGTCTCTGGATATGCTGTTTGAATACTGATACAGAAATCTCTTTACATATGAGAAAGAACATGAAAGAAGATCTGCAGAYTTCACTGGTCTTCCACTGGGAAACCTTTCTATTAATTGCAATGTTAGCCCATGATGAAAAAGAGTTATGTGTTATGACTTTCCTAGATTTCTTTGAAATAAGCAAGGCACCCTTTGAAAGTGAATGCATGAGTRAATATGTTGGAAAACACCAGCAGATTCTGTTGAGGATGCCTGTGTTCAGATCAGAGGTAACAACAGGATCTGTACAGTGAACTGAGCCTTCCTGTGGCTCTCCCATCAGCTGAGGAGATGGGAGAGCCATCTCTAACAAACCCAGGTCCATATTCCTTGGTTATGGGTTTGTTAGAGAGCTGCAGTCCAGAAGCATGATGCTGAGGCAGAACATCCATCTGTTGGATCTGGTATAGAAAACCCTATGCCTGAGCCCATATTATCCCCTTACTCACATAAAACTGTTAAACTGCTTGTCCATAGCAAAGAATTTCTCTAAGCTGCTCAGGAAATGTCAAGAACTAAAAGAGGTTTCTTCAGTCTTTTAGTCATAACTGAGAAAACGCAGAAGTGGATGCGTATTTGGCATTGCAGATCTCTGATTCCAAAAATAATTCCACACCCACCCACAATCTTCTTGCAGAAGTTTACAAGTTGACCCAAGGGTTTAAAATTGCTACAGAGCATTTATGTTTTTCTGAAAAATTCTGTTTAGAAAGTCAGACTCCATGTACTAGAAAAAGCATGGAGTGAGTATAGCTCCAGGAAAGCTTTGCTGCTTTGAAAACCAGGAGGGCAAGATCCCAAACAAGACCCAGCTGCCTAWATATGACTGTACAACAGGCACTTGGTACTTTACAGTCCTGCCTCACAAACTACTCCCGTTCTGCTAAAAAGATCTCACACCTGACTATTTGGAGCCATCTTACTCTGCCAGGGCTATCCACCTAACAGGTCCTCAGGGACCTTCCCAACACCACTGATGGGAGTGTGGAAGGACGGAAGGACTGGAGAGGAGAAAAAGGCACCCAAGAGGGAAGAAGAACATTCCTGCACTGGAGAGAGAGCAATTCACCTTCAGAGTATAACAGCTCTCTCAGACTTCCAAAAGCAAGCAGTAGAAGCAGATAAAACAGAGCTGCTTTATTTCCCCATTAACTGTATACCAGAAGGGGAAAAGTGAACTTGGATATAATCTGGGAATCCTCAGAAACTGTACATAATAAATTACACTTCAGGGATTATCRTCTCCATATTCCCCATAACAGATGAGTTATTTCAGCAAGCAGGAAACAACAAATCTTCATTTCTACTAATTCTGTTATCATTGCCCCTTAGGCCTATGCAGCTCATCCACTGTCCAATTTTAGCTGTGTGCTTCCCCAGAAAGATAATCTGTCTGAAACAGTGTCCTTTCCTGCCCTTCTTTTTCAGCYGAACAGATCTCATCCCGTGTAAAAAAAAGCACTGAAACGTTTAAAAGGGCTAAAATAGTAATTCCTGTAAATGATAGATTTTTTTAATGAGCRCTACTTAGCAGAGAGCTCAATCGGAATCGCTACGGTAGAGGAAGTTTGTTTTCCATCAGTAATGAGCTGTGCCTTTGTACTCAAAYGTAACGAGATGCTCAGCTCCCCCCACAACGATCAGAAGAGCTCCTGCTTCATTCTGCAGACAAAGCAGATACCAAACTTAACGTTTTGTCCCTAGGAGCTGAAACCATAACAGAACAGTTTTGTTAACAGTTTAAGGAAATAACCCTTTAAAAGTTTCCATACTATAACACCATGACCTAAAGCAATTTTGATACGAGTTTCCTGTGGTCATAATCACCTTCATGGTACATATAGTTGTTTTCTCATCTATTAACAGCCTTGTAATCCCACAGCCCCTTTATGCTGGAACACTAAATCAGCTTTGGAGGGAAATTTTTACACCAATGCAAACAATTTCTGTTAATAGATACAATGCTATTTAAATCTTTTAGTGCCTATAGACAGCAGGCATCAAGAACACATTTCTGACCCCAAGGCAAAGCATCAGAGAAAAATCAAAACAACAACTATGAGGTTTATTTCTTAATTACAACGAGCTGTCTGCAAATTCAGGGCATAATAACCTTAAACTGATCTCACTCATCCTCAGTGTAGGAAATGAATACTGACGTTGTTTCTGCAAATCAGTTAATAGTGGATAAACATTTACTGGAGGGACTTTTGTAAAATGCCTCATTTCTTCTTCTAATTTATTTCAAACTTAGTCACTATGAGKTTCCCATTAATACATTATCCAAACAATAATGCAGAAAGTTGGTTCCAGATTTGTTGTTCTCCTTCCCTTCTCTCATGTTCTTCACAAGAAATCTGTGCAGGGGGTCACAGTTCCTTGAAGATAAGCAAAACCCGTGCACACACCAAAACACCTTCWCCCCTTACAATCACAGCAGTGCCAGAGCTCAGGGTGAAGAGGGATCATGGAATTGTAGAGGAGCTGGAAGAGACCTGCAAGGATGAGTGAACTGCAGCTGCTGGCCCTGCCAGGACAGCCAGTGAGCACAGCACGGTGTGAGAGCTCTGTGCCAGCTCGGGCAGATGTGCTGCTGTGACCGGGGGCCTGTCCCGGGCACAGCTCCCTGCCAYGCCAGTGCCCAGCACACCTTTACAGTCCTCACTCTGATGGGACACAACAAAGAGCCCGGGAAAGCTCAAGCCTTGTTCTACACACGACAACCTGAACCAGAGCACACAGGTGAGCCATCAGTACCCTTTCTTTGCAGCCCAAGACCTTCTTTTCTGGGACAAAACTGGAAGCATTTTTCTATCTACCTCCCAGATCTGAAGTAATTAGGAAGGCTGTTTGGTTTTATTAAAGTATTTACAAAACATGTAGACATACACATATACTAATGATAATCCAGTAACAAAAGAAAAAAAATCCCAAAAACCTACATTCTCCCTTTTGTCCTTAAGTTTCTTTGCATTTCTCACAATGGTTTCAAACCTACAAGAAAYAGTGACACCCAAATGCTAGTGGCAAATGCAAGACAAAGCAACACTATCTAAAGAAGAGAACAGAGAGGCACAACTCCAAGCTGCAGCAGTTCCCTGTTGATTTATCAATGGATATTGTGACTCAATGCTACTCCYAGCAAAGCTGAAAAGTTCAGGGTTTTACTGACCCTGTTGCCACGAATCTTCCCATGAGATTTGACATAAACAGAAAATACACCAGGAGTTAATGATACAAGACCCCATTATGGTCTAACAYGAGCTCAGAGCTAGGGAAGAGCATGTACACGTCACTACAAAYATTGAAACAAGAAGTTCAGTGTTTGATTACATCAGTCAAGGCAAATTTAGAATAGTTCAGATCTGCCAAAAGCACTTTGCTAGCAAGTGGTATCAGATCTTCAGCATCTCAGCTCTCCAAAATAAATCCCACCCTCACGCCCAGCTGATGAATCTGTTACATTAAGTTTGGACTCTTCATCAGTTCAAGAGAAAATGGAAACAAGCTGAGTTCAATTCAGAAGCTTCAACATCAAGCCAYAGAAGAGACAAAGCTTTAGTGCTGTCAGGGAGTGAACTGCTTCTGAAAGCTTGAAAGGAAACGAGTTTCCTTTTTTTTTCAGACTAACTGGAACTTTAACAGAGAAGCTTTGAAAATACCAGTTTCTTACTGACAGAAAATCAGAATCCAGCTAGGCTGGCAACAAGAGCATTCAACTCATGTGCCCCTTCTGTGGAAAGGGCAGGTGCAGTCAAACATCCTTGGCTCCAGAAAACAAGAAGAAGTACCAAAACTTACTCCATGGAAGTAAATAAAGATTACTCAGCAACACGAATATGAGAAATGCCTCATGTCCTTGCACACCAGAACRCTCTTCACAAAGTCATCTGTCTTTTTTTCCCCTAAGGGATTTCTTAGGGAGATTAATTTTTATGCCTCATTTCATTATTATTCAAGAAACTGTTCAGATTTTGTGTTTAAATATAACAGCAACAGTTAAGTTAGAAACTGCAGTTTTAAGATGCATTTCCCCCACCATTTTAGGATTCATTTCAACTTTTAAAACACCTTGAAATTACTCTCAATGTRGAAGGTACAAGTAAAGGAGTTTTCATCCTCTGGATGGTATTTTTTTCCTGACATTCAATTAACCCTGTATCACTGATATTAATATTTCAATTTCCACTAAAGTTGTATTTCTGGTGCTTTTTCATTGCTCAAACAGGTTTTAAAATTTATTAAAGGTACATTAAGGTAAAACAAATGGCATTTAATATAGTGAATTAAATGAACAGGTAACACCTACAAGCTATTAAAAAAAACTAGAGAAACATCTAAAGTACTTCTCCTGTCAGGTATAAATAMTAATGACATTACTGTGTTGTATAATGCTGTACAGCTATAATTTATACACAAAGATTTCCATGTTATACTGTAGCAGATCTCAAGATGTATGAAGGCTTTCAAGCAAATAAACAGAAATCACTTAACATCAACAAATAAAAAGAATTTTTCTGAAGTTAGATGGCAATGGCAGGCTTTAGCTTCAGCCATGTGAACTGGTTTTTAAGCCTACCACTAAAGACTTCTTTTTTTAAGGAATTAATACTGATGGGTTTCAGCCATAGGCAAAGATGGATGAGGACTGAAATCTGCTCATTTAAGCACAGTCTCCTCATCATGAAATGCAGCAGAAGAGCCTCAAGAACAAAGCCTCTTGGCTTATCAAAGTGCCAAGATAAGAATATAACTAATATCTCCTTTTTACTTAAGCAGCATCAGAATCTTATTTTCCATCCAACAGAAGTACCATTTAACTTAATTTTCCCCTTATTTTACTTGTAGAGATCAGCTGTCCCTTAGCACATTCTTGTCTCTTGCTCAGTTGATTGTTTGATTCATGGAGAGCAGACCAATAGTAAGATACAACACGTTGGACAGTCATTTTGGAGGAGGCAGCTACCACTGGCAATTCTGCCATAGTCAAAAATTCACAGCTGTACCACAGAATAATTCTGTGCATATGGAACAGCTCAGGCCAATACTTCTGCGCAGTGTCCTKGCTCAAGAAACCATCAAAAGTAAGCTAGTAAAAGGGAAGTTGAGGGAGGGACAAGTGTCCCTCTTACTGATTTCAATCAGCTTTGAATATGCCACTTCTCAGTACTTCAACAAAATGCTCCATCTTTAAAGTAGGTATCTACCTGGTAAAATAATGCTGATGTKCTTGGTGAGCAGCACTGACAAACTGGGAAGATGCAAAAGCCCTCAAAGAGGCAGTGCTGCCAACAATTACCAAACTACAGTTCGACTTGATCGTGTTTTCACTCTCTTTGAAGGCAGAAAATCTTGGAGCTCAGATCAGTAGACCCAGGACTGAGCCTTTAGAGAAAAGGCAAAACTGGATTAAATGTGTTTGGTCTCACAAAAGTTATCATTAATTCAGTTGTGCTGACCTATCAAATATAATCAATGGGCACATCTAAATGAAGAACTAGCAGACAAGAAAACGGAAACTCATGGATTTCAGACACAGTTCCTTCATCAATTTATATCYGGTCTCTAAAACATTTCAACTCTATCCCACTAAAGTCATTGTGAGATACTGGCAGTCATTGTGACAGAAGCAAAGACAGGACACATGGTTCTCTCAGGCTGTAAAATGGGATCAAAAATATTCCTGACCAAAAGGAGAGGACTGCTCTCCCATGTTCAAAGCCCTGAGGTGATGATAAATTAAGCAGCATTATGCTTCTTACATTTTTCAGATTAAGATAATTTAAAAATTAAATGCATAGCATTTAGACCTCATGAATCACATTGAAATAATGTCCTGCCTGCTCCAATCAGCATCAACACCAATCCCCAAATTTCCTATCTCACTGGAAGGAAGGAAGGTTACATTTACCTATTGCTAAGCCATTACTGCAGAGCACAACGTTGCACACCTCCATTTGTGATACAGGCACACCTGTGAGCAATCAGGTCATTTCTTCAGCTTTCAAAACTGCCATTTAAACTATGATGCCACTTCAAATGAGTAATRGATTTCCTTTGCCACAGTTTTCCTCAGATGACACTGCTTTTATAGAATTCTGAATACATTTCCATGGCTTTTTTACACATAAGCCATCAATACAATATGTTCATTTACTTCCACATCTGACTACTTGAAGTGTGCAGARTAGTAATTTGCACTCCCACATTCTTAAAAGCTGCTTTTAATAAGAATTTTCTCGTTTGCTATTTATATACATCATTTAAATACTTAAAATTTGGCAACTGAAAAGAACTGTTATCTTTAAAATAAAGGATTTTTATTTCAGTATTTGAAATATAATTTTCTTGAGATCTGATTTGGTTTTGAYTGTTTGGGGTTCTTTAAAGATCAGCTATTCAAAGAAAAATCCTATTTGGTACGTGTTATTCAGACAACTTCTAACCATTCTTTGAAACAAAACTGTGATACAACAAAAAAACCCAAAACCAACAAAATGAAACAAACAAACAAACCACACACAGCAACAAAAAAAGGCAAGGCCAAGAGAGGTTCCTCAATTCCCCAGCAGTWCAGAGATTTGAGTTCTTAAAACAAACCAACAAGCCAAAATCCCCAAGACACACAGTTCTTTTAAAACTRCAATATCAACTTCTGACGAATTTACGTTATCAACGTGATATCTACAGGGACAGCAGGTTATCATGAAGACTTGCATTTCGTCTGTGAAGAAGTGTTTTGAGATTAATCCACAGCATTAAGGGTCATGTATAAAATAAGCTTTGACAAGAAACTATGGACAAGAAAGAAGGAAAGCTACTGGGCTGTGTCTCACCTTCTGATGTGTAGCTCTTCCTCTACTACASTTCATCTCGCTATCCGTGATTCACTCAGTGCTCTCTGCAGCATCACGAATTCCTTACTTCAGATATCAAACTGCTTTACGTGAAGCTTCACAATTAACAGCYAAAACCCCGGCGCTAGGAGTGGCGGGGGTTTGTCACTGCAAAACCATTCGGAGACACAGCAGATGTCTGAGATGCTTGCCCCACCACACGGACACTTGGTATTAATTTCCACAGTACAGTGTATCTGACTCGTTAATTATCAGGGAAGCATCAGCACAATCAAGATGGGTATCTACAATCTTTGGATATTGGGAAAACAATCAATAGAAGACTATCACGAAGATAGCCACCGCCTAAAAAGGTAGCGTATATTGAAGCCAAATAGAGGGGAAGGCGGGGAATTCTAGGCATTGATTTCAGTATTAGAACACGTAAAGCCCAGCTCTGCTACGGTAAACGTGTTGCCATTCAGCACGGTGAGAGCACAGAGTTAATACAGAGGCAGGCTGCCCACTACGTACCACAATCATACCCACAGTTGRTCTCAGCACAGATCAAGCTTAAACCATCAGTCGCGAACTGCAGCTGGAAGGCATTTCAGAGAAAAAGCAGCTGACAGCAGCAGAGCAGCGCAAAGACTGTATGTACACTCGCCTCGACTCAAAGGGATTACCAGATCCCACAGTCAGCGGCAGAAGAATACATCCAGCACACGTTAGGCAGATTACACCGGAGGAGCGGGGAGGAATCAGGCAGCTCCATCCTCCGGCTGGGAGCGAGCGCGGTGCCGCTGCCCCRGCGGAGCCGCCTCAGCCCTGCGCGGCCCGGGGATGCGGCTTTTCGTGCGAGCGGCCCGGGCCCCCGGCAGCGCCCCGCCTGCGGCCGCACCCCGCGGAGAGCCGCGCACCGCACCGCGCCCCGTTCCGCCTGAGGCCGGCCGGCAGCTGCCGCCCGCGCCGATGGCACCGCGGCCAGAGCAGAGCGCCGCTCCCTGCCGGCACACCGCGCTGACACACCGCGGCCAGAGCGCCGCTCCGTGCCRGCACACCGCACCGCGGCCAGAGCGCCGCTCCCTGCCGGCACACCGCGCTGACACACCGCGGCCAGAGCCGCTCCCTGCCGGCACACCGCGCCCGGCAGCCGCGGGTGAAGCAGATCCCCGGCAGACGTGCGGGGCTCAGCCCCGAGCGCGGCATCGCTGCCGGGCGCCCACATCCGCAGCCGCACGTACACACCCAGTGCCATCCACAGAATCCCTCCGGCAGCGCCCCGCGGCTCCCGCTCCGCCGGGGCACGGCTCGCCCGGCGCTCCCCTCACGCCCCGAAAAGCGCCGCCGCCGCTGCCCCCCGCGGAAAGCGAAGTTCGGGCGCCCGCGGCGCCGCTCCCGCCCGTCTCCCCGGCAAACTTACCGAGCGCGGCCACCGGCTGAACTTTCAGCAGCGCCCCGGCTCAGCCCCTCCGACGGCTTCGCCCATCGCCTCTAGGTGCGGTACCCGCGCCCCGCTCCCCGGCGGCTGCGGCGCGGGCCGGTATAAATCCACATCGCCGCCGCCGCGGCTCGCCCGCAGCCCGCCCTGGCCCCGCAGCCCCGCCGGGGGGACGCGCCACCGCCTGCTGCTGTCGCTGCC
>CADDXX010000446.1:621003-681347 GCA_902810485.1 Alauda arvensis
AGGGGCTCGCGCCTGAGGGGCTCGCGCCTGAGGGGCTCGCGCCTGAGGGGCTCGCGCCTGAGGGGCTCGCGCCTGAGGGGCTCGCGCCTGAGGGGGCGACACCCGGGCCATGGCGAGCCAGTGCTGAGGGAGGGACCAGCAGCACCGGCTGAGACGCCCGGTGCTGGCGGAGCGAGATTCGGGCACAGCTCGGGAAGGTGAGGCGGCTGCGCTCGCCTGAGGGAGGGAGGGAGGATGGGATGCTGCCCCGGCTATGCGGGCATCCGCCGCCCGTCCCGGGGAAAGAATGCCCCAGGGGCGGGCCTCTGCCTTGGGATGTAGTGCAGAACACCTTCTAAATCATTTACCGTGCTCAGGAAATCAGCGATAGTGGGATCAGGGCTTGGGAGAGGGATGCTGCTTTATACAGGGTGCTTCAGCAGCTTTCCTTCCGCGATCTGAGTTAAGTTGGGGATCTCCTGTGGCCACCTCCATCAACAGTCCCGGCTCTTAGTGGACGGGAACTTCATCAACTGGTGATGATCTTTATAATTTCATCATTTCTGCTCTGTTTATCCCCAAGAGGAYATACAAGGCATAAAGGTGATTAATACCTGCTCTTTCCGTAACAGCTAATTCTGCAGCAGCGCTTATTGGTAAAAATGTTATTGTGCTGAAGAAAYCCGAGGAACTGGAAGAGGCGTGCCTCTGAGGCTGGACCTGGCTCATCACCGTCTCCATCCTGGTCTATGTTCACATGGATCCTGCATACACAYACCTATCAATTCCTAAAAATCACTGCGGTTATTGATGTCATTTACCTTGTGCRTTCAGTCCCAGGAGGACCCCGGAAAAAGAGTGCAATTCACTATTTCTGTCACTTTCTGTAAGTTTCTGCATTGACCGCCCACAGTGGAGTYTGTTTGTTTACTCCGTCCTGTGCCCCACAACTCCATTCACGCAGTTAGTTCATGGTGTTTACATAAGTACTCAGGGAAAATGGCATCCTGAAGAGACCTGTACACTACCTTGCAATGCATAAATAAATAATAAATTAGGTACAATCATCTCTTAGTCTATACATTATTTTCATAGGAAGGCCAGAAAAGCCACAAGTAACCAAATCTATTTCTCAAGCATCTTTAAGCCATTCAACAATCTTCATCATCAACTCTTTCTAAAAGTTAATTATTTTAAGCCAAAATAGTCCTCTCAAATTTTTGTGATTTAATCTTGGTAGGTGGAGTCATTCTTCAGYAGTGTAGATCAGTCTGAGCTCTTTTGAGCCTAAAGTAGAGGGTAAATTTCCCTTCCCAGTAGACATGGTTGTTTTTGTTTCTTCTCTCTCTGGATAAACCAATCTAGATTCTGGATTCATAAACCAATCTAGAYCCATCTAGATTCCAGCTTTTAAGATAGTACCAAAGTCAAGACAAAGAACACAATAATAATAATAATTCTTCTTGGAATCCTGTGGAATTGCCTGTTGTAGTCATTAACATACAGCAGCCATAAAAAGATGGTAGCCTCATCAAGGGAAAGCATAAAAAGATAACCACTGGAGGTGGGTGTTTAATTCTACCTCTGTCTCTTCAGCCACTGCTGAGGTACATGAAACAASGTGGATAAACTCAGCACTGGCAAATTGTTGCCAGGTATCAAGTGGAGTGTCTGGTGCATATACATACATACATACAAATACATATACATATATAAATTTCAGATACCCRTAGATGTTCCCTAGTGAATTAGGGTTAGGAAAGCTCAGAAGTTCTGCTTGGAGAACCAGGCAGATACAACCCTCCCTCACTGCAAAGATACTCCTGATGGCTCATCTCAACCTGCCCTCGGGCAGCTCGAAGCYGTTCCCTTGTCCTGTCACTCCCTGTCCTAGTGAAAAGTCTCTCTTACAGCTCTCTCATGGCCCTGCCARGTGCTGAAAGACTTGTTTCTTTCTGTCTTTTCAACGGAAAAAGTGAAAACTGTTTCAGAAAGGTGATGAAATATTTAGTGAGTCTCTTAATACTGGTAGCAAACTACCCAAATATGAAGGGCCTTGAGATGGCAGCTGACAGAAAGTGGCAGAAGGGACCRAGTAGCACTAATAACAGTGCCCTGCCCCTTTTGGAACGGGGAGGAAAATGATAAGGGCATTAGAGACATTGTCAACCTCTAAMAGGACTCTGTTGGGGAAGATGCTGGAGTGTACAACTGTGGCATCCCRACCATACTGCACACGGTTGCATATTTTTATACTTGATAAAACTGATGAGACTGATCCATCATTCTGAGTTTGCACTGTGGTTTCAGGAAATTTCAATTTTTTAAAATGATACCTTACATCAGTCTGATAGAAGTGCATTTGAGGTGTGGATGTAAAACATGATCAAAACAGAGTCTAATGGTCCCCGATGCAAATTCTGTGTAATGATGCACAAACTGAAGCGTAAAAGAGAATCAGGATCATTTGTAAAACTTATGAGTACACCATGTCATTATATGTTTTTCTAGTTATGTGTGTACTGAAAAGAAAATGGATAATTGCACACAGTCTGGCACTTAGTCGGGGAATATTCAAATTGTTAAAAGATAAGACAGGGGAAAGTGAGCTGTGAAACACCAGTCAGAAGTTTTTAATTTCTGGACCAAAAGAAGGGGCCAGAGAGTAGGGAAAGTTCTATTTCCCTCTCACAGAGAAGAGCTGGATTTTGTGAAAACAGGCTAAATACACCGAGGTGTAGAAAACTATCTCTGAAATTGCACTCCCATATTATTGCCAGTTCCTGAACAGGTTCTGCCCCAGAATTTCTGCTAGAAACTTCATATAGTAGAGCTAAAAGAGAAAGAACTGCAATTTCTGGTGGGATATTTCTCTCCAGAAACTGTACTTCCAGAACCAAACTGATAGCAAGAAGCTGATTTTTTTTTGAAAAAGAGTGAAAACTGATGTATTTTCATAGTCAAGTTGATGAAAAGCCTACCAGAAATAGATTTGTTTACYGAACAATTTCTGCAAAAGACTGAAGGAAGCAGCAGTGCCTTGTAGGATGTTTGCAGGCAATGGAAAAGGAATCCAAACATGACACTGACTCAAGGCTCTCCATCACTACGTGACACCGGTCTCCTTTGTTCCCTTTTTAAACTTCCAAAGAAAAGAATAGATTTCACAGAGTCACTCCTCACATTCAGACAGAACTCCTGTAAATAACTCAAATCTTCTCACAAACTTCACCCCTGAGCTGTGTAGTTCCAAGATGCCTACCCAAAACATCTGGAGCAGCTGGGCTGTCCGTGTGCTGCGCCTGCAGTGTAACACATGGAGCACACCCGCATTTCCCGAGCCATTGCCGTGTACCCGCACATCTCGATGCCCCTGAGCCTGGGGCAGGGGGATGGTGCCCCTTTCCCGGCCGCTGGGCTCGGGAGCGCTGGGGAGCAGAGGGCAGGTTCCCGAGCGGTCCCACGGACACAAGGTGGTGCTGATGCTCTGGCACCGGGGCTCCCTCACCACTGCCCGGCCTGGCCGGTGCGTCCCGGGATAACAGCTCCCTCCGTGCCCGCAGTGCGCTACGAGAAACACTGGCTGTTAAGGGAAAACGYCTTGTTTCAAATTCTACTCTTGGGCTTTTGGTGTTTTCTTGGTTGGTTGTTTTTGGTTGGGTTTTTAAATTTATTTTTCATAAACTGGATAAAAAAATTAAATTTCCAACTGACAAGAGAACTGCTTTCTTCATTATTTTGGTTCGAACTCCAGAACCCTCCAAGCAGACCAGTTGTATTTCCCAGCTTCCCTCCAAGACCCAAATAAARAGGAATTCTGGGTCATGAATGAAAAGGAAAAAAAGGTGTAAGAGCAACCATGTATTTTYTGATCTTAAGAAAAAATGAAGGAAAGCCCTAAAGTTACACAAAAGAAACATGCAAAATATATAAAGAAGTGTACTCCCAGATACTTGAAAGGAGCTGAAGGTATGGAAAGATTAGTTTAAATGCTTTGCTGCCTTCAGAGAGAACTYCTTTGGCACTGCAGGAAGCTGTACCGAAACGAGAAGATTTGAGAAACCTTTTACTAAGAAAGATGACTATTAAAAAATACTGCTGAAAAATACTCAATTGAAATGTTTATTCCAGAATGTGAATGCATGCTAAAGGAGGTTTGAGTCTATCCACTTGYCCATTAGAGTGGAACTAAGGTAAAGCACTTCTAAAGAGATTAAACTTCCATAACAGGGACCATTTCTTTCCCAGATGAAATAATAAACTTCTCATTGCACTGAAAGCTGACACTGGAGAAGATAAGGAGCATAAAAAACAAAGGCATGTTTGGTAGAGTATTTTGGATACATTTTTCATCAGTCTCATGATTACCTTCCACTTCAATTTATTGTATAAATGGGAAATCCTAATCAGGATCTGCTTTCAAATATATTTTATAAAGATATTTGTTCCTTCTTCCATATTTCTTTTCAGGTTCATCTGATAAAGACACATTATCATGTCAGGGAGAATTCTGGCTCCCAGTTCAGTGCAATATTTTTGAGGCAAGTGARCATACTTTAGGAAGGAATAATCTACCCAGCCTTTTCCTGTTCCCTTCTATTACATAACAGTCCCCTGTGTTCCTGCTGCTTTTCTTCTTTCTTGTATTTGTGCTGATCTCTGTTGCTTATGTATTTACTTCTCCCTTAGGAGAGTATACAAAAACAAGACCTAAATATCTTAATCTCTTCAGCTTAATTAGACATGAAAGTAACTCTGGMCTCATTAAAAATGTCCTGAAGCAACAGGTAGAATGGAAGAAGATGAGTTTGAAATCTGATCCTGAGATCAGCTTGTCAGGCAGTCCTAGTTATTAAAGAAGCCTGGGAAATAGCTACTGAAGAGAAAAACTGAATGCTTAGTATAAATCTCAGTGGAAGAGATGACTAATTAGAGATAATTATACACAGATTTCTTGCATTAAAAGTGCTTTAAAACATAAACATTCAAATTTTACTTAGACTCCCAAGTGCTTCCTAGGAGGCAAGCTTGCAAAAAGTCTTTTAAATTATGTCAAAAGCTTTTAAACCAAATGGTTCTAAAGAGTCATCTCACTGAAAATTGTGATGCCTTGAATTTTCTTGTTCACCTTCACTTTTTTTTTGGTAAGAAACTGCAATAAAATTTATGGCCTAAGTCAGTATCCTAATTGTCCTATAGCAAAGGTAATCAAGAGTCGTGATGGACTAATTTGCTCCTGTTCTCTAGCAACTTCAAATCTTGCCAGATTTGTCTTGCCAGTAAGAAATGAAATAAGTAGAATACTGTGGCCACATTTGTTCTATAACTGGAATTTTTTTTAAGCAGAAAAGAATCTTTTTAGGAGCAGTCTTCAAGTCCAAATGGAATTGGACAAGAATTATTTATCAGACAGACAGTAATAATCTGTGACTGGAGGGTGTCTGGGTCTTACAGTGCTGTGGCAAGCACATAGACAATTACAGAAATAYTCTGATAACTATTAATGCAGTTTGAGGGTGCCAGTTGCAGAAGGCTGGATCCCCCATTCTGTAGCATGTTTTTAACTAGAAGTTATGGGATGAAAATGTTMGTATTCAAGGCTGCTTGCTCTTCTCTGCTAATTTACATTTATATTCTTAATGTCTAGATTGAGCCTAGGGAAATTCCAAGCTCTATTTCATTAATGCTAACTTTTACAGAAATCCCAATATRCAGGGAAGTTCCTGGATTGCAGGGTTAGATGAGAATGCACAAGTGAAATGTAATTGCTGGGTGGTTATGGTAGTTAAATATGTACTGTCAGKTTTGACTTTTGGAATCCCTATAGACATCAACCTTCTGCTCTAAAAAACCCAGAGTAACAGAATAATTGATTAGAATACCTTTAAAACAAGCTTTTTGGGTTTACACACTCTCTACAGAAGGGTTTGGAGCTGTTACAACACAACAACACCGTGTTTGGTTTTGCAGAAGTTCTGGTGAAGAACATCACAGCCTTGCACTCTAAATGAGAAGATGTAAGGGAATTACTCCTTTGGAAGCTATTGGTCTTTTCTGTAATATTTATTAGTAAACTAGCATTGAATTAATTATTTATATATTTCTGACACCCCTCTCATTTGTTTGATATGTAATTTTTATCAGTAGTACTTTGTAAACAAGCAAGTACTTCAGGAAAGCAGAGTGCATTGTCAATCTGCAATAGCCTTTGGGAAAATGTATTGAGTGTGTAAAGCTGACTAAATAACACATGGGGGTATGGGGCACTAACTTAAACTTACAGGTTTGCTATACTTGAAGTAAATKTTAATGTTTCTGTTATTCATCCTTAGTGCAAAATCTTTAATTTGAATTTTCACAGTGCACTGATGGATCATTCTCACAATGGGAATGTGAAAGATCCCTGTTGTTGTAGTTGTGTGGAAGAACAGAAGAGAAAAATGTAATAACTGTACAAGTGTAGAAAATAACTTTTGATATTCAGCTGCATGATATGTACATAATGTTTACTGCACAGATTCTTTTGAACCAATATACTRTTCTTTCTAAAAGGAATTGTCAGTAATCTATTTGCAAGAAATTAGAATTTTTACTTTGAAATGTGACCWAAAAAACCTCTCCAAAAGCCAATCAAACAAACCCAAACTTTGCKGCAGTTCATAATCTCATGCAGGCCTCCTATAAACACAAGCACTAAATCTTTATCTCATTACCTCTTTCCTTGTTAGAGGCTAAATGATACTTCTTTCCATTGTAAGAGGAATGAAGAGTATGCATTTTCTGAGCTGCTGAAGCTTGTTATTGAAATTAAGCTTTATGACACTGCTGTTTTCCATACTTGGACCCAGTCTATTGGATTTGTGTGGCTGCGTCCAGAAATAAGAAGGGCAAATGTCAATGCATTTTCCAAAGTAAAGGCAAGGAACAGGTTGTTAAATGGGCTGAGTTAAGCAATCTCCCAGAAAGGACAGCTCCTAATAAAAGTGCTGCTGCTTGTCCTCATGTGCTCCCGTTTCTGTGACAGCACAGTGCAGCCTCAACAATGTCATTTCCTTTTACACTGGATACCTTTGCATCTTTGTGGCTTTCAGTAAGATTGATTCCTTTAAAAAGGCTGGATGGCAAGGAACATCTCAACCCCTTCACTCATCTTTACATAAAAGAATGTGTATTTCAGTGTTTATGAAGTGGTGAGAAAGTGCTGCTTCTATTTTCCAAAGAATTCCTGTCAATTTTCCTTGCCACGTGTTATAAACCATATTGATGTGAATGCCTTCTGAAGTTACTCAGTCAAAAAAGTAATTCATTTCAGTAGAATGATTTCTGAGGCACATCACTGCCCTGTAGACTTTCATCATATTCCTTTCTTCACATGAAAAATGAGTACATTTCTAAACTGCAATTTTAAATATTGAATAAGGCTACTGATATCAATAAGTTTGATTATTCAAGACATGAGCTTACAAAGTGTTGAACACTATTATTACCAAGCACAAAGCAAGAGTGTGCAGCCCTTTCAAGGCAGCTGCAGCACTCTGGAGGATTGAACCCTAAAGAAAGAGGATTAACAGAAATTAATGTAGAGACACAGGAGCTGAAATACTACAGAGCCCCATATGTGGCCCTTTAGATTATTTRGATATCCTTATTTAGAAAGATATACTTCGTTTATAGTAAAAGTGCATTCAAGCAATGATCAATAATTTTTATCAGTTTAGCCATGTCTCACATCTATTTCCTAGTGTTCAYATTCCCTTGGATCAAGGTGTTGGCAGCTCTGGATATTTAACACTTCATTAACACCCAGGATTAGTGTGTAATAACAGGTTAGACTGACAACAATATGCACTTTGCAATTTGACAACCTTCATTTAGAATTAGTAACAGAGGCTGAGCTAGGAAGCAATTACATTGTAAATGGGATGGCAGGGAAAACCAGACTTTTCTGTACTTTATGAATAACTTCATGTGCAGGTGTTAAAGTCCTGAGGAGCTCCTATGTTCCCTTCATGTTTTCACAGGATGCTATGGAAGTAGAAGACAAAGGAAATCCAACATAAGATTGTCAAGTAAGAAAATGACATMATTTAATTGCTTTTATAATCCCAATGTTTTAAAATTGTGTCACCAATTTTATCTTCCCTTAAGGAACGCTAGAAGGCTTCTTYAGCAGCTCTGAGAAGGAGGCAAGGATGTAAAAGGGGACAGTGAGGAATTGATCCTGTTGTTTAAATAATGACACTGGAAGGTCGTGGCGTGGCAGCACTGAGGAAGCTCCAGGGCCATGTCTGCTCCCCAGCCAAGCAGATCTTTTGGTGCTGTAAGTACAGACTCCTCTCACAGCACTAAAATTTCAGATTACTATATCATCTGAGATATGCTTCCATCTATAAATATAAATAAGTCCTTTAGCTTGATATAGCAGCAATGAATATTGAGAAGTGAATATCTTTCCATTACTGTACTGAGTTTATTCCTTTTTGTTATCTAAGAATTCTCATCTGTATGCCTTTGCTCTTACTGAGTGGATGTATTCCAGTATTCACAGCATTTTGATAAGTCTAATTTTAAAATCGATTTGTTACATCTGTTTCTTGCCCCCCACCTGAATTTGTCATCCTGATGGAAAACAGAACTCTGCACCCCTGAGTGAAAAGAGGAGCATGCTGAATGTTGTTCTGCAGCAATTCATTTGCRCAGCTTTCTCTGAGGCTGGCCCCATTCCTGCTCTGAGCACAGCACAGGGGCATTTTGGGGCTCAGGACAAACCCCACAGGTGTGAGGTGCACAGCTCACTCACCCCTGGATGCCTTGCTTTACATTTATTATGTGAGAGAAGTGGCTCTCTCTGGATAGGYATGGAAATGCCATGATTGAATGCTCCAGCATGAGAAAATGAATGACTTGACAAGTTTCCAAAGTAAAAAAACTGTGGAAAAACTGTGATTCCACTAACACTTCATCTGTAAACATTTTTTCCCAGAAGCATTCAGATTTTGCTGGTATCAGAAGCTGAGATCAGGATCAGAAGGTGAAGTGCATCCAATACCAGGAAAATTGCTGCAAAAGGGACTGATCTAAAGGATCTATCACAAAGGAAAAAAATGGTTTCTTTTTTATACATTGTTCAAATACAGAATGCTTTTTAAAAGAAACTTATTTCAAGTCCAGCTCACTAACAATATCTCAGATAGGCTATCAAGACTTAACTTTCATTTATTTCTTTTTTATTCAGCTATAGCTCAACACTATTTTCTTTTATCCTTGTCTGACTGAAAGCTTTGTGTGTTCCTCYAAACTCCATCTGTATACCAAGAGTGTCACGCCTGTGTTCAGGTTTGCAGGCTTGCTGCTAATGGAGACYTTTTCTGGCCATTCTGTGCAGCATTTTCCATTTCAGTGCTAATGCTATTGACCTAAGAGTTTCCATCATGCACTAAAAAGTCTTACAGGTATAGATCTCTATTTCTTTGTAAAGATCCATAATACCTGTGCCAAAAATTCTCAAAGTCATGAAAAAATTACACAACCTTGCTCTTATACCAAAGAGAAAGTCCTTCTAGAAGTGCAGAAGTAACATAAGTTATTAGAAATACTATAAAAATATTACTGAAGTATTAGTGCAAGACTTTAAATAGACTGTGAGTAGCTCTTTTAAGAAATAACTAGGGGATATTTTTAGATACCCAACCTTCTAAGCTGGAGCTTTAAGTACTCATATCAYATAAAGTTAATATTCTTGTACTATAAAATCTCTTAATAATAGCGAGAAACAGGAAATGAGGAAGGAGAGTACCCTCTTTCAATTTAATCTGAGTATTCCAAAAGGAATTGCRCATTACATTTGGCAAGGGTTGTCTGGCATTTAGACTAGATGCAAAATTACGAATGCAAACTTTTATGCCACTTGAGAGTGAATACAGGATGTACATATGCTTTATTTGAACCCAGCTGTGGTAGTAAAACTTATTAAAATTTGGATTATATTAATATCAATGGAGTTTTAATGGAGCCAAAACCAAAATGTGGATTCTCCTCGGAGTTCTGCCACAGAGATATTGAGGGTCAGGAGCACAGCTGGAAGAGGGAGCTGGGCCTGCTCTCAGCTCTCAGGACCCCACTAAGCTTTCTCTGGAAGCACAGCAGTGACTCACATTGGAATAAGCAGATGCCAGAGTCTCATTATTTCATTGCAATAARCCTACCAAGCTTTCCACAGACCATATCTCAAAAAGAATATGAAAGGAATACAACTGGAAACACAGATTTTGTGTTGGAAGATCATGCACAGATCTAATTCAGCTCTGACTGTGTCAGGTTTAACTTTGAGTGACCTGGTTTGGGCCAAGTGCGTCACCACTTTGATGCTCCTGAAATGTGGGGTGAATATTAGCAGRGCCCTTGCTGCCTTAGATAAGCAGATGACATTCCATTCCACCTCCTTTCCCTCATTAAAGCAAAGAAGTTGAATATTAATGAGTGTGGAGAATTATGTTGTCATGCATGTTAGTCTAGAAAATATAAATTCATCTCATAAAAAAGTCAAAGGATCAAAGAGGGTTTTTACTGTTAATTGGAAACAAAGTGTCAGTGGTGTCCTGATTTAAAGGGCACTCAAGGAGGATAAGGGAGGGGTGGGGCTTCTGCTTTTCCAAAAAGGAAGCATCATTAAGGTAGAAKGGGAGTTATTACTATTTTTTTACTAAAATACTTTTTGCCTGTGGCATTCAATGTGGCATTCCTGATCTTCAAAGTAATATTAAAACCAAAAAATAYATTCTTGCAAACATACTTCCACATTAATAAAAGCAATATTTTTATAGCCAAGAGTACTTGGCTTTTAAATCTACACATTTACTGCAGCGAGGATGTTTTCATTGTTCTCTGGGTAAGTAAGCTGAAAAGCAGCACATTTAGCTTGTGGCTAATTAAAGACAGAAAATAACAGAGGGTAACCTCCATGTTTTGCATTCTTGTGCTCAGCCCTAATTGCAGCACAGAGCCTGAGCCTGTGCTTGTTTAGCAATGAAATGCTGCATTTCCTGCACACACACATGCACACAGCAGAGCAGCAGAGCGAGGGGGCAATTCTGCATTAGKGTTTCTAATTAAATATGCAAATTGTCAGCTCTGAGGGACAGACAGACCTCTCCCTTTCCTGATGAGATAACCTCTGCACCTTTACAGAACTCATCATACATGGGCTCATCACTCCTAAACAGGACTTGGTTACTGAAGTCTTCAGACACAGCTGACCAAAGGCTCTTATTCYTTACTGCAGCTACAGTAGATGTGAATTCTTATCTTCATATGAACAGAAATGTGATGAAAAAAGGYGAAAACCTATTGTTTACATTCACCCTAAAATGCAGTGCTAAAATCAAGTGGGTATTGACAAACCTATCTGAAACCTTCCTGGTCTTTTTATAGCTAAAAGCTTTAAAGGTTATGAAGGCAGATAGTCTGGTCAATCAATTAAAATGCTCTAATATGTATTTATTTGCATGGCAAAGCCCAAACAAAGCTGTTCTGCATGCTCCTCCACGTGCTGGAATACTCTGAGAATAAATTAATGCCATTTCTCAGKTCTCCATTTTATGAGAATACCTGCTAATAACATCAAGATTTAATTAAAGTGAAATAGAAAAAAACAGAAAAATAGCATAAAATTATGATACTACAAATCATTACTGCTTAGAACAGAGTCATGTGAACTTTTTTTCAGTGGTAATGGAATTTACATCATTACAAGTGCAGTGGGTGTCATTAAAATTTTAACATTTGCCACCTTTTGTCATTGTAATTCTGCATATATTCAGGGGCAGTGAATTTGGAGGTCTTAAAGCATCTGCTGCTTCTGTATAAGTTGCAAATTTTATTTCATTATGAAATAATTGGAATGTTCTGCTGATAGGATTATTCTGCAGCCTGAGCTTGCTGCTGTCCCTTTTCTTTGAACACAGACCCTCTGGGGCAGAGCCACCCCAATGGGCCATTCCATTACTTTTGTTCCAAACCAGGACATTGGTTTTTCATTTCAAAGTTTCAACTCCATTCCATGAAGCTTGCAAAATGGCAAGTCAGGGGAAGAAATCCCTTCTTAAAGACGTGAATGTGTGGGGAATATTTTAGGATAAATGTGATCAGTCACTCCTTCTCCAGGTAAGCTCAGCTCTCAGAACCAGGACTCGTTTGTGCCTCAGTGGGAACAGCCCTGTGCCTGCAGAGCCACTCAGCARGAGTCATTCATTCCAGCAGGACATGARGCAAAAGCTAATGTGGCTCCAGATTGATGGGAAATTCATCTTTTTTTTTGTCACAACATGAGAAGCAGAATCATGGAATCMTTTAGGTTGGAAAAGACCCTTAAGATCACCAAGTGCAYGGAAAGCAGGAAAGCCAAGCCCAGACTGTAGAGCTCAGGGAGTCCTTGGTGAGGAGCAGGAGCTTTCAGGCTGTATCTTGGAYCAAGGACTGGGGGTGGCAGTCAGGGAGGGCAAAGGCAGGGACACTCAGAGCATCCCTCTGAGCTCTGTCCTGGCAGAAAGGACACAGGAGCACAGCTTTGTGCAGGGACTGCCATGGGTTCTGCACTTCCACCTCATGGGTTAGGTCTGCATGGTAACCAGGGCTTCAGCACTAATGCCTGATCCTGGCAGGAAAAACAAATGCTCTGACTTCTCCAGGAGGGCCCTGACACCTCTGTAAGGTCACCAGCACTACAGCTCTCTGAGGAAAGGATTTTCAAGGTTCAGACTTCATGCTTTTCTATTCAGCTCCAGGGAAATGACTTTCCTTATTGTGAAGGAAACATTCAGTTTGGAACCAAATGTTAATAGACTGGGCTTTTTTTAAACTCTGGAAAGTCTGAAAACTATGCCTTGGAGCTTTCCACACTTTCTTATGCAGCAAAGTCTTAAGAAGTTAATGAGAACAATTAAAACATCAATATTGTCAATAATTGTACTTCAGAGCATTTTCACAGAGACCTCTGACTACTGAGCTTGTCTGCAGTCTGAAAGAGTGACAAATTCTAGTGAGGAAGAGCAGAAAATGCTGTCTAGAAAAACCTGCTGGGACAACGTAAGCTTTGTTGAATATGTATTTAAAATTCAGACAACTCAACCACTAAAACCTCTACCTTAAARAAATTAAAGAAAGGGGCACCTTTTCCAACATCCAAAATCCCCTTGCCAGAGCCAGCTGTCTCTGGGCTCCAGCCAGCTGTCAAAGGCTCCAGCTACACATTTCCAGCTTTTATCCATCTTTTTGGAAACAAACAACTCCCCAGGTCTCTGTGGAGTTCTCTAATTAATGAAAGCTCATGCATTTATTCTGCATACTATATAAAGCTACTCACAAACAAAGCAGAGCAGGGTTCATCTCATCACTCTCAGTCTGAATTTCCATCCCTGGGAGGCAGGAGAGGTAAGATCAGCTGACAGATCCAGGGCATGGGGCTGACACTGCAGGAGGGGAGTGGGGCCCAAAGAGCTGTGCAGTTCCTGTCCCTGGAGCTTTCCAGAACCCCACAATGAAACCCCTGAGCCTCCTTGGCTGAGCCTTGGCCTCTCTCAGCTGGAAGGGGCAATGAGCGAGCTCCTGAGCTCCTTGGACATGACCCTGCCTTCCATCCTGTCACTTTTTGTCTCCACGTTCAGACTGAAACAGGAACTACCCATACAACAAAGAATAATTAGGATGAGTGATAAGTAGACTCAGTTATCAAGGTTGAACACAACTCAGATGTTGCCTGAGTACCCTCCTGAGCAGCTTTGATCACCCTCCTGTTTCTAGGAGTCTCTTCACTTTTTGATTATAAAGTCCATCAAGATGAAACACGCTCCATGGATGCCATGTATATTCATTTTTCCTGTGTTTTTACCTCGCTGATGGATCCACAAAGACACAGCTTACTTTCATGACAGATACCTGCTAATTCTGTTCTGCCTCATGGAAACAACATRCAGCTAATCTGAATGCACTGCAGTGATTTATTCCCCTGTTTCATCATGTCAGACAACTCTCTCCTATTAATTCAGGACATCAGACTCTCTGCCAGTGTGCAAGGCATTCAGAAATACCCCACTGCTTACTCTGTGTGTAAGTGTAGGATCTGGGGGTACACAGAGCACAAGGACTCAGTGGTGCAGCAGGGGTGTGCAGTGCTTTTCTCAGCAGTGTTTCTGTGGAGGATGGCAGGGACAGGGACAGGGACAGGGACAGGGACAGGGACAGGGACAGGGACAGGGTGTGAGCAGAGGGTGAGGGTGGCCCTGAGCTCAGGCTCAGGCTTCCTCCTGTCCCACTCTGAAAAATGCAGCTGCTGAGCACCTTGCTGTGARAAYACCCTGCACACATCCATGTACACACTGCTGCTGTTCTGGGGGCTCACAAGCAGCACAAAGACTGTGTCCCTTAGATTTGACAATCTGTGTAAGAAAAATAAGGTTTAACTAGGAAATGTGTGTGACAGGAGGATGATGGATGGAGCCCCTTTATTCACACTGACAGAAATGCCTTTGTTGATGAGCCCTGTGTTTTGCAARGAGAAGGAATGGTGAGTACCTGGCTTTATGTATGTGAGGTGAAATACTGCATTTTAGACTGGAATGTATAATTTCATAGATTATAAGTTTTGYTTAATGACTGGCTGCAAAACTGATATTTCAGGGTTTAGCACTTCCATGATTTATGGTCTTGTCAGAGGAGTTTTAATGTGCTCTGTGTGCACAGATGTTCCTGCAGTTGTGACATGCCATAAAAAATCACAGTGGACAATTGCCCTCCAGTGYTTCTCATGCCAAGTCCGTGGCAGGGAAGCCCAGGGATTGTTGGTGGAGCTGCAATGACCAGCAGGGAGAGTTTAATCATTAACTTGTGATTTCTTATTGTTACCAATGCTTGGAGCCCCCTGTGCTTCCAAAGCTGTCAGGGACAGAAAGATTAATTGAAAYAAAAAAAGACAGAAAACTCAGCTGAAAGCATTGCAACAATAACTCCTTCTGTATGTACAGACCTGACTTGCTGATATCCCATTTTGGGCTCAATTGCTCCTACAGCTCAACAGAAACAACCTGAGAAACAAAGTCCCCTCATGCCTCTTCAAAATGGTTCTCTCCTAACTGGAAAAAGTGACTCCTCAAAACCTCCCGGGCAGGGCTGGTTGGGATAAGTGGGTTTTGTGATCCAGGAAGGTTTGGGGTGCAGCAGGGTGTGGGAGAAGCAGCACCTACAGCAGTGCTGCTTAATGCAGGAATATCTGTACAATCTTCTGACACACATTTCTTTAAGACCTGAATAAATTTAAACTTCAAAGCACCCTCTGTTCTCAGAAGCAGCAYTTACCAGATCCCAAGACTCCTGACAGCTGAAGATCTTGTCCTTAGGTTTTGTTTGTTTTAATGTTTGTTTTTATCCCTCTGTTCCATTCATTTAATTTTCAAAGTTGTGTTCACTGCCAATAATTCTGGTTTGTTTGGAACACTTTTGTCTCATSCCAGGCCAGTGGAAGGACAGAGAGCAGTGATTGTGCACTGGAGTGTGGCAGATCAGGGGTGATGTAGCCAGCTTTGTGGGAATTTCCATCATTTATCCTCCCTCCTGTGGGATATTTCAGCCTGGATATCTCAGCCCCCTCCAGTTTCTCATGAGCTGCATTTCCAGTGGTTTCAGTGCTGCTGCTGAGTCAGAAATGGTTTTAGCAACTTGTTATTTAAGAACTTCATTAGGGAGAAGCAAAACCACAGAGTAACGAACTGCTCTGRTGTTTACTGTCCTAAACAGTCAACATCTGACTTCATCATTTATCTGTTATAAAAAGAAAATCAACAAATTTAGCTTAAACTTAGTGGTGAAAAATAGACAAGCCTTTAAAGGATTGCTGTGAGTAGGCAAACACATGGCAGCAGATTTTAGCTCAACCAGAATATGAACAAACTCCCATATGGCTGCATGAGCAATCATGACCAAAACAAGACTATAGATCTTGTAAAAGGAATAACAAACAACCATGTTTTGACAAAAAAACCCTTCACTGCTTTATTTGCATGGAAAAAATAAGTGTTTTTCTGAAAGTTTAACTACAGGAATTTCTGGATTACTAAACACAAAATGTCCTTTACCAAGCTGATTCCAGAAGTAACAGATGCTCATAACAGCATATATTCTTATTTTCAGTGGGAAAAAATGCCATTAAAACGGCATAACAAAAAATACATTTCTGTATTTCAGCCTGTGCAGATACAAAAACATTCTSAAGTCAGAAGTCAGAGAAAATGAACTGGGCAGTGGGTGAAAAGGGGCATAAATCAGCACATATCCAGGAATCCTCACAGAAAAATTCAATATTGCTGTGGAAGTGCAGGCAGTGAGTGAGATCTGCAGCTTTGTGGGTGCTCTGCAGGGCTGGGGAGCTCAGAGCTCCAGAGCAATAAACTCAGAGTATCTGCTGCCCTGCCACAGCTTTCAYTGCTGTGCAGCCCCAGAGACAAGATCTCCATCTCACAGGGAGGGAAGGAGGGCTCATGGCCAYCAGAGAAAAGTCCTTTTACCTGGGAGCTCTTTACTCCAGTTCAGCTGCACTCAGGCTCTCACACTCACTGCAAATTACAGAGAAAAGAGCTTTTCTTTCCTCTTGAAATGAATTRACTGTTCTTATTTAAACATTACAGCAAATAAACAGCCCTATAACACTAAATAAACAAGGATGCTGTTAGATGGTAGGATTTGAGGTGACAWCCTGTCCTCATTAACAGAATTCTCTGCAATTTTGATGTGTTTTCCTGACAAATTCCCCCACCATTTGCCAGGTGCCATGCCTGACCTCAGACTCTTKCCAAGCACTCTGCTGCTGCTAATGCAGTAGAAATGCAAATGAACTTGTCCTAGAGAAACAGGTGGAACCAACATGCAGCCAAAGTGCAGCCCCTGTGTTTGCTCCATAGGAACTGCAGCTCTCTCTGGGCTCCCCCTGCACCCACAGACCCCACTGAGCACTGATGGTTCATGGCAGAACTCACCCCAGGGAATTCCTGCAAGCCCTGAGGGGCACACTGAGCAGTGGCTTCAGAGTGTCCCCTCCTGCACTCTGTGTGCCCAGCACCTGGGGAGCTGCAAACAGGGCTGCCATGCAATGGCTTCTGCATTTGGAACTGATTGCTCACTTTCAAGTCATGTTTTCCTCTCCTACCCTTTTTAAATACTATTAGGATAATTTACAAAACCAATTCTAATTATATGGAGAATACCATGGAAGACTTGAAAGACAGATTTTTTTTCCTTTACACCTGCCACAWACTGCTGTAAATTAAATGTGATTTAGACAAATTGGGCTGTTTGCCAGTAATGAGCTGCACAGAACATCTGGACATGTGTAACACATGCAAATTCACCTCTAGCAAACYAGTCTGSTGCTGGTGGATCTTACTTTGTTTCYGGCTATTTTTGGATTTGTGGCCAGTCCCTCTTGACCTCTAAAAAGGACTAAAACATTTCTAGACTTGTAACATCATAGACAGTTCTTGTTTGCTCTGTGATATCAGATTTTGGTGCAGGCTCTCACTGTAGATAAAATGCAAGCACAGTTCCAGTAGTYCCATGTAGATCTTTATAGACAGAGATATTCATGATTCCCAAAATAAACTTGTACRAGGTGTTTGTAAATCACTGGAGATATTTAATTTTAGAAACTTTTCTCATAGAAGATTTAATTTTCTGGAGCTCTTTGTTCCCAATGCCATTGGGTGTGGCACAATGGCCAGACTGTGCTGGGGTCAGTGCTGTCACACTGGAGTTTGAGGCTGCCCCAGGGTAACTCCTTTGGGATTTACCATCAGAGAAATAACAGAGACTTGGATCAAGCTCAGAACTCCTGATTATTGCCTTAAAGAGATGTCATTTGTGGGATTCYCACACAGAGCACCAGGCTGAAAAGGATTGGACAACACTTCTGCAGATCATTTCAATTTCTTTAGGAAAAGAGAAGTTTCTKGCTGCCAGAGGCCTGACACACCTGACTGCAGCTCTGAGTGATGCCTCCTGCAGCACCATCCATTCCAACAGCTCCTAAAGCAGCCACTAAAAATCATTTCAATATCAACATGGACATGCATTTGGCTGTGCTCACACAATCCTCCAGGCTAAAGGATGAATGTGAATTCCCTCTGCTTTAAATGGGCCATGCTTTTATAATTTTGGGGAGTTCTACAGCCTAAAGAACACCCAAACCAAAGGRAAATGTCTCAAATGTGTCCATGGCTCTCCATTATAGAAACACACAGGATTTTGATGCTATTCCAGATGTACCTTGAGATCCCCACAACTCACCAGCCTGGTGTCTATCGCTGCACACCAATTTCAGTTCTATTAAAACACTTCCTAATGAGAAATGAGCCACGTGCCCCATGCCCAGGCACTCCAGCAGCAGGGCACCTTCCCCAGCAGCATTTTCCCCATGGCTGCAAACTTTCCAGGCCAACACTGGAAAAATTGCCTCTCTGTTAAAGCAGARCAAAAATAAGTTTGCCCTTCTGGTTATTGCTCTGCAAAGCAGCAGGGCAAAGCAGCAAATTTGTAATGTGCTAAAAATCAAGAGCAATTGTTAGAGCAGCAGTATTTCCCTCACGATGGCAATATTGGGAGTGGGAAATTGTCACTGTAAGTCACAGGAACAATTACTGTCTGCTGCTGGAGCAGCTCAGATCTGCTCTCCTGCTCCTCATCCCAGGCCTAAACACTCACATAAAACTGGGTTTTATTTTTAGAGCCTGACAATTGAGGAAACAAAAATAGTTTGGCCAGTTTATGAAGTGACTTTGGAAATGCAGATTTTCTGCCTTGCACTGTATTAGTGACCAGACAGATGAAATGAGGGGCTGGCAAAAGGAACAGGCTTTGGAAAGCTTCTCACAGCAGGCAGTGGGCTGCACAAGTGTATTCTTGATATCACTAATGTGGAGCACTTGGAGGCAATTTTTTCCCCTGTTCATTTTCTCTCCACTTCCCAAGAGAATRTTTCAGAGATTACTGTATAATTATAATCAACAGTTATTTTATGAGGCCGACAAGACCTCCCTGAACTAAATGACTTTTCCCTTTTAGGCACAAGACTTTCTATGGCACCAGTAATTTCTTTAAGTGGTCAATCATACAAATTCAAAAAAATGAATAGAAATCTTTATTAATGCTGGGTTCAGCTGCTTTATCCAGATGAATATATCTTAGGCTATACATTTTTATGTGCAGTCATTTCTATTTTTGTTAATTTTTCTATCTGAAGTGAGAAGTTTGATGGTAAGAGCTTTTGACTAGGACTGTAGCTGTATCTAAAAAAACTATATATATATATATATATATATATATATTCATAAAGCATTGGTATTTTTTGTGGCTTCTGTGATCATTGTGTTTTCCTTTTCATTGTTTTCCTTATTTGAAGGCTGATGTGCAATTCACTGCTGTGGAATGGCCAAGTGGAAGGAGTATTTTAAAAACTTAATGAACATAGATATTTAAAAAAAATAAAAACCAGAAACTTTGGGAAAGGGAGTTGGAAGAGCTGAGTAGTGCAAGGTGTTGCAGGCTTTCTCCAGCCAGGCACAGGAGAGCTGCTGAGCTTTGCTCACACTGTGAGCACTCCTGCCAAGCTTCCTCCATTACCTCCAATTAAGAAACATTCCTTTTTAAATGAAAAGATTCCCATGGTCACATKATTCACCTGCTTTAGTTTGTTCTGTACACAGAAAAGCTGTTGGACTGGAAGCACCATTCACTTAAATCAGAACCCCCCCGAGGTGTGTGTTAAGGTGAGATAACACASACCCCTCTGGCCTCACAGTGATCCATAAAGGATTCTCCTACAGCACACTCTGGGAAATGCTGGGTGTGATAAAGAAATGGCACCAAAGTTCACTGGGGTACAGAAAAGCTCTGCTTATCCACAGGCTCTCAACATTTCTGTGCAATTTCAAGCAAAGCCAACCAAATCCTCCAGCTTCCTGTAACTCTGAGGTACAGCAGAGAAATGCACACTGAATTACTGAATGCATTCATTCTGTGATGCAATAGAGGTGATAACAGAGATCAGATKAGCAGGTGCATTCTCCAGCAGCATCTCAAGGCTGTGGGGCTCAGAGGAGGCTCCCTGCCCTGTGAGCCCCCAGTGAACTCTGGACAGGACCCTGCCATTGCTCCTGCACCACTCACCCTGGCCCTGCTGGGAAGGTAAATCAGATTTTATTGAAAGGTTCATTCCTCCCCATCAGATTTTATATTTCTGCCATCATTCCTGCATTTTTTCTACTGGAAAATTACCAACATCACAGCTCCTAAATATTCTAATCACGAGCAGTGCTCAGTAATTAATCCAGACACCCAAGATCAATGTGCAGCCTGTGCAGCTGTGATGGGGCCCTTGCAGAGCCATGCAYTGCTGCAGGACAGCAGCTGGGGTGCATTGCTGCTGCTGCAGAGCTCCAGCCACACTCAGGGCACACCCCCAGGGCACTGCTGGGGTCCCTGAGGGCACAGGGCAATACTGGAACTGTTCAAACACACAGACACMATCAGAGGCCTCTCAGTTCTCCTTTGCCTTCTCTAGAAACAGAAGCAGCTCTCTCATCCTGCCACTTGCCACAGATTGCTCCCCAAATCTTTGGTTCAGCTCCACACTGAACTAAGAAACATGTATTTTTGTAATTCTGTGAAATGTGTTTTTTCAGTTCTTCTCTCAATGAAATGGTAGTAATGAAAGTGATTAAACTGTTCTGCCTGGGGAGTAAACATTTTTAAACTACCTTAAACACTCCAAAAAAGCCATCTACACCTTCTGCCTTCAAAAAGCAAAAAGACTGATAAGAAACCCAGAAAAATAGGTCAGAAAACAATATTTCAGAGCCTATTTCAGKGTGATATTTGAACTGGAGTAAGAAGCAGTGAATAATGGCCAGGAATTTTCTTTCTGAAGTGATGTTTTGTCTCCTCACTGTTGCAGTACATGACACAGATAGTCATCAGGGATAATGTTAGTTCTTTATTTTAACTCTGAATATTAAGATAATGGGAGGAATTGGCCAGTCAGTTGTGAAATATTACAGCAATAAAAGTCTTTGGTGGAAGATGAATCTCCTTCAAAATAGTACGAGGGTGTCAATAAATGAAGAGTAATGTGAAGATCACTTACATTTATTGAGACTGCAGCATTCATCAAAGTCATCAACATTTAATTGGAGTTAATGTACGTGCTAGCTTTTGAGTTCTTCTCTGAGTTTGTTCATGTATTTAAGGATGGAGTGCTGAACTTACTGGATTTTAACTCTTTTTGGTTTTTATCTTAACTCTTTTTGGTTTTTATCTTCCATCTTTAGATAAATGTGCATTGGATTCCAGCTGTGGCATTGCCTTGGTGGGACAGCTGGGCTGTCAGTGCACCCACACCTCCCACAGTGGGCACTTTAACAAACCCCTCTGATGGCCTGGAAGCATGGCAAGGAAAAATCTGGGAATTCTGGCATTTGAAGACAGCAAAAACACTTTTTCTGTGCTCATAAAGCATTGCTTTGTGTTTTTGAGAGAATTATGTGATAACCATAAGAGAGAAAGTGTTTGGAGAGGTGATTCCATTGGGATGGGATGGGATGGATCCAGGTGTGAATCTGAGGTTGTTTGAGCTTGGAAATAAATCTAAATAACCCGGCTGTCCCAGGCACTGAGAGGAGAGCAGAGCAGAGCAGAGCAGAGCAGAGCAGAGGAACTGAGCTGGGGCAATGATCAGTTCAAGGGAATTACAGGGGGATGAGTCAGTGGCTGTGCGTTCCGGGAACCGCAGCCCTGCTGGGACACTCCCAGTATCGATCTGCCCCATTGATAGATTCCRAAYGGGAAAGAGCA
The DNA here is from genome assembly GCA_902810485.1 of Alauda arvensis. Taxonomy (NCBI): domain Eukaryota; kingdom Metazoa; phylum Chordata; class Aves; order Passeriformes; family Alaudidae; genus Alauda; species Alauda arvensis. The sequence goes on from CADDXX010000446.1 coordinate 642,871, forward strand.
GCCCTGCATTAATGCAGGAATGCAGATTTCATGAGCCTCCCCAGGCAGCTGCTCATGAAATAGTAATGCCATTCTCGAGCAAGGGAAATGGGCAATTCTAGAGCTCKTTTAGAGCTGCTGGAACGGCTCAGCAAAAGGAACCTGCACCGCACAACCTGGGACAATCTTTTACTGCAGTTCGTATTTCAAGCCTGAATTTGTAGTAGTTGGAGCATGATTCCCACAAAATCCTCRGCTGCACTGTAAGCTGTAAATTCCTCCTGCACTGTAAACAGGATGTGTTGTTTACAGCTCTAGATCCACTAAATATTTGCGGATTTGCTTCCTCAGCTATAGCAGCAACTTACTGGTGATAACTCCCTGCCTTGTTCAATAACTTCCAGTAATTATCATGAAGAAAATGCAATAAATTCACGTAATAGACTGCCCCTTTGCTGTAATACACAATGAGAGGCAATCAATGCTCCTTCCAGTGAGGAGAAGAAATACAACGGGGTTTTATTTTCTCGCTTTGGGAACGCAGCTCTGGGAGCCACCAGAGGGAGCAGAGGAAACTCGAGCGGTGAAACCGCAGCCCTGGGAGCCCAGGGCAGAGCACAGCACTGCCCTCTCTGCAGTGCAGTGTTGGGTCTGCTCACCCACCCAGCGAACGCTGCAGCCCCAGGAAATGATGCTCTTGTTTCACATGCTCAGGGAGAGAGAAGGAACGGGAATCTGGTAAACAACCCTCACACTGAGCCTTGGGCAAAATRACTGTAAAAAACCACAATGCAGGAAGGGGAGAGCAAAATTCCTCCTTTAGCAGCAATCATCTTGGAAAGGCTGATATTTMATAATCATGGCTTTAATATATAGTGTTACTGTAACTTCACTCAAAGGGCATTTCTGGGACCATCCTTGTCATGCTTTAAGTGCAATTACACGCCCTGGATCCTGGAAAGCAAATGAAAGCCTTTTCCTGGTGATTTGTTCTACATTCCTTTCTTGCCTCTGGCTAAGTGAAGGCCAGGCCTCTGAAGGGTTCCAAGTATAATGCACAGTGAATATAAAACAGTCCATTAATTGGGATAATAGGTCCTGGCATGTAATTGCATTGCTGAGGTGCTATGGATAGCTGCTGAGTGAAATGGTATTTATTCAAGGTTGTTAGCCAGCCGTGGATAACTTTATTTGCCCACTGATGCTGAAATAAGTGCATCATCCATCAGGAAGGATACTTCTGAAAAAATTTATTGCAAAAATCATTATCATGTCTCAAATTATAAAAGGAAACAATACACAGGAATTGCTGGGCAGTGGCACAGTAAAGCCATGCCATGATGTTTYCTGCTTGTTCCTCTGCCAGTGGACAGTAAAACATGGATGAGAAATCAAGGCTAAATGGCAAGTGTGCATGCTCACAATATTTCCCCCTGCCAATCAGTATACTGGCTGTCTTAAAAAAAATTCTAATAATTCATTCTTAAAGTGTTATAAAAATGATCCCAGTCTAAATAGGAGAAATGCATTCACTGATGAACWCAGCACCAACTGCAGAGAGAACTGGAGAAATAAGAGAGATATGGCAGCAGCCTTTGTTCCCAACATTGTTCTGCTGATACTCTGCAAGGATCAGTAATCCCTGAGAAAATACTGGAGAACAGATTACAGACACAATAGCAAGAATTGCTTGATTATGGACAGTCTCAAATAAAGCCTAAATAAGACCTACAAAGAATTCCCATTGTGGGTGCCAACAGCTCAGCTCCAAACACCTTTGTATCTCATGTGGATGAAGAAATGATTAMGGGTCTGGTTTTCAGATAGATGCAGCCACATCCTCTTTTATCTTCAGCTACATATGCAAGCACTCATTATTTTGACAATCCTACCCTGCAGATCTTTCCTCATCACACACTGCTGCCATATAGAACTGAATAATGTATAACAGACAGGGATCCAGGGGTGCAGACAACGTTTACAAGGAAATACAGACATTAATTGCAATCATGGTGCCCACAGCTGCAGCAAATGCCATTTGTGTATGGAATTTCTCAGTAATTGTCAGCACAGTCTGACTGGGGCCATGGTGCTCTGCATGTTGGGTTAAAGGAGCTCCCAACCTCTCTCACCTCCCTTTATTTCCACCTCTCTGGACCAAATATCCCCAGATTTATCAGCTTCACTCAATGTGCTCCTCCTGTCCCTTGATCATTGTGTGTTTGCAAGTCACTGACCAAACCAGGGAAACTCAGCCCAATGGCTGTTCTGTATGGACTGGTTTATGGAAGAAGATCAATGTTGTATTACATCTGTGTGCATTACTCTGCAACTCCACCATGCACTGAGCCCTGGATCTGTCCATGGCAGCACTGAACACTTCCCTGAGTATTCCCTGATCCAATCTCAAGTTCAGCTACACTCACCTTGTGCAATGCACCCACCCAGGAGCATCAATCACTTCACACTGACATCCACTGCATTTCATTCTCCTGCTCTGTCCATTCAATTTATCACAAATTATCCTGTGAAGCAGCTGCAACCATCTGCCATTCAAACTGTCTTTTTATTTTAGTACCACCTGACACATTTATTGCCTTACATGTTTTATACTGAGTCAATGACTAAATTATTGAAGAGAAAGGATCCCAACAAAGAAAGCAAAAGAAATCTACTCTTCAACAACCCCCCGGTATGCACCTCCCATTCCCTGCCACTCTGGTTATCAGCATTAAAAATCCTCAGCAGCCAATCCCCACTCAGACAGCCCATTCAAAAACCTGGTGCATTACATTTTGGTAAAAAGAAAAAGCTGGTTTTGACATGGAGAAATACTAAATCTTGCATTTTCTCTTCTGCCACTCACTTATAAAGTGGTAATCTCATTTGTTTAACATGACTCACCTTTCAGAAATCCTTCCTTACTCATGTCCTTTAAGTTATAATTTTCTAYGTGTGTCCTTTTGGCAACCATGAATTAGAATTCTCCACCAACAGACTGAAAATATTTTCCTTAACAGAGCTCTAATTTTCAAGCTTTCATGTCTGCTGTCATTTTAAAAACAGCAACTGAATTCACAGCTTTCAGTCTCCTGAAGAMTTTGGTATTAAATATGCATTAAAATAATAATGGCATCAACAATTTATTTTCACTGTCACACACTAAGATATGCAYGGTACCTCTCTGTACTCCAGGTAATTTTCACTTGCCCAACACTTGCTTACTAGCACTCCTTCAAATATTTGATGWAATATTTTCTATATTAGTAAGGTTTTTAAAAATGTTTCAACCCCCTCAAACCCTCCCAGCAACTTTCCCCATGACATAAAGAAACAGGGTAAAGACAACATTTATTAAGATAAATGTRATTATTAGAATTTGTGTCAGGGGAAGAACTGAGGGCACCTGGAGCAGGCTGTGTTCAGTGTCAGAGAACATCTCAGAGAACATCTCAGAGCTGCTGCTGCAGGCTCCTGGCACACCCAGCCTGCCCCACTCACAGCTCCCAGCATTTCTCAGAGGCTGCTGTCCCTGCTGTCCCTGCTGTCCCTGCTGTCCCCTCCCCTGTTTAACCCTTGCTGTGTTTGCTGACATGAACCAGGTGTTCCTGCCTGTGTTTTACCTGTGACTGAGCAGGTGCTGCTGTAAAACTCTCACTTCTCCTCATGTGAGAGTCACTGTTCCCTTCATCATTGTAATTGCTCCTCTTTCCATCTGTTCTCATTTAAGTTCATTTTTCTTGAGCAGGGATGACCAGATTGTACCCTCCTCTCAAAACAAGATGAATGCCTTCAGTGATTCTCATTCTTCATTATTTCCCCAGATCTTAATGCATTTATGTTTTTTTAAGTGCATTACAGGGATTACAGAATAACCTGAGTAATTCACCACAGATAACTGAAGATCTCCCAGGAYTGTCATATCAAGTTCTACTCCTAAAAATTGTCACTTGGATTTTGAATGTGATACAAGGTGTCTGTGATGTAATCAGATATCAGGGTTATAGCTGGCACCAGGTAACACCCAAAGCCATTCCTGTCCTGTTTCCCCAGGTGTGGCTGGGTGTTCACACAAAAGCCACCACGTGCAGCTCTCACACCAATTCCCTCCTCTGGCCTAATTTGGAGCCTCTGCTTTGCAAAATGCAAATCAAAGTGGAGTCAGCCCTTCCATTTCAAAATCTGTTTGAATTTGGCTTCCAGCTTTCTGCTCTTTAATGAAATMAAAATGAGTCATTTGAGAACTCCTGACCCACAAGTTTGTTTTGGTTATTGCTCCTCTGCACAGAACTGGGTTTTGTTTTTYCCTGCAGTCTGTCAGAATGAAGACATCATCCTCCCAGTTCTCCTAATGCAAATATTTCTTGGAGGAGAACATGGAGACACAGCAAAAGAGAAACCTTTCCACAGCATTTGTGACAGGCTGCTCTCACAATCCATTTCTGAGCAAATTTAGAGCAAAACCTTTCAGAAAAACCCTTTCATTTAAGGAAAGGCAGATTTATGAAAGCACAGACACTGTAAGGAGATGATATCAAGTGTACTTTCATTAAGGATRAAGAAAATCTGCCTATAAATACACTGAGAAATTAATTAAGGAGGCAAGAGAAAGGGACAGGATGCAGTGTCTGCTTGCCTTTGAAATCAAATATTTGCCATGATTGTGATTGAAATGGAAAAGAGATGCAGTGAAAAAGTATTCAAGAAAAATTAACAAGTCTATAAATAGAYACTGGCTAAGGGAATAGATACTGGAATTTCTCCTGGGATGGGACAAAAATTCTAACCCAAAAGACASAATTTTATAATTTGGGATAGAAAATAGTAAAATAATTCTTAGAGGTTTTGTTTTAATCAGTATTAACTCATGATTTAAGAGGGAGCAGAACAGAACAAGGCTCTTTGTTTGCTTTGTCTGGAGGGAAAACACTGAAGGGTCCAACTCTCTTCAAGGTTTGGGAATATGATCAAACAATAAACATTATCCTTCCAGCACTCTGGAAGCTTTCAAASTTCACTAGAAGCTTTTCCAACCGTTGGACAATGTTAATATTTAATGGATGCAATGGGTAAATGTGAGGGATGGAAGCAAGGAGAGGTTTTGCTGCAGACCCCCCAGGATTCTCTCACTGCAGAGAGCAGTGCTGACCTCTGAGGAAAGCTGGGGTCAGGTCAGATTGAGAAATCCCCAAAATGCACCAGAGGAAGGTGAGGAGGTTTTAGTGCTGCTTTCTCAGAGCACTGCTGGAACCTCAGAGGGTTACACAGGAGTTACTCACTGTGCTGAGCCTCTCACAGGGGAGGTGATGTCTGTGTGGGGATTGAAATAAARCCCAGGGGGAGCAGAGCGAGGTGCAGCAGGAGGAAGGAGCCTGGCTTCACCTCCTTGATCAGCAGAAGCAGCTGCAGGAGCTGAGACACAAAACCCTGAGCTCCCTGAACAACTGCAGGCACCCCTCAGGACCTGGGAGAGCTCAGGAGGCCCTGGAGCCTCTGCTTTCATCCCTCCCTTGGAGCAGCAGCAGCTCCAGACCCATCCATCTCTTTCTGTTGAACAGGTCTATTTATAATTACAAATTCATGGCCTTTTCTGGATGAAATATTCATGTAAACCCCACTGCCAAACTGCACTGATGGCTCAGTAAACTGCAAAACATTATCACATTAAAGGCAATTCAGCAACGTGCCTCATGCCAACCCAATAAAAATGTCATTTTAAATATTGTTTAGGAGCACTCGTTTATTTTTCAGTGTGGAATCCCAGAATGCATCCAGGACACAAGCATATCTGCAGAAATGAAATCAGAGTGAGGCAGGGTTGAACAGAGCAGTTCCCAGGTACTGGGAGTTTCATTTAGTGCAGAGTCTGCTCTTCCCAATGCCTTTCTAACACCTGCTGWATTTGTTCTACCTTTTGGATATCAGACAAACTGGGAACTCATCAGTGCAGRTATGAAATAAATAAAGATATCTGAGGAATATGTAGATGGCACTTGAAAGGGAATGTTGTGGTAATATTTGCAAATGTGTATTCTGTRCACTGACTTCAAAGATTTGTGAGGACCACAGAAAAAGAAAAATCTACTGGGCAGCTGAAGAAAGAGAAAAAAGAAGAAAAATATGCTCTTTTCTCAATTACTCAATTTTTTTTCCTGATAGGAATATGAAGTGGTACCTAGGGGGAAATAAACCCAAGAAAGAAGAGGAAACAACAAAATTATTGACTATGTCCAAGCAGCTTATTACAGGAAGATGTTSTGCTCACACACTCCAGCAGTTCTGTGCCTGTTTTTGAAATAATTTCCTTTCAAAGCTGGCAAGAGCTCTGCCTCCTGCTTGTTTTGGTAGTGGGGCAAATCCCTGTCCCCAGGGAAGCCTTTCCTGCCCAGGGTGGTGTGAGATTTGCAATCTGCTGATGTTATTTTTAATAATTGCTTTCTTCCAGAAGGTTTTATCTGCAGGAATTTTGGTTTTAAATGTTTAAGCTATTCATCTCTAGCAGAYAATTTCTGTATGGGGGAGAACTCAAGATGGATGACAGAAAAATCTCCATTGTTAATAGTTATCACACCTTCCTAATTTCTGACAAAGGAACAGCTCCATCTTCTCCTCTCTTCTTAAGAACTCCTGGCTGTCAGTGCAGAATTTCTGTGCTGTGTTCTAACAAATGCATGCTGCTGTGAAGAAGCTCCACGTTAATGACATTTCCTGTCATTAATTTGGCCCCAAAGGACAGAAATGCTCACCCATCCCACAGGGGCTGTGCTGCAGAGCCAGGGGCTGGCTCCTCCCAGGGACTGACATAAATGCAATTTCTTTTCTGGTTCTCTTGGGCCTTCGTTTGARGATTATTTCTTTGACTTTACAAAGATAAACACTGCAGCCCTGATGCTTTTTCACCTGGGTATTTTGGCAAATCAGCCTCTGAAAGCCATCAGGCTCCCCCCAGAGAGCCCCCAGTCACCTGGGGCTGGCTGCACAGTGCAGGCTCAGGCTGAAATAATGACAGGAATAAATCCAAATAGCACCTCCCAAACCTCCAGACCTCTGGGAAATTCACACTTCTGCTTGTGAGAARCAGCCAGCAGACTCATTGGATGAAATGCTGCTTTGCTGATCATTCCAGGGAGTTGTTGAGTTCTCCTTCCAGACGTGACTCACAGGAGAAAATCACTTTTCTGTGCACAGGCTGAGTCTCACCCTCCCCTCTGCTGTTACTGCTYCTGGAATAGAGTCATAACAGTGAATAACTTGTGCCTTCTGCTCCAGGTTCATGTGTTTCTAATTTCAGGGGTTTGCTTTGGGATTTTTTCATTTTGTTTTTTTCTCTTTTTCCATAGCTGAGAAGAAAATCTGATGCTGCTGGTGCTGCTGAAGCTGCTTTAGTTCCCAGTGAGCCTTGTGGGACCTGCATGTCCACCCCATCCTCCAGGAGAATGCTCTCTAAAGCATTAAAAGATCTGCTCATCCACAAGATGATAGAAGTACCAAGGACCAGAGATATTTAAATGATGACATGATGATGTGTCCCTGCACAAACCACTGAAATGTCAGAAATGGGCACCCAGAATTAGGGACCATCCCARTTCAGACAGGCTGCTTTCACACACCCAGCTCAGGTCACAGCCTGCATGTGGTAAAGCCCCACGTTATTGCTGAAAAAACCTGCCATTAATCAGTGCACAAGGTGCAAATAAATTTTTTGCTGGCACTGAATAATCTCAGTTTTATCCCCAGTCTGTGCTGGATGGGCCATGCCTTGTGCTCTGTGCACTCCTCAAACCCCTGGACAAAGTGATGAATTCCTCCAGAGCCTGTGTATGACATCCATCAATGCAGTGTTCAGTTCCTCCCCTGCACATTCCCACAGCTCTCTGAGATAAGGGGATATCGATATTCCTGTTCCAGAGACAGCCACAAAGCCAGGAGCAGCCCAGCATTCTCCTGCAGCTCTTCCTGAATAAAGCTGGCCCAGAGCTCTGCTCAGAGCAGCCCCTGCTGCCTGAACCCTGAGTGCGTTTTCTTCCTTTCCCATTCCAAACAAATCCTCTTCAATTCTTCTATTCCACACCATCTCCTTTAATGCCTTCTGCTTCCTCACARGGGTTATGTGGGGGCAAGAAACTTCTTGAAAAAGGATCCAGAGCTTCCACCAGGGGTTTCAGATGTTTTCTGGCAGCTGAAGAACAGCAGAATTCAGTTATTTCAGTGATTCAGTTGTTTCCTCCCCTCTGCTTGGGGCTGTGGAGGATACAGGAGGCAGAGATTCCCTGCTCCAGCTCTCTCCTGGCAAAACCCACAACAATCAAAAGTTTCAGATGCAGGAAAAGTCTTGTTTAGCTCCAGGGCTGGGTCAGACCCACTGTGAATACAACTTCCACAAAGTTTGCTGCACAAATGAAACCTTTCTCAAAGTTTCTCTTTCAAAGCCCAGCTTAGCTGACAGTTTAAAAGTGGATTTAATTTTCAGAGTTTTGTATTAAGCATTCAACAACAATAGTCAGGATTTAACAGCTGCTCTTCCTCCCACCTGCTCCTAGGAGTGTCTGTGGATTGTGTTATGAGGTGTCAGATCATCTTCTGCTTGAGCAAACCAATTTATTTCCTTAATGTTTCATTCCTCATGTTACAAAAAAGACTGAAGTGGGTATTTAAATTCATGTTTATCAATATCTAAATGGCTTCAAGAGACTTCAACTAAAAATCAAACTGAAAATTCAGTTTAAGGGAAGAACTGAAATATCTAAAAGCCCCTGTGCTGCTGGGGAGGTGTCCAACTGCAATGGCATCCTCACTATTAAACATGCATGAGCTTTGTAAATGCCAGTGCAGGGAAGTCTGGGGATGTCCCATTGCTGATATTCCCACTGCAGCATCCTCACCACAGCACAGAGCACTGAGCAGCTGAGCCTGCAATCAGTCTCCATGTGCCCAAATAAAACATCCATGGAAAGCATCACAAAATACATCCCCAGCCTTGAGAGCAGCAGTAAACAACAGATTTTATACAAAGGCTGCTGTGCTGGGGAGGAAACCATTCATTCTCTTTTTACAATTCCAGGCATTTCCTCACACATTTCACATTCCTTGCTGACACAMAGCACAGCGTTGTTTTATCTCCTTGTCTGACGTGCTGTGATGATGGAAAGCCTTCCCCAGCTCAGTCCCTCACTGCAGCCTGGTGCTCTCACCAGAGCAGGCTGGCTCCATGACCCAGGGGATGGAGGGAAGCCCAGCTTTAARTACACATTTATAAATACCCAGAACCAGGTGTACACACACTTCTTTTCTATGAGGATTTGAAAGTTTGGTGGCACACACACCTCAGCTGGACACAGCAGTTTTTAAACACACAGCACTTGTTAAAAGGTGAATACAACTGCTCAGGGGGAGAKGAATTGTTTGCTGGGTTGAATTTAAGACTCTTTCAGCTGCACAGGAAGAGGAGTTTATCAGGGGATGTCAATACTTGGGAAGAGAGAGAAATTCTGAGAGCATGAAGTTCTATCTCCTATCCACTGACAGCTTTTGGTGGTGCCTGCACAGACCCTGCTGCACTTCAGCAACAARCAGAGCTCCCTGCAAAGAGAATCCAGCTGGAATTCACAGCCCAATGCATCCACTGTGAGTTTGGCTGCAATGCTGAGAGGGAACTCTGAAGGTAACAAATCCTCCAATACTGAGAACAATTTCCTCTCTAGTTTTTGCCTCTKTGCCTAAGTGTGTGGTAAATACACAAGAGGTGCACAGAAAGTTCATCTATTAATATCAGACTGCTCATGCATTAATTATAGGTGTTCAATCCCCCCTTGTTAAATAAGAAACTCGACAGAAAAGTGCAGAGTGTCCCAGATGTGCCAGACTGTCTGSTGAGGGGATTGCAGGAGCTGCTGTGGGAACCTCACAGAAATTCAAAATAATGAACTCAAATTCAGGGCTCTGAGTCCATTGGAAATAAAAAGAAGTCATGGTCAAGGGGTTGCATAAAGGAACTAAAGATTGARTGGTATGAAAAATCACTAAGATGTTTTTTCACTCCTGGCTTCCAAGTTTGGCTAGGAAATAAAATAGCTGAAGAAAAAAAAAAGTAAAATAAGAGATCACAAGTTGTTTCATCAAAATATGAATATTTTTGAAGATCTCATGCACTTTTTTATTAATATGGATTTCAAGATCCATYCACTTCCAGGCCTTTGCTTGGTAACTGGAATATTTTAGAGATCTCTGATTTATACTAAAAATATTCTGCACACTCTAAGCAGAACACTCCTGAGCTCTCTCCTGTGACAGCTCCTCCCTCTACAGCTCCTGGCAAGTGAGGAGGACTCTGGTGAAGTCAGAGGGAGTTTGAGTGTGCTTTAACTGAGCACTCCACAATGCAGTCATTGCCACCCACAGAGGGGCAGTCAGGCACATCTGGRCTTGAACTCCATTTAGAACTGACAGATCAAATCACATTCTGAAACAACACCTTCAGCCCTACGCTGTATTTGCTCCTGTAAAGGGATTTTGATCATCAGAGATCGTCAGGATTGTTTTTCTTAATTACATTTGCAAGTAATTAATGCCACTGCTGCCTTCATGGATTGGAATATTCCCTSAATGTTCCTCCACTGAGCAAAGGGGGATGCAGGGTGATCAGGTTGGAAAGATTTTAACAGCACCCACTCCATGGCACTTTCAATTTTCTGTCTGCTCTGTGAGCATTAAACAGTGACTCCTCCTCACTGTCTGCCCTGCTGGGTTCAGACAAAAGGAAATTCATCATGTTCTGAGGGGAAAGTCCAAAACCCCTCCGAATGGAATCAGATTTACTGTGTGTTGTATTGCTGTCCAAGAGAGAGGCCTGGAAAGGACTTGCAGGAAGTTGCTGTTGAGAGGTGAGTGTGTCTGTCAGCTCCTCCATCACACTGCCAGGGGCATCAGATGACAAATGCAACAGAAACACACCACAAATCTCTCTTTAAGCCAAGTATTGAAGCACCAGCTCCCATCAGTTTCTTCTCTGTTTTTGTGGGTTGAAGGGTTCCAGTGCAAACTCTGGATCTGCTGTGAGAGTTTAACAAAAGGCACAATTTCCTCCTCAATTTTCAATGCTTGTCTGAGCCAGCTGCCAGAGCCCTGCCCCTCTCCAGCCACTTCAGCTCTCCACCAGCTTCATTTCCAACTCATCTCCATTAGACTTGTAGAAGAGTCTTTTCTAATGAAATTGTATCAGAGCAGGAGGAATGAGAGAGGGAGGAGCACACCAAATCCCAGAATAAATAACCCTTGATTTGAAGAAATACAAAAATCATTTCTCATTTATGTGAGATATATGGGGTCTACCTGTATGAAACATATATACATATACATGCAATGGGAATCTTTAAAACATATTATATTTTGATAATATAAACCACCATTTTCTGTTATTATTTTAGAATGGGCAGAATATTCAGAAAGATCAACACAGCAAAATTAGGCAAAGCAACCTTATTGTGAAAACTGATTGACCAAGAGTAGTACAAAATTATTCCCACACTTTAATATATTTGAAATCTTTCAAGCTCATTCAGGCCACCTGTATAACACCATCTCTTCACTCAGTTTTGCCCAGTAAGAAAAAGAAAATTCTCTTGTGAAACAAATTCCCTCTAATCTCCCATCCAACTTCTACCTGAATTACACTGATTAAATACCACTTGTCCTTCCACCTTGGCACCTCTCAGTGCCTGGATTCTGTCCCTGAATTCTGTCCCTCTCTGTTCCTGAATTCTGTCCCTGTCTGTGCCTGAATCCTGTCGCTGTCTGTGCCTGAATTCTGTCCCTCTCTGTGCCTGAATTCTGTCCCTGTCTGTGCCTGAATTCTGTCCTTTTCCTGTTCCTGAATTCTGTCCCTGTCTGTGCCTGAATTCCGTCCCTGTCTGTGCTGGTTTGATTTCCCTGCTCCCAGTTCTGATCCTTTTCCCTGTGTTTTTCCCTCACTGCTGTCGAGCCCTCCCTGGTTCCGCAGGGTTTTTGCTGATTAGCAGCCCAGAATTCCTGCGAGGCTGCATGACAATGCCTGATAGGCAGGTACAATTAAAGAGAGGAAGCCTAATTAGTTTGATTGGGCCCCTGGGGGGTTCRAAAGCAGAGGTGCCATCAGGGCAGGAGTGTCCCTTGTTCCCGGCACCAGGAGCAGAGCAGGGCAGGCTGCACTGTGTCAGTATTTATTAACAAAGGGGCTTGAACTCCCAACRAGGAAGGGAAGAAGGAAGGGATATAAAGGGATATAAAAGTAAAYGTTTCTCCATTTGGAGCCAAAAGAATGGAATATTCTTGGCCATGTGCTGCCAGGCTGGGGTTAAGTTGGGAATGTTGGAAGAGCACAGGCAAATTCCCAATTTCCAAGAGGAGTTTCAAAAGATCCAGAACTGCAGATACCTTTAYTTTATGAATGGGATGTCCAAAATCCAAGGGGTGTTTTATATAAATCTTAAACAAATATRTGTACAAGACAACAAAGCAGATGGGTGATGAGAGAGGAAAGCAAATTTCCCTCTGAACGAGAAGCTGCATGCTCTGCATATTTGAAATAATCCAGCAATTCATTTGCATTTTCATAGCATTTATACTCACAGCATAAGCCTCAGAAATAATATGGAAGGAAATTACTCTACCTGCAGCTTTTTACAACATTTGCTCATGAAAAAGATTAGGCTTTTGCTAATTCTACAGCAGTTTARGAGTCCCATCATCCTGCTCCTTTCAAACAGCACAAACCCATTTGTTTGCTGTGCTGTACTGAGTATTTTTAAAGAGGGGCAGGGTACAGTCTGTCAATAATGAAATTATTAGATAATATTCTTGAATTTTAAATTTATGACAAAAGAAACACTGAGGGTTTGGCTAATCTTCAGTGAAAAAGAGACAGGACAGCTTTTGTGAAAGAAACCACTTAATCAGATTAGCTTTAGAGCCCTGATTACTGCACTCCACACTCAAATAAATGCCAAAGAATGATTTATTTGATGTAGCAGTTAAGCTGAGAATGCAGAATTGACAGAATATTGAAGTTCTTTGATGTTCTGTAGGTGTTCAATGTACTCTCAATGCTGCTTGATGAGAGACAACAATTCACAATGTTTCAAAAATAAACCTCAATGCACAGGGGGCTTTTTTAGCTGTAAGATTCTGCTTTTATTGTATAACTGGTACTTTGAAGATGCTTTTTCTTCTTATTAAACAACATGTTTTATTCTTTTCTTTGAATGCTGAATTAGGAGCTAAAATGGGTTTGTGAAAGGGGGACAAAGTTGGCTCAGATCCTTTTCCAAGCAGATATTAAAAATACAGTCAGCAAGGTGAGTTTCTCATTTGCTTTCCTTTCACAGCTGATAAAAAGTGACAAGAGTCAATTTGGGTTCACTCTCGTGGTATCTGGGTACATTTCTCTGAATGTCATGTTCARCCAGGCCTGCCTTCACATTTGTCTCCCATTTCCCATTCATCCTGTCAGCGTGGAAAGAAMTTGTGGGAGCCAGGGAGGGATTTTACAGGCTGGGAACAATCCTCCCTGCCATTGCCTGCTCCCTTCTGGCATCACCTGAGGAGTACAGGTAGCCCAGAGCAAAGACTGACAGCAGGATTTACTCAGAACATTTTAACAAAGCAGCAACTCATTTTTTTTTCCATCTGGAGGAGATTTTAACTTTGAGCCAAGCTTCTCCTATCACTTGCTGCTGGTGCTGGCCCAAGCTGCTGCAGTTTTGTTTCTGTAAATCATGCACAAGCCATGACTCACTGCACTGAATTGTGCTGCCAAAGGGCTGGTGGTTCCAGGCTCCCCTGATGCAGAGGGATTTCAGGRACTGGAGCAGAGCAGGAAGCTGCAGCCTGGGGCTGCCTCTCCAGATGTGCATGGGGACAGTTGTGRGGAGTGCAGGATGCTGGGGCAGAGCCCTCAGCCAGGCTGGAACTGCACCTGCTGAGCCTGGGGGGTGATGGACACAGGCTGTGTGTCACACCCTGTTCTTTTCACATTTCATATTTGGGGGGTTTTGGCCTTCTTGGCTCCTGTGCCAGAGCAGCACAATAACTCCTGGTTTCCAGTTCCTGCCGGCACAAAACCTCAGTCTGTGGTGAACTGCAAAGGGGTGCTGGGGGCTGTGGAGGCTCAGTGGTGTGTTCTGCTCAAATGCTGCCAACACAAACAATCTCTGTCCATCACCAAGGGCTCTCCCATGACCTTGTARGCTGATCTGGTGAGGGATTTGTGACAGGCTGGGGTCCTGAGCATGGCACAGAGACCAAACTGCTCCCAGAGCACACAGGATTTGCACAGAGTGTCTGTGCTCTCACCCAGCCAGCAGCACCCTGCTCACTGCACATGAGAAATGCATCCTCAGGCTGGCACGGGGCTGCTGCAGCTGCCAAAACAGCCCTGTGGGACAGGAGCAGGGAGGAGCAGCAGGAGGGGATCATTTCCAGCACTGCCAGCAAGAAGGATGGCAATGCTGTTTATCTTGTTAGGGATTTTCTGATCGTATTAGTGATTTCATTATGCTGCTCCCAGAGACCAAACCTTTCAAAATGGCACAGGGCTCAGAATGCCCTGTGAAAATTGCTGCTATAAATCAGGCTCCCAGCACATTAACAGCTGGGGATTATGCAGTGTCATGGAAATGCAGGCACTCCTTGGTGTCTGAGAGCCCTTTTGCACTGAGATTCTCACAGGTGAACCTCTCCCCGTGCCATCACTCATCCCTGGCTTCTGGCACCGCCAGATTTCACCACATTTACTTTTGTGCTTTCAGGCAAGGCCTGAACAGGCAGATGTTGGATTTACTGCAGGGAGGAGCTTCAGAGCAGCAATTGCAGCTCAGCTGTGTCAGAAACGGCCCAAGTTCCCTGAAAGGTGCAGAAGGTTTCCAGCTGGAGAGAAGAATTAAAAAAATAAATTTCAAAACTTCTGTGGAATAGGGAAAATCACTCACAGKAACTCCAATAAGGATGGATCCCAGGCTCATTTCCCATTATCTTATTTTGCTTCATCAATGTCACAGTTTCTGCTGCTGCTCTGACATCTCTCTCTGTGATAAGCACTGCTGTAATTTTTCATGTTGCAGCCTCATTTTATTTTTCTGCTGCTCTTTAAAATTATGAATATTGGGGATCCTGGCAGGATATTGGTGCCTTGGTCTTGTCCTCAGTCACTGTCTCACAGCCTGGACTGCTCTGTGCTGTGCCTGAACCTTGCTGGCAGCCTCACCTCCCTCCTGAGAATGGCACATGCAGGCAGCAGTCCCTGATCCTGCTGGGATGCACATCYCTCTTCTCTTTCCTCCCAAACCTGCCCTAAACCAGCAGCTCACAGCACCAGGGGTGCCCTCAGAGCTTCCCTTGTCTGAGCAATTCATGTCCCTGACCCTGCCAAATTCCCCAGGAACTCAGATTTGCATCTGGAGCTCAAAGAGAAGCAGGAGATTGTGTGATGTGCTCCYGCTTCCAAAAGGGTCACAGGTAAATGGAACACCCTGGCAGAGAGGTGAGAGGAAATCCGAGCAGTGATGTCAGAGGGGTTCTGATGTAATCAGAATACAATGTGGTGTTTTGGAGATATTGTTCATCCCAATACACACAAAATACGTGCTGGCTAAAATACCTGCATGGTGGTGATGAGGGGCAGCTCACCTGCCACAGGGTTTGTCTTTGCATCACGAGTTCCCTGCTCCCACCCAGTGCAACCCTGCTGCTCCCTGTGACCAACTGGGAGCTGTGGGGACTCCTCCAGTGCCACCCCAGCCCCCAGAGGCAGAGCAGGGAGAGTTGGGTGCTCCAGCCTGCACAGCAAAGCTCATTTATGTCGTGCTCCTTGGCCAAAACACAGACAGAGTCATGTAGCCAATCCCTAAAAACTCCTGAACTTTATCACAGAGACCTTGAYAAAGATAATTCCTTGCTGATGCAATGAGGATCTTGCAGGATCCTATAGCATCTCCTTTTTTCTCTTTTAGACACTTTAAAAATGAATTTTTTTTTTCATTGTGACTATTTTTCTGTTTTTCCTTTATTTCATGCACAGAAAGCAAATACAATAATCATGGGAGGGGGGGAAAAGCTGGAATATAATTGAGCATTCTTTATACAATTTGAGGAGGAAAATACTTAACATTTCATCCTCATGACTTGCAAATGAAAGAAAATAATAATGCCTAGCAAAAGACATTAGAAGAACACATTTACCATGAATCACACTGCCCTTGAAGGTGCAGCTTAAAAAAGCAGAGAAATAGATTTGACACCACTTGGACTTGCAGCTCGGACATGCTGCATTAAACTGTTCAAAATTAATTTAATCTGAGCATGGAGAATAATAGCTCTCAGTTCAAGGCTCCTGATAGCAGTAATTTGCACTCGAAAGTACTTCCAAAGGGAAGGAATAAATGAAGGGCGACTCTCCAGAAGTGAGGGAGCAAATGTATTCACGAAAGGAGAGCCTCTTGATCACCCTGGGAGAGAGCATCCGGGAGAGCCTCACATGCCACTGCATTTCCTGCCTTGGAGCTTTTCCTCAGCTGCGAGGGGAGCTGCTGCTGCTGCTGGGCTGGGCATGGGCTGAGCAGCTCTGCTCACATTGCAGCCCAAAAGATRGAGATCCCCTCGCCTCAGACCCTGGGGAGCTGCTGCTCCTGCTGGGCTGGGCATGGGCTGAGCATGGGCTGAGCAGCTCTGCTCACATTGCAGCCCAAAAGCTGAGAGATCCCCTCGCCTCAGACCCTGGGGAGCTGCTGCTGCTGCTGGGCTGGGCATGGGCTGAGCAGCTCTGCTCACATTGCAGCCCAAAAGCTGAGAGATCCCCTCGCCTCAGAACCTGGAGAGCTGCTGCTGCTGCTGGGCTGGGGATGTGCTGAGCAAAACCTGCTGAGGGCAGAGCCCTTCCCTGCTGAGCTGCTGGGAAGGAYTCTGGGATCTCACTGGGACACAGGCAGCACACCCTGACTCTGCTTTGGCTTAAAGGATGCAGTTGGTGCTTTACAGCAGCATCAACTCAACAAAACCCACCCAGTTTGAAAAAAAAAAAGGTTAAAATGAGTTGAGAGCCTCCAGGACATTGTAACACCGCACCTGATACAAACAGCACTGCCAAATACTGCATGTAAGAGCCCAGAACTGCTGTAGACATGACACTCGTGGTACCTGCACCAGATCAAAACTGGAGAATAAACTGTGAATTTACATTGTCTCTATGTAAATTATTCTTTGAAGAAAATGTAGGTTGCAAGTGTTTGAGGCTCATCCTTTTATATCCAGCAGCTTTCTCAAAACACATGATTTCCTAATGTTCTTGACTAGAAAAGGGAAGCATTTCTCAGCCTGCTCTTTCCAGCAAGCAGCCATTGAGTTGCTCAGTTAATTTATCTGATTTCATTGGCAGTTCACGGGTATTTAACCCTTGGCTTGGCAGATGAATTAGCATAGCAATATCGAGTGGCTTATGGGAAAACAACCCTGCAAGTTAGCAAATAATTGATGCTGGAGAACACAATAAAGAGTATTATCCCACATTTCAGTTCCTGAAGCACATTAGCAGCAGAGAATTCATTGAGAAAACAATGGCTGGTCAACGTTTCATTGTCCTGGGGGTGCTGAGCCTGCCCCGGGGAGGTGCGGGATGAGTTCCTGGGTTTGCTCTGCTGGCCTGACTCTTGCTTTCCTTACTRAACTGTCCTCATCTCARAAAATGAGAGAGATGAGAGAKGAGAGATGAGGTTTCCTCACTTSTGCCCTCCAATCCTCTCACCCATCCCTCCAGAGGAAAGGAGCGAGGGCTGAGCTGGGGTGAAACCACGACAGCCAGGGAGGAGCACTTGCTCACCTTTGCTTCAAATCACTTTTCAAGAGTAAAACTGGATGCCTGTCATCAGAATTACTTCATAACAGGACTCAGTTTAGGTCAGGAATAACCTTTCAAGRAAAGAACAATGCAATAACAGCAACCTTCACTCTTTAATCAAATGTAGCAACACATCAGGAATAGCAAGTGAAATGGCAATTGACACCAACCCGATTTTTATTTTGAAATGAGGAATGGATTTTTAGAGTTTGGAGTATCTCTAGATGTAAGAAAAAGTTGAAGCTCTTGGGTTTATAATATTTTAGAATTTACATAGATTTCAAATGTTTACAGTTCTCAGAGATAAAAATAAACAAGACAATTACTGGATGTGACACTTTAATTTTGTYGGGCCGTAAAGTTTCATGACCCGAGCACATCTGAAAGCTGAAAGCTCTATCACCTTTGTCAAGAACTAAATGGGATAAAAGTGCTTTGCCTACCCATTATATCTTTGCTTTCAAAGATAAGCACAGGCAATTAACCTGTTCAGTGACTTCTGCCTGCAGAAGCGGCTGGGGAAGCTCCTCATGGCCAGGTATCTCTGCATCCCTTCCCAGAGCGCCTCGGACCCACAGCCCCTGCAGAGTGCTGCAGTCAGGAGATGGAGGGTGTTTGGTGCTGTGAGATATTAAATCCTTTCCCTGGCAGAGTGAGATTGYATCTCAAACTKTTGTGTCTTTGTTTTGGAGCCCTCKGAGTTGTTCCAAGCCGCGGTGCCAGGGCAGCAGGAGGGGAGCTGTGGCCCTTCCTGCCCCCATGGGCACTGGGGAATTGATTCCTGGCCCTGAAAGGCTCTAAAACAAATGAATTTTGGTTTCTGAGATGACAGAGCAGGCCCAGCCTGCTTTGCAGACCAACAATTACAGCATCAGTGCTGTGGCTGCTCAAGAAACTGAATGAACAGGTAGGGAGAAATAAAACCCTCTCTCATAATATCAGAGCAAGAGAATAATGTCACTTGTGCAGAATGTCTCAGCTTCAAGGATAACTGAACAGAACCAAAAACATGAACTATGAAAAACATTCAACAAGCAGATGGTGTGAGAATAATTTGAGAAGCTGATATCCAGTTAAAAACACAGCCTAATGACTGACAGCACCAGGGGCTGGTGGCGGCTCTGAGCTCTGTGTGCTGCTGGGGACCAGCTGCACTGGGGAATTACAGCAGGGAGGCAAAATGAAGAGAAGCAGAAGCAATTATTGCAGGGACGAATTAGAGCAGAAAAGTGGAAACATGGAATTGAAATGAAAGTGTGGCAATCAAGCAAAAGTAGTGGGGAAAGTGAAACGAAAATATTTTGTTTCCAAACAATTAATTAGAAAACTAATTTGGGATCTTTATCAAGCATATCTGAAGCCTACTGGATATGGATCACAAACTCATATTGCCATTATTATTGTGTTAGTCACCATCCTTTTATTAACTCCATGACTTTATATCACACTTTGCTCACACACTTACCCATAATTAAGCACCTCTCTAATGCTTCATCTTTTTAACAGTCCAAATCACCTTGAGAGTGCTGCAGGGTGCAGTGCTGGCACTCCTCTCAGCACAGATCTCAGAAACAAGGCAGGAGCACCAAATCGGCTGTGACTGATGTTAGGAAGGCTCCTCCAGGAGCCCCTCAGCCCCGACACCCCTCGGAGCCTGGGGAAGCTCTGACAGTGCCTCTGAGGCTCGCAGAGCATCTGGCAAACCTTGTTAAYCGTCCTGGGGGCAGGGTGTCACCAGACTGGTGAGAACACATCAACCGCATTTTAAGGAGGCAAAAGTCACCTCTCCAGAGGCCTCTTAGCACTTGTGAAAATGCTGATGGACAGCGCAGCCCTTCCCCCTGCCCTGCGCTGCCCTCTCAGAGTGATTGGCTCCCGGAGAGCTCAGGGAGCTGAACCTCACAAAAATCCATTCAGAACCTCTCCTGCCTGCCCAAACACCCGGATCTCTGTCAGGATGTTCAACAGGGCTTCTGCAGGAAAAGCTTCTGCTTTCCCAAGGAGATGCACTATAAAATATTGACCCAGTAATGACCAGAGATGAGTGGTATAAAACACCAGGTTTCACTGGAGCTATCCTCCACCTTTCTGGGTTTATTTCCACCTTGATTTAGCAAACATTTACATAGCAAATATCTCTCATGGACATTCAGATTTATTATTGTTATAACATTTCTCCTTGCAACTATAATGAAGATTGATTTAATCTCTGCAGCATTAGCCTCTTGCCAACTGAATACTCTCTTGCTCTCATAAATCAGAAACCAAATTCTTTATGGTGATGCTGTTTGCCACTCGACTCTCTGAAATATTGAGTTTCATAAAAGACAATTTATTTATTTATAGTGAAATGAGCTCTYACCCTACAGAATTACAGAGGATGGGGAAAAGACCACAAATGTTTTCATCACTCCTTAGCAAGTCAAGAGCATCTCTGTCATCATCTCTGAGGGGTGAAATATTTTATCTTCTCAGGTGCAGGTGAGTGAAATGTCACTTCTCTCATTCGGGTCATGCAGTACCAAGCTCACCCACACTCCAGCCTGCACTCAGCAGTGCTGGCGCTAATTGATTACTGTGCTAATGACTGCCCCGCTCGCAGCTCCCGCAGAGCCTGGGCTGCAGGAGGAGCAGCCCCACAGCCAGGTCCCACCCTGCTCCTGCTCTGTGCTGCATTCCCCTCCCTGTCCCTTCCAGAGACACAACTCCCATGGATCTGCACAGGGACTGAAGGAAGGAACCAGGGATTTTGTTTCTCCCTGCAGGGATCATTAAATGCTTGGAGTCATTGCTGAAATGGAAGGAGAGCAAGTTTCCCTTCTGGACTTGGACCATCATTAAAACACTTTTCAGCTGCTTTAATTACTCTGTCCCAGCTGAACTCGAAGCACATGAAAGAAGCCCCATCTCCTCCAGCCTGTTCTGCCTTTGCAGGGCTGGAGAGGAAAGGGCAGGCAGGGAATTCTCCCACAGAACAGGCTGGACACATCCTCAGACACAGCCCCAGACAGAACAGTGCAGCTGCTTGGCCTGAATGCTCCCAGAGCACCTTCAGAAGTGCCCTGAAATTCACTGAGCTCATCAGCCCACAGAGCTGGCACATGATTTGTGGCATATGCACAATCCTGTCATGTGCAGGAAGCTGCATATGGCACTGTTGGAGATCAGGAGCTGAAAACAAGATTGGGAAAGAAAAAGAATGCAAGCAGATTGGTTATTACTGTAGCATATTAATTAGACCATGATGGCTTTTAAAACCATTAAATGAAAAGCTGATTATGTTGTCATACTGTGTCTTTAATGAGAGGCCTAATTGTAAAATTGCCTGGTATTTATTTTTATTTTTATATAATTGGCATTTCAAAACCACAATGTATAATTATGTGTTGGGCAGAGGTTTATACCTTAGCAAAAATATAAAGTGAATAGAAATATCAAGTTGTGCTGCTGTCACGTGATTCATGGCAGAGCTAACATAGTTAAATAAGGTAAAATAATTGATAAAAACCCTATTGAACAATTTTCCAKAGGAATGCACCAGTCACAGAACATGAGCAAAAAGCTTTTTCCAGTCTGGAATTCTCACAGAGGCCCCTCAGCTGCYTTTTGCTGCTCCCACTGTTTCTGTGCCTCAGAGACACAGGATATTCATTAAATACTGGCAGGGTGTGCATTGGCATCTGGCAGTGTCCAGTGTCCAATAGCTGACATTAACACCASTGCCACACAGAAAGGCTTCCATGCTATTTAACATTTTAGCTGTGCTTTCTAGCCCAAAAACCTACATAAAGTTCCTTGGGAAAGCMCAGCATGCCCAGACACCCCCTTTAAATCCCAGCCATGGCATGCAGGAGTATTTTTAGCCCCAAAATAAAGCATGTTTTTATTCCCAGAAGCATCAGCACCTTCCTGGCCACCCTCATTCACTGKGCCCAAACTCTGCAAGCCAATTTTGGGTGTGCACTTTGACTCCTGTCCTGAGCAGGGACAGGCTGGTTCCAGCCAAACTGGATGCTCATCCCCCAAATCAGGCACTCAGCATTCAGCCAGACACACTCTGTGAGGTCCTGACTGCTTCATCAAAAATTAAATGTGCACGTGGATATGAAGAGTATTAAAAAATGATATTGGGAAATGTCAATCTGGCAAGAGCAGCCCCAGAAAAACATAAATCATGAGGACAAAGCAATAGATCACACCTGCAGCAAATGTCACCTGACTTTYTCCAGCTGCTGTCCAACCCACAGGACTGCACTGAAGCAGCTGAGGAGCTGCTCTTCATTTGGTTGATCAGATAATATGTWTAATTCTAACAGCTCCTATACCTTAATGAAGCACTGCTAGTCATAAACTTCCCAATAAATACATCTTTTATGATGAACACATAAAAAATGCAGATACAATTTAGAAGTGCTGCAGGTTTTTAGGAGGAAGCTGTGTGTGGCTGCTGAAGCACTGAGGATGTTTAGTGCAAAGCCAAGGCCTGGACAAGAACTCAATGTGACAAACCCAGTTTTCATGTCAGCAAACCCAGCAGGTCCCTGCTGACTCATCCCCTCCTGGACAAGGTGTGTGTCCCCAGGGGAAAAGAGGGAAAAGAGATTTGGGGGTGTTGGAAATGTCAGGAAATCCCCCTGAAAGTGAAGAGCAAATGTTCACATTTAGGGGCATCCTCCAGACACWGCTCATGGTGAAGAACACCCAGTGAGAGTCCTGACTGAGATTTTGCCCTCCTGGGGCTCTGACCCATGAGCTCAGCTGTTATTCCAGAGGATTGCTGCTCCAGGATACTTCAAACATTTTGGATTTGTGTTTCAAGAGAGCTCCCTTGATGTGAGGATGGACATTTTCCTGTGCAGTCCTGCTGCAGAAATAAACAGAAACACAGGATGTGTGGGAAGCCTGAGAAGCTCTGAAAGGASCTACAATAACCAGGGAAATAAAACCTGCACATACAGCCTCACCTCATTTATTGCTGAACTTCTGCCCACATAATTCTTGCAAGGAGCTGTTTTATTGCAGTTCTCCCTCAGAATCCCTAATTCCCACTTTCACATTTCCACCAAGAGTCTAAAATACATCCACTTGGCAAACACTGTGCTGTGCAGTTCAAGAGACACTTGACTTTTCATCAGATGGGGGATATGTTATTTTCTTTTTAAGAGCCTTCCCAATCTGCTGCTGAATTTGGTATCCTTTTTATTCATGGTATTTATAAATATTTGTTGAACCCAGATAAACTTATCCCTTCCCTCATCCTCATAAAACACTCCAAGAAAATCCTGGGTTTTAATGATTTCTTGAGCAGAGTAACAAATAGCCTGTGATTAGGCTTCTGTATACAGGAGTTCTTTTTCAAACTGTGCTGACATGAAGTGAATATAAACTAGAAATAACCAATTTTAAGACCTCCACTGAGGTTTGTTCTTTGACAGTTGACAGAAAGACTGAAAAATTAGCATTTTGGTAAAACCTCTATTTGTTTAAGATGCCTCTTAGCCAAAGAGAGTGTCTGTACAAAAGGATTAACCTATTGACAGTGACTTTGTGAATCCCAACTCACTGAATAACAAGTGCTGGGTGTGTTTACCTTCCTAATGCACTCACAATTCACAATGAAGCAGCCTTTCCTGGAAAGGTCACACTGTGTGAAGACCTGAATTTCAATAGGAAAACACAGAATGAAATTTAGAGCTGGGCAGAAATGGGTTTATTTTAGACAAGGATTGGTTGGATTAGGTGCATTTTGGCTACTGGAATGGATAAAAACACAAAAAAGGGGTTTMTAAAGGCTGCCTCTGCAGAGCKKTCAGGTTTAGCTGCTGCACATTCAMTTGCCTSTGTCCTAMAGACAACATCCAATCATTTCCCAATTAATCCACTGTACATGAGCTTGCTAATCCCAAATCAGGGCCCTGTTCAGCTCAGCTCTGTCCCCTCTGGGCAGACAAGTTCAAGAACGTGGAATGAACAATTATAACTGATGATTTCAGTTTTCTTTGAGGAGCCCTGTGAGGCAGCTGCACTTGAAGGGTCATTTTCTGGGCTGGTTCTGAGCCAAGCTCTCCAAAAACTGTTTTATCCATTTTGCAGTGTAAATTGGAACAAGCTGATTATTCACCATAAGGCTTTCTGAAGAGATAATTATTAAGATATATCACTTGTCATACACTGAAACTTTGGGGKTTTTTTTCAGATAAGGCTGCAAATGAAGCAGTTTAGATCAGGGAAATGTCAGAATTTTGCAGACATCACAATGTGAGTGCTGTATATGTGAAAGGGAACACTTTTATAGAAAATGTAAAAAAAAAGTGATAGAATCAAAGCAGGACCTTGTGTCTGTGAGGGTAAAACCTTCAGCACATTACACAAGTGCAGGTGTCCATTAGGTATTTTTGGCCACATTTACTAYTGCCCTTAAATTGCACTCTGAGGTCACACCTGGTGTTTAAAGGGYTGCCCAGGGACCCCGTGTGCAGGTGCACACACTGGGAATTCGTGTTTTAAAGCAATTCTTGAGCACTTAAGTTCAATTTGAGGCTTGTGGAAACCTYTCCTCAAACCTGTGCTCCTCCAGGCAGCATTTTCTTGTCTCAAAACTGCCACCCTTTCACTGCACACAGACTACATGTGCCAGGATATTGGGGTAGATAAATAATCAAGCTTTAAAATAATATGTAAAGTGGCTCATCTCTCTAAAACAGTTTTCTATGATTTGTCTGGGGCTTTAGTGAGTTTAGCACATTTCCTCAGGTACAAGTGGCAGYATCTTTCAAGCTTTCCTTCATTTAAAACCTCTAAACTCCTAATGAAAAAGCTGGAGTACTTGTTTATCCAATAGCTGGATTTATAAATTCTGAAAATGGCTCTATTTTTCTTTTTTACCTCTTATGTTATTGACAGTAACAAACAGAAARCACTTCAGGAGCTTTCCTTACACCAGTTAAGGAGATAATTTCCACTTAGGGCCTCGAGTCTTGCTGTGATAATTTTGCACTTCTTTGTATACCAAAATATTTSAAACTCAGTGTCATCACTAAGAATACAGCATTTTGTGGCAGAAATTCATGGTCTCTTTTKCTGTTATTTCATAGCCATTGTCCTTTAATGCAGCCTTTACTTCTCAGCCATGTAACAACAACCTGGATTAAATTAATAGCACAGATTAAATTAACACAATTATCCACCAGCTGCCTCTAACAGGGACAGAATGGGAAGGCATTTCCTTTCCTGAGCATGGAGGCATTGCTGTGTTTCAYCCCACAAAGCTCTGCCAGGAAGGGTCTCTGTTTTTGTCCCAAATGCAGATCTGGAGGTGAGCAGGAACACACTGGGACACTGCTGGGGATGCACAGAGGTTTGGTGCTGTTGGGACCCAGCCCATCTCTGAGGTGTTTATTGTGTGTAAACTTTGGGAATRGGATCCATTTCAAAGCAATGGACTGCTCTGACTCAGGTTTTAGGTGAGAGAACTGAGGTCTGAAATGCATTTTTGGTGTTTCACATGGAGGATTAACAAGTGAGAGGCACCGATCTCAATTCGCTCGTTTGCAATGCCCCAGCAGGAATTCCAGCTGCTGAGCTGGGGAAGGATCCAGAAACTGAGCTCCTGAACCTCCAGGCAGGAAACCTCTGCACTCCTCCCAGCAGTCATGGCTCAGGTCAAAAGCTCTAAAGGAAGGGAAGCCAGGGCTGAGAGGAGGAAAACACATCAAGAGGACTCAGCCCTGCTTTTAGAGATGGAGAGAGAGAACTCTTCCATGGGGTCGTGTGGGGGGCAGCTGAAGGAAARGCTGCATTAACTCTGGGTGTGAACAAATCTGCCTCCCCTTAATGCATCAGCTGCAGCAGGGCAGCAATGTCTGCAGGAAAAAACACTTTCAGTGCCTTTCAGCAAAGTGAAAGAGTGCAAAAAGCAGGGAGGACTCTCATGTGCCAGGCTCCCAGGGAGAGCTCYCAGGAGGGGTGGGTGTGACTCCTGTAAAATGCACGTACAGAGCTGGAGCAGAGCTGGGATCAGAGCAATGGAACATTCACTGCACCTTTCCTCTGGAGACCTGCAGGGATTGCAGCCTGGATTTAACCCTGCCTTTAACAAAGCTGGGGGTTGTCCTTGCCAGGCTGACAGTCCCAGTTCGGGGGGCAGAGCTGGCTTTGCTCTGAAATAACATTTAAACTGCACTGCCAGGGGTTTCCAGCCCTGAGAATCCCCAAATCCCACAAAATGTTCCCTGATTTCCCTGCATAAGTTTTAAGCAACATGATGATTGTATGACAATTTACCACTAACTTTGGTCAGGAACATTTCCAGGTGGTTTGGAAAGTGCTTGCTCTCTATCTAACATGGATGTGAGSAAGAAAAGCACCATGTCTGGATTTATGTTCATTTTCTAGACCAGGGCAAGGTCTAGACCCCATTCATCTTGCCTTTAAGGTAATTTCAGCAATGATTAACAAGAACAACACTTTATATTTTTATGCCAAAAACCTCAGTACAGTTAAACCAGTGAAATGACAAATATATGGCAAAAGAAAGGGAGATTTTGACKAAAATATTGTCTAAAAGTCAAGTTTTGAAAACTGAGATATCTGGATTTAATTTATGGTGCTGAAAGACAACAGATCAAAGTGAGGAAACCCCTCAGTTCAAACACAAAATTCACGTTCTGATCTAAGACTTTGCCATGGATTTATAAGAGTAGGAGCCCAATATATGCAAGGTGCTTTTGTCACAACTGTTATTAAAAACCATCAGCCTCAGTTTACAGTTCTCAGAAAGGGTTCAGTGATGGCAAATCCAGCTTGAGTAACTGGCACAGAAATCACACTGGGATTCAGAATGCAGCTGAAATAAGGAACTCACTTCTGGAAAATTCTAAATTGATTACAGAACATCCACACACAAGCCCCCTGATGAATTATTTCCATTGAACAGGACTGTATCTGTGTGTATTGAATAATAAGCTACATGACACTTCTGCCATTATTTAATTGATGAAATGAGCACTCAGGAAACGATCAGTCTTTTTGTGCCAAAGTGCTCAGGGTAAGTGATGGTGATGATGACAGAGATGACAGAGATTTGTCTCCCTTTTCAGTGTTAGTTTGACAACACCAGCATCCCCTGGATTTATGGAATGTGACATCATTCAAATCTCAGTATTTCATCATAAATACTTCAATTTAGAACAGATTCCAAAATTGTTGATGTCTTCCCACGGAGGACTCAGGTATAAATGTCACAGAAATGAATAAATGAGCTCCTGCAGAGGGTTCCCAGCAGGGGCAGGGAAGGAGCCAGGCCCCAAGCACTAAACTCAGACTGTGCCCTAAGAAATCTCCCTCCTTCAGCTGCTCGTGGTCCCAGGTCTGAGTCCCTGCTGCTGACCCCCTGAGCCTGGGAAAAAGGCAAACAAACCTCCTCAGGAGATGCATTTCTGTTTTTATTGGTACAGAAAGGATCTAGACTTACTGAAAACCTGCTGAAAAATTTACTGGGAAAGAAAAAGAGAAAAAAAATGCCTGACCAAATACAACATTTGATTTTGAAACCACACCACGTAACATTCTATCAGATCTTGTAAAAGGCTGAGACACAGTGAAAAACCCCAGGGGTTTCTGACACAGGCCAGTTCAGGATCTGGTTCTGTCGTCAGGGAAGAAACAGGAACTCCCAAAAAACCCAGGGCTCCCATCAGCCTGGCAAAGGTGGCCTGGCTTTGGCTCCTGCCCAAGCAAACTGCCGTAATTGAGGTGCTGGGAAATTGTGTTAATTATTACAGACCTCTGCTTAATTCCTGGTTTTGTTTGTCTTCCTGTGTGACCTTGAGTGAGGGATTTAATCTCTGTACAAAACTGTAAATAGTTATCTGAGGAGGACTGTGGGGCACACAAACAGCCAGCAGCAAAAAGTGACATAAATTATGCATCTGTTTTATGAAAAGCTTGCCTCCAATTGAGTAAATAGAGCTTTTCAGCCTGAATTACAGTGTGTGYGCAGCATTTGCTTTGTAATGAATTCCTTTTATTCCCTAAATGTGACTCAAACACCAGGAGAATGGTGTCAGCCACACCTTCCATCATYTGGGATGGAATTGCAGCCCCCCTTATTGAAACCAGGGCTTTACCACTACCCCAACCTCTCATTAAGGTGTCTCTTCAAGGTAGAGTGTTACCTGACCTCATACCCTGACCAAAAATGTGCTGGAATGGAGACAGTTCTAAATCTGCCCAGCCCCAATTCTCACATTTCTCCTTTCACTGGGATAACCCAGGGAGTCCTCAGTGGCTCCTCTGGAGGTGTGAGCTCCTCCCTGTGCCTGGTGGGGAGGGCAGAGAGCAAAACCCTGATTACAAACACACCAGAGAGTGGAGCAATGACAGCAGAGTGTTTCCCCCTCATTAAAATGGAGATAATCATTTCCAAAATCGTTCTTGTCTAATAGGTTGCCTTGCTATTTAAGGAAGCTTAACTCTGCCATGATGTGGTGGAAATAAATTCGTGGGACTTCTTTCCTGTCTCATTTAGCAACRAGATGCAAATGTAACTGATGTTTCCCTGAGAAGTGAGGGAARTATCAGAGCAGTGCCTGATCAGCAGCAGTGATTGGTGCTGGCAATCACTCATTATCAGCCTGAATCACTGCAGCACAATTAACCAGCACCTCTCTTTGCAATGCACTTTAAGCCAACTTTCAAACTGAGGAGCATTTCAGGTGAACACTTTTCTGCATTTAGTGATATTTGGATTATTTGACATTTGGGATGCCAGATAAGATATAAATCACAAAGCACATCTATTTTGGAAACAAGGCAGAGGCAGGCAGGGAGTTCCCCAGCAGAGCCCTCTCCCTGTGAGTCCCTGCCATGTCTGCAGTGCTGCTCAGGAGWGTGAGAACACCCAGGAACCATCAAACAACCTGTGCTGAAGGGTTTGTCTCTGCTTGCAGAAGTTTTGGAGTGCAGCTTCTCAAACAGCTTTAAACACATATCACAGTTCAAACAAAAAAAACCCAGGAGCACAAATTCTGGTGGAAGCTTTTCCTCAAGTAATCAATTGAAGAGTCCTGAGGGAGTCTGAAGGGCTTTCACTGCTGCCAGAGAGGTGTGGAGTGACTGACAGGTCCCACATGGCAAAAATACACCAGAAATACAAAGTACAGGCAGAGCCTGCATGCACAGGTCAGGAAATGTCCCWGTGTCACTGACAGGTCTGTGCTGGCAGCTGCAGAAACCCCAAAGAATTAAACACAGCATCAGAGCCACTTCATTGTGGATGCACATCAGCACCCACCCATGCTTTGCTTAAAAAGTGAAGATTTAATTCTCTGGGGGGAGGAGAGGCAGAAAAAAAATCTGCTCCAAGTGCTTTTATTTATCAGTTTAATAGAAGTGTAACTTTTGAAATAAAAAGCATTTGTCATGAGAGCAGCTGCTGTGTTATCTYTGTGCCAGACCATTCCAGACACACTGTGCCAATATCTGTGTCCTCATCCCCTCAATGAGGATCAGCAATTCCTCACCCTTTGCCCTGGCTTCCTCTGAAGGCACAAGGCTTTATTTTCCCATCACAATTTTATACCAATTTTTAGAGGCAGGGAGTTCATGTTTAAATCTGGGATCATGACAAAAATCAGATTTTTTAATACAAATACATGCAAAAGTCGCAGTGCTGTCAGGCCCAGGTGCTGAATGTCCCCATCTAATCAGTAACTGCAGCAGAGGTGACATCAGGATATGTGGAACTGAGGAAAAAAACTTAAAGGTTTCCAAGAACTCACTGAAATTCCTGAAATATTTTCAAATATAGGAGTGGGAAAACCCCCTGATTTCTAGAACTAAAAATGCTTTGCTTTCTTTAAAGAAAGAAATAGAAAATGCARGAACCTGAGGTTGCAGCAGTGTGTTCTCTGGAGTTAGAGCCACAAAAAGGAGATGTACGTAATTTTAGTTTGCATAACCATTAGAGCTGACCATTCAAGCATAAAAGTGGATTTTGTGCTGGAGCAACAGTTTTAGTTTCTGTTTTTCATCRCAGAACTAATTAAAAGGGGAGACAGGTTGAACTGTTAAGAAGTTTGGGTGTATYTGGATCCTGGCTGAGCCATTAAGGCAGTGTATCACCAAATACACTCACTTCTCTGGAGTTTAAGTTATGCCTCAGAAAAAATGCAGCTGAAAGATCTCCTCAGCAGAGCTGGAACAACATTGTCCTGAGATCCTGTGCCATTATTTACAGGCTGGGGTCATGCAAACACCTCATGCTCACCTTGTGGGAGCAAATGATTCTAATAAACCCCTCCCTGTTACAGTCACCCCTTGGCAAGCCAGGCATTCATACTCCTGTCCAACTTCCAATTATGTGTCTCAAAAGCTGACATTCTGCTCTGCTTAAAAATATTGGTTTGAGGGTTTTTTTGGGGTTTTTTTTTTTTTAGTTTTTGGGGGGGCTTTTTTCTTTTTTTAATTCCAGATTTTAAAACCACAGCCAATTACTTAGTCATAGTATTGTGTGCAAATGTTCCAGAAGTTGGGTGTTAATTTGGCATTTGTATTACCATACTTCTGGTTTAAAATGATCAGACCAATGCTGTGTTATTTTCTGCAGCATTAAAAGTTCAAGTGCATTTCTCCCAATGTTCTCCTTCTCCTAATCCTAGGTTGCATCCTGGTAAAGTAATTTAAATCCTGAGCAAATACGTATCAGAATCTAAATCTAAATCTTCATAACAACCAGTTTAATTGCTTAAAAAGCAGGGTTTAATTTTTAATAAACCTGTCTATAGATGCATTTTGTTATAAATTCAAAACTTACTGGCATTTTAACAGCTGTATTTGTCACTGCTGCAGAGTGCTGCTGTACACTTAGCACAAAGATAAATGCTTTTTCTCACAGATCATCAAAAGAAAGTTATTTAGATTAAGGCAACACAGCAACTACAATTGTAGAATCAAACAATAATTTTTTCCACAAAGTGTATTGTTTTAGTTCTGCCCAGGATCATCCACAAACTTAGAGATGCACATTTTAATGAGCAATTATCATATGCCAAGGAGATTAAGGGAAGGATAAAGCACTGATTATAACTGAGAAACAGCAACAGGGGTAGGAATAAAAAGCCAGGATTCTGAGCTTGGAAGAAGAAGAAAAAAGATTCAAGAAATATGGCAAACTGCACATGACTGAGGAGAACAAAATTGATTGCCCTAATTACTTTTATGCAAAATTATCTTTTCAGTGCAGAGTATGYCCATTAATTTTTCCTAATGAAATGAAGCTTTCCCAATTATCTGTATTTATCCAGCTGTGATGCCTGTGCTGATCAGTGATGGTGACACAGCACTGAGCACTGTCACAGTCCTGGAGGATGTGGCCAGAGCTGTCCTGTAAATCCAGCACAGAGGGACAGGGSATGGGAATGGAGAGGAGAACAGGGAACATTCATTCATTTCTTTATTTGTCACACAGCACTGACTCAGGTTTGCTGGGTGACACCTGCAGAGCTTTCAGGAGGGTAAAGAACAACACCTGAACAKCCCAGGGACACCTGAACAGCTCAGGATACCTCCTTAAATAACAAACTGCATCTGCTTTAGGCAGCTGTTTTTGCTGTGTTACTGCACAGGAGTGGGCTGTGTTGTCACACCTGGCACACAGGTGATCTCCCACTCAGGGGCAGTGGGTGTGATTTCTGACAAGTGCCCCTTGACGCGGGATACACAGATTTTGATCAGGCTAAGAATGTATACAGCCATTTTCTAATTCAACACAGTACTTCATCTTCTAGTCAAAACTATTTACCAGCTCAGGCAAGGGACTCCTTTCAATGCTGTCCTCWGTCTATTATTCACTGTTTGATACACAGGAGAGGTGTTTCTCCCTGAACAAAGGCATACAAGCTTCTTTGTATCAAACACAGATGTTTGCAAAATATGCTTTTTCAATTAAAAAGCTTGCCATCTATAATGTATTAAAAATCCTTCCAGCAGCTGATGAACATAATTGTCAAGAATTAAACCTCGGGAAGACAACCAAGAAGCTCAGATGGGTTCAGTTTAAAGATTGCCATGGGATGTGCTGGCCAAGCCCTGCTCCTGCAGGGACAGAGGCTCACCCCACCTGTGCCTGCAGAGTGTGGTTTGGGTGTCTGCAGAGAACTCAACCACGTTTGGGTGTCTGCAGAGAACTGAACCACGTTTGGGTGTCTGCAGAGAACTGAACCACGTTGCCAAGGCAACAAGTGTTGGCTTGTTTGGGTTTTTGTCGGGAGGATAAACAGCCGTGTAAAAGCAGGGTAAAACAGGCAGGTGACACCTCGGTGCCCGGGGCTCTCCTGCTCCCTGAATTTGCAGAGATGCCTGGTTTTCATTTTCACAGCTGATTACTCATTTCCTCCTTGGGACACTCCGTCAGGAACCATTGTAAGGTGGAGAAGCAGCAGAGGGAGGAGCAGACTGGAGCAGGCAGAGCCTGGGGTGAGCCCTGGGCACTGCTGGCCAGGGGACAGAGTCACTGCAGAGCAGGGCAATGCAGAAACCACACAGGGCAATCTGAGCACATCACACAGCTGTTTCCAAGTCATTACTACATTTCCCCCTCAGGGATAAACTGTAAAATGKAAATGATGTGGATCCTTGCATGTTCAAAAGCCAAGTTTCTGCAGGATGTTATTCATGGATCTCTGCTGGCTGCTCCTCCGAAGGGCCCATCTGTGAACCAGCATGGGCTAACACTTGCTGATTTGCTCAAATTTAATTTTTAAAAATCCCAGGATAAATGTTCCTTACCCTGGGGAGTGCCCAGTGGATTTCACAGCTCTCCTGAGCAGGGAGCAGCTCCCAGCTGGGGGAGGTCACTGAGCCCCCTCCAGCCTCAGCTTTGGGTTTTAGCTCAGACCCTGCTGGAAGGGATGAGCCTTCTCCCAAAACGCAGCAGGATGCCTTGGAACAGCCCCAGCTCTCCAGAACTTGGCTCCAGTTCTGTGCATCTGATCACACAAATGTAAAAACACTGGAATGACATTTCCTTCAGTCATGAGCTTTATGGGGGGAGGAGGGAAATAAAAGTTTTAAATGTCCCATCTATCAAAATAGCAGGRAGATTCTAAATTTGGGATAACCTTGATGCAGATGGAAAGCAACAAAACAGCTCAATCTGAGGCTTGGGAAGAAGCTTCACGTTGCCATCACTGAGCTGACAAGAAGTGACAAACGTTTGCATCATCCTGTGAGCTTGTTTAAAATCCAGGAGGGCACAAAATGCAATGTGTCTGTCACAGAGAGGCTGCTCAGGATTCCAGTGCTAACTCATAATCTCAAACAGGAAAATTGAAAATGAAAGGGCCTGGGTGTCCATTYCCATTAAACTGGGATGAGCTGCAAACTCCCTGTGATGGCCCTGTCATCCAGGCTCGTGCCCAGCTCCCAAAACCTGCACAAAGGATGTTGCATTCAGCTTCTGCATGACACAAAATCTCTCAGGCCCTGTCAGGCATAATCCTTTGTAAAATAGGTTTGTCTACCTGTGATACCATCACCTGTCAGCAGAAGTGATGTGATCCCACATCAAGGACAACACACAACTTGATTCAGATAGGGAATTGTAAAGAAAAATTATCTTTTTTTCTGTGTAAGTAATCTGATTTAGAGATTTCTGACAAGTGCTGTAATGATTTGAAGTACTTATGACAAAATGACATAATTTGTCGATATAGTAAAGATATCTCCAAGGTGAGTAGTGAAAATAATTGTGATTAAAGCACTTCCCAGTTCCTGTTCAGATGATGCACCCTTGAACTGGGGAGGGCAGGACTCAGCAGATCTTTACAACAGCTATTTGAGAGTCAATGTCTTCTGGTATTTTAATAATGCTGGTCAGTATTACAGTAAAAATGATGTGCTTGAACTTTGGGAAATGCCATTAAACTTGTGTTGCACCTTCAGAGTTTTGCCCTCCCCACCTAAGATCTATTATAGGAGAAGGCTGATTTATCTTTGGGTTAAACCTCTGTGCTTTTTGTACAACAATACTTTGAATATCATAGCCAGGAATATATAAAAATGAATAATGCATTTTCCTTGGAAGGGACTTCAGGTAGAATGAGCTGAGAAATGCTATATATTAAAAAAGTGTTATTCTAAATGCAGAAATGCAAAGGCACTTCCATCAAATCCTTGCCCTAAGCCTGACTGAGCCAGGGGAAAGAGGCAAGAGAACCAAACCCAGATCCTGCAGCACTCCTGGCAAAGTGAGGGGATCCTGGCTGTTCCTCACACTCCTTCCTGTGCTGCTTTTATTGCACATCAAAGATCTCTCATTAGAGCCACATCCACAAAGGAGCCCATCACCACCTGAGCTGATTACACCCAATTAGGGAGCCTGAGCTGCTTTGTTCAGGCACTCATTAACCTTTCCAGAGCTCACCATAGGAAATCCAATCACACCGAGGTGCTGGGGTGCACTCTGAAATGAGGAAAGTTGTCATGTACAGTCAATTTTAATGCACTGGCTTTTCCTAAATTAGCTGGTTTTACTAAATTGAATTAGGTGAATTTATTTTAATCAGCACCAGCTGCACAAACCAGGAGTTATTCTGCACTGTAAAAATAGTATACATGTTGTCTGSAATGATTGTTACAGACTATTTTGACTTGTATTCAAATTAAAAGGGCAGCACTTATTGAATTTATTCTTTTTAATTTTGTGCCAGGTGAATTTGCATTCTTAAAGGAACTGCATAAGCAATTATAAGTAGAACTTAATTAAGTTCTTCAGCATTTATCATCCTAAAAGTGCATAACATGCCTAAAAATAAGTAGAGTGAAATAGCAGACAGTTTCTAGAACAATTCCACCCAAACAATCAGCAGCTGCCTTCCAGTGCTGTCTGAGGGAAAGCCCTGGGAGAATTCCTGGGATTATGAGCTGGAGCCCAGTGCACTTCATCCCTTCATCCTGAGTGCACTCACAAATGTTGGGAGCTCTCTGATGTGCTGGCATCAAGACTCACCTTAAAGATGCCATTTTATAGATTGCAATACCAATTGATAACAATCCCAGTTATCCCTGTATTTGCCCTATTGTCTGGATGTAAGAGAGTAAATGGAGGGCTTGATGAAATATAAAACATTTCCTTGCCATAGGTTTGGCAAGTTGGTTTCTCCCTCTTACATCAAACCCTCATAACCTGTCTCAATGATAACAGCCACTTAATCACCACCAATTATTCAAGGCATTATTTCACATGCATAATTACAGTTTTTGGTTCACCAATTCCCTGTAAAATAGTGACCTATAAAAACTCCTGTTCCCCTGACCTTGCTGTAAAATACATTATTAAATGACCAAAGCTATTAGTGAGGAGAGCTAAAGGCCAGTGTGTGAAGGACAGAGACAACTGCCTGCACATCTCAGTGCCTCTGCAGCTGCACGAAAGGGTGCATGGAGCCAAGGCCAATTAAACTGCCTGCACCCTCATCCTCTGCTGCTGATGCTGAGCTCGTGAAGYTCAGCAAAATAAAACGTGAAACCCTGAGCCTTGGATGGGAGAAGGGAGCAGGAGCAGAGATGTGGGAGCAGAGAGAAAGGGAATGCACAAAACCCTGGGGGTGCTAGGGGAGCCAGAAACAAAAAAAACAGAAACAAAAAAACCTGGGGACTCAAACAAACTTCTGCACTATTTTATTAATCTCCTGTAAATGTGTAGATRTTTATGCCTTCAAGTCTTCTGGTAATTCACTAGCACGCAATTCTTGCATTAAAAAAGCTTTTGCCCRCTATAAATTCCAGGAGTTACCAAGTTACTAAGCTGGTAACAAGTGTGTATTAATAGTTTTCAAAACTTGGCTCCTAAAATGTGGCAACATTTGGTAATAATAGCCTCCAAAACTCCGAGCAGATGCTCACTTCATTTGTTTTCAGTAATTCAGTTACAATCCTCTGCTGTGGAGAGCATTTAACAGGAGCTGTCCTGGCTCAGTGCRTGCCTCAGACACAACCTGGGAGAGCCTCCCCTGACATTTCCACCAGCAAACCCTCCCAATGCATTTCACTGCCTGCAGTTCTGGTTTTGGTGGTTAKTTATTGCTTATTGGGCTTTGAGACAGGTTTAAGCACTGCTGGAGATCAGAAAAAGAAACTGAAAGAAAGAGAAATGAGAACAAAAAAGAAAACAACATCAGAAATGCCAGCCTGATGCATAACCCCAAAATGAATCAAACCACCATGAAAGGATAATCCCAGGCAGGAATTGTTTACATTGCTGTGGTTTGGAGTCATTTTGATTTTGCATGTACTTCTGCTGCTTCAAACACAGAGCCTCTGGGCACAGGAGGAGCATTCCTCAAAGCTGCCTTTCCCCTTGTTCTGCCTTTGGTGTGCAGCCACAAACTCCTCTGGCTGCCTCCTGCWCTGAGCAGAGTTCTGGGACATGGACAGCAGATACTTTGGTAGGTGTAGAAGAGAATAATCCTTGCTCTGCTCTGTTCCTATTCCTCCATTTGGAAAAGAGGAAATTCATTATCTGAGGAAATCCCTGTCCCCAGGAATGGATGTGGCAGTTACTGCATGCAGCAACAAAATATGGGCAGCTCCTTGAATGCAAAACCCCTGAATAAAAGAATGTGTGAGCACTGTCACATTACATAATGTTCTTTGGAAATCAAATAAATGATTTCATCACCATTTGAGCTTGTTTCCCATAGTCCTGTTGTAGGGAAGGTGAGAACTCAGTTATCTGTTAATGAGCTGAACACTTTTTGAAAAGAGGAATGCTACAATGGTGCTGGATCACCCAAATGCTGAAATATTGGTAGACAGCAGATGGGTGAAGTGTTCACAGGCAAATTAAGCTTTATTACTTTTCCTTTGTATTTGCTTAAAGCATATTTGTGAATTCATAAAAATAATTCCTCTGTCTAAATGAACTTTTTAATTAGCTGCTGTTCAGTGATACAGAGAAATGTGATATCTGTGACAGGACTGGGATCCAATTGCTCATTTCATTCTGCATTGTTGCTAGGGAATGTGTTCTCATCTGGTTTTCAACTTGTTAAACTGTTCCTACTGTTAATAKTGAGGCTACCATGAATTTCAGATGACAGCAGGTTTATTTGCAGCTCAAATCCCTGTAGATAATTCACCTTTGTGGATGAGCCATGCAGGGTGTGTGGTATCCACCCTGGGCATTATGGTAAGTTATTAAAGGCCATGTGRATTTTGGATCATGTATGTGACAGGTATTGAAAGTTGTGTGAACTGCTCAAACATTCAGAGTTCCTCTGGAAATGCACAGCAACACTGCAACACCTGGTCTGGGAGGAGAATTGCCATTCAGGGGAATTTCCTTCAAAGGCAAAGGTCTAAATGTGRAAACTTAAATAAGTTTGTTTTTTCCTCACTGATCTACCTGGAAATAGGCACGTGTTTTAAGGGTGATTAATCTCTGAAGTAAAACACCAAATGAAGCCATCACCAGCTTCTCTGGGCAGCCTGTGCCATCCTCACAGAGGAGAATTTCTTCCTGAAATCTGGTCCAAACCTACTCTCTCTCTGTTTAAAGCCATTGCTGCCATTGATGAAGTGTCCTCTCTATTTCATTAAAAATTAAATAAAGACCCAAGGGGTTGAAGGAAAATGGATTTTTCATTTTTCTCCCTTTTGCTCTTGAGAATGATTTATGAAGTACAAGTGCATTCATAAAATAGATACTATAGCCTGGAGAAAATAAACCAGATATTATTCAATTGTYGGTGATTCACAATACAAATGGCCAGCACCAATTTCACACTGCTTGTTACAATCCTTTCTGTCACAGCTCTCACTCAGACCGTGAGCATTGGGCCAGTTTGGCTCAGCTGCCCTGGCCCTGCTCCCTCCCATGCCCTTGTTCATGGACAGAGCACGAGGCACTGACAGATCCTGACTGAGGGAAGCACAAAATCAGTGTATTACCAGCATTATTCCTGTGTTAAACCCAAAACACAGCATCTACCAGCTGCTGAAAAGAACATTAAATGTATCTTTGACATAACCAAAGCAATTTAAAGATCTGTTGAAGGGGGCTTTTGTTGTTGTGGGTGTCAAATGTGCAGTCAAATTAACAGCAGTGGGTTTTTAATGGACATCAGCCCAATAAAACCAGGTGAAAATACAGCTTGAAAATACAGTTTGAAACTTAATGAAAGCCTATGTTTTTGTGYAGGTCTGGACTTGTTCTGCCTTGCCCTTTCAGACACAGCTGCTGACAGCTGCTACACGTGTATTTAAAGTTCAATAAACAGCCCCTGGCAGCAGAGCTGCGAGGAGCTGTGTGTAAACATCCCCTCTGCAACACTCCTGTTTCATTCATTCCTTCATTCATTTATTCCTGGCTGCAGAACCACAGCCCCTGCAGCTCCCAGAGCTCACATCTGTGCCAGAGACACACTGACCCTGCACCAGCCCTGCACAAGGCTTCATTAATGCTCAAATTTAATTAATGACGAGGCAAAGGGTGTGTTGGACGTGCCATTGTCAGGAGCCAAAGTGATCCAAGCCCCATCACTTAAATATCACTGAGCTCCAGGAGCAAGGGGCACAGGGGGGGAAATGCTGAGACCCAGCCCTGGCTGGGGCTGGGGTGACTCCAACCCCACCAGGT
>CADDXX010000446.1:681592-693951 GCA_902810485.1 Alauda arvensis
GCAGCACAGGTGGCTGTCCCTGTTCCAGCAGGAGCAGAATCCCTGCAGGAGCCTCTTCCCTCCCCACAAACAACCCCAGYCCACTGAGAACCACCCAGCCCTGCCACCAGAGCCAGCTGCTCTGCACTGAGACACTGCAAGAGAGCAAATAATGACTTTTTAGTATTCTGAAAGATCTCTCTAAATCACAGAGGGCTCTAATAGCACAGTTACACATTCAGGAGCAATATTCACCTTTCAGGAACGGGAAATGCTGGCAATGATTCATGGAGGAGGCTTCAGAGCCTCCCCATTCCCCACCACATCAACAAATAGCAAGAAGCTGTTACAGAAAATGCTTTYTGCTCTGCAAACATGATAGCTTTTGTTTAGTGCCTCAGCAGCTGGCCTTTAAACCATTACTGGAATAGCATTTTTAATCCGAGCACTAAATTCAGCTAAGTATTTTAAGGAAGGCAATGAATTTAGGGAGGATGCAAATCACACATCAGTGTGTTTATATTTCTTCCTCATTAGAGGCCTGCAGGAACCCCAGGCAGAAGCCAAGTGGCTGCTGGCACATGGAGCAAGGATCTGGTTTGTMTCTGAGCTCTGGAGAGCATCAGAAYTGAATTGAATTGAGCTGGGCTCAGCACAGCTCGATCTGCTGAACTTCTGGGCTGTGCCAGCCTTAAAAAACAGACACCTTTTACAAGGAAGGGAAACTTTCCTTGTAAAGTGTGAGAATAACTGAGTGGAAGAACAGGCAGCAATGGGAAGGCAGTGATGTGGAAGAGAGCTTTCCTCAGCTTTCACAGTTAAAGCTCCCAGTCCCAACAGGCAGAGGAAGAACTCAGGGATTTGCAGCCACAGCCCCACGTGCTGCTCCTGCTCCCTCTGCTCCTCCCAGCACATTCACACCCCAGGGTGCTCCAGGGTGCAGTTCTGGACATTGGCTTCACCCATGGCACTGCCTCCAATGTTCATTCATTTTTCACATGCACACATGAAACCATCACAGCTGGAATGGCACATTGGGTGTGTATTTGGTTATCATCTCAGTGAAACAAACAGATCTGCCTCCTTTACAACTACAGCCTTTATCTCTTTAGCAATATCACTAACTAGATATTGGCTTTTTTTTCCTGAAGACACCAAGATTTGTTGTTCTGCAGCAAATTGTTTCAGACACAGTGCCAGAGTGCTGCAGCCTGAGAAAGTGCTGGCTGAAAACAACACAAAAACTTGAACACAGGTAAAAAGATAAACAGGCACTTCCTACTGATTGGCCCTGCTATAAACCCACCATTTTCAGTCCAGTATCTCCACAATACCCATTTATGTAGTGGGAGTATATGGAACAGCTGAAATTAGGGATGGAATATGAGAGAATTTGGGGAACACTGCAAACTGTACTTTGCAAAATGAGACAGGCTTTGCCTCTGCAGTGTGTTTGTATATTCTGGCTGTGGATCAGCAGAACACTTCAGTAAATGTCTCAATAGGATAATTATACCAATGAGTATAAAAGTCACTCCATTGATTTTGGTGGTGTGACTCAAACCTCAGTGCCTCCATATTTCAGTGTTTTTGTCACAGTGACCTTTAGCACCCATCCAAACAGAAATGTGTACTCCCTCCTGTGTTTGCAGCTATTCCTGGCCTCACACAGGAGCCCTGCATTCCACAGATAGCTCCAGGTTTTATTTTGAAAATATAATAGGCTTCCTCTCAGTGTTTCACACTGAGCCTCTTGCTGCTGCCATAGAATAGATCAGTGGGTTCAATAGAACAGAAATAGGAATTGGGCATCATCCACACTGGTGACACTGTATGATTAACAAATGACCCACTATGAGCTTCCCATGAATTATTAAAGCAAATAAATCCTGTTTTAAAGTGTTATAGGTACTAGATAATTTATAAAGATGGGCTCATGGAATGATAATTCAATCTGTGCCCCTCTCTCTGTCTCTGTTTCCAGATGACTTTGGCAATGTCCATCCAGCACTGCTGGGTGTGACAACAGCAAATTCACTGCACCTGAACCTGAGTGCCACCTGCAGAACCCCACCTGCATGTTAACATCAACCACTGGGCTAAAAATCCCTTGTGTCAGTGAGGGATTTAAGAATGACAGACACTCAGACATCCCAGCTACAACATTGTCACCATTTCAGTCTTGATTTTCTTTCAAACCACCACAAACCCAACTGTTCTCAGTACCAGTAGGGGTCCCAATTAAACTGCAGACACAGGTAGCTCAGAACTCATTTTAGGCACCATTTCAGTGTAAGATTTTTTTTTTTATGTCATCTGCACTAATCATAAGATAATTATGTTTATAAGAAGCTAATAATTACTAAGATTATCTGTTTTAAGTTGTTAATGTGCCTCACCAACAGGGCTTTGAAGAAGCAGGAAGGTTTGGAAGGTAGAAAAGGTGATTTTTTTTTAAACAAGAAAATATAAGAGAACCTTTTAAAAAAATAAATTTGAGATGTTTATCTAGTGAAAGAAGAGCTTTGAAATGCAATTATGAGGAACTGAAAGGAAGCTGAAGAGCTACAGACAAATCAAATGTGCTTTCTATTCAAACCTATTAAGAGTAGTTCAATTAGAGCATAATTAATTTTTTAAAGATGGACCCTGCTGGTAACTGAATTATATATATACATTATTATGGTAACTGAATTTTTTATATATATATATATATACACACACACACATATATACCAACAATTCCTGTTGGTAACAAGAATTATATACATATATATTAGGGGTATATATTTTAGGGTTGTATATATGAGATACATCCTTGTAGATTGTATATATATATATAACGTATATATGTGCGTATAGACATTCTATAACTCCAATATACAGAAATACAGAAGAAACAATTGTTCTGTACAACCCATCTTGCTTCCTTAAGCAATGGTAGCGAGTCATTCTAATCAATTATACACAAACCTTTGTTGTTCCATCAGCTTTAACATCAGAAGTGTAGATTGTTGGCTTTGCCATGTAGATCCTTTAGGTTTGCCTGGATTTCTGACAGAAATTCTAGGAATGACTTTGGACTGCCTCCATCAGTGAGCTGTTCCCAGCTCTGGGTGTGCAGGCACAACCCTGGGCTGTAAAAACCCACCCAGTGCCCCCAGGTTTGCTCCCTGCTGACAAACCCCTCTGGCAATTCTCTGCCTTCCCATGCTTTGATAATTAAACATTTTTCCCCAGCTATTTAATAACACCCTTTACACAGCCTGCAAAGCACAGCTATAAATGAGAGAGCCCTGGGGAGCTGTGTGGTTCTCACTCCCACAGAAAACACAAGAGATTTGCTGTAGGGAAGGTGAGAGGCCAGCACCCTGTAACCTGCTGCTGTTCATGGGAGGGGAGAGCACRTTCAGGAGCCCCTGAGGCTGCTCTGCTCCAGCCAATATTGGTTTGAACTTGACCCTGGGAAGGGACCTGAGAATGCAGGAAAAATGAGTGGACAAAAGAAGAGAAAAGGGCTGAGGTCCCCCCACTGGCTGTGGTGCATGCCAACAACAAATCTCTCAAAAATAAACAACAAACCCCTCAGTGTCTGCAGGGACATGCAATTCTTTACCATTAACATGCCTAACATGAACACATTTAGTGCTCAACAAATAATTTTTTGATGTCATTGATCCTGGTGTTTTTTTAAAGCCACTCTCTGTTGCTGTGACAGATGTGCCACGCTGCATTTCATTACTTTTTCCTCTTACCTCGTTCTTCTTTCCTTTTAGATAAGTGATGAGGCTTTCCAGGAAGATTAAGCACTGGCAGGCAAAGCAATGGCCCAAACATGGATTTAATTGGAACCTCAAATCCTGTGGAAAGAAAAAAAAAACAAATGAAACCATTAATAATTTAATTTTATTAGCAGAGTGAGTTCATGTATCCTGTTTTAGGCACTCTTCTGCACTTCCTTGTGTTTGATTTCGAGGTGTACAATAGTTAGTCAGAGCAGGCTGGAAATGAAAGCAGTGCCAGGTTCCAGGGGTGTGCACAGCTGCTCCCACGTGCTGAGGGCTCTCATCTGCACGAGAGGCCCACTGATGGCTGCTGATGTCAGAATTCACTTGGTTTAAGCTTTAAGTTCAAAAAGCACTTTCTCCTGTAAAACCTGAGACTCTCCCCACTGTGCAGCATTCAAAACACAATTTCCTTTTGCTGCTCTTTGCCCCCTGAACTCGTGCCAGAGTGAAGCCATTGCACAGCAGCATGGCTCAAATGCACCCAAGGCAAAATGCTAAACAATTCATGCTTCCAGACAAAAAATACTGACCGAGATTTCATTTCTTTCAGGATTGGAAAGGGCTCTGAACATAAAAACCTCCACAAAAGTAAACCATAAAAAGCAATTTTTTAGAGAGTCAGAGGTTATAAATCGTAGTATTGGGCAAGTGACAACCAAATAACCAACAAAATAAAGCAACCAACAAAATAAAGAGTGTGAGTAACTTGCTTATTTCTGCCAAGGCAGACCAGGCTGAGGTGCTGACACCCAGCCAGGGACAGAGCTGTGGGTTCCTGATGCACACACACACACACACAGCAGCAATGCCCAGCCCTGGCAGTTCAGCCCCAGGTATTTGCAGAGGTTTACGACTGCCTTTTCTCCTCAAATTCAGAAATGAGCTT
Source organism: Alauda arvensis (assembly GCA_902810485.1). Classification (NCBI taxonomy): domain Eukaryota; kingdom Metazoa; phylum Chordata; class Aves; order Passeriformes; family Alaudidae; genus Alauda; species Alauda arvensis. Next base: position 686,246 of record CADDXX010000446.1, read on the forward strand.
GAGGGGAAGACAGGCTATTTCCACCTGGAAACAATTCTTGGTCCAAATCTCTCCCTTTCACTTACTTCTCCATCAATAAATGATTTTAAATACAACTACTGTGCTTCCTGGTGTTCATTTCAAAAATGTCTTGCAAACTGTCAGCTCTCAGAGCAGCACAAAGGAACATTTGAGTCAGTCATTTCACACACAGCCACTCAAAGATATTACTGAAGTTTCACAGGAGGCAATTTTGGAGCCTGGTGTTCTCAATGACACTCAGCTACTGAGTCCCCACCTCATATTTATTTACCTATGAAGCTATAAAATAGCAAATACAAAAATAACAACAATCACAACAGACATCATTGCACTTCTGTAGCCAAGAAAGAGGAGAATATCTCATCCTGAGCAGTGAAAGCAGCACTGAGCAGCTGCTGGGTCCCCTCTCACAGTATGAGAGGCCCTGGGACATTCAGGTGCTGTAAATGAGACACAAGAACACTCCAGCTGGGAGTCACAAGAACAGTAAGTGAAAAAACAAAAACCCAACAAAATTGTTCAATAGCTGTACTATAAATACACTTATTGATGCTTCATGCACAGAAAGTTCAATAAAGTGGAGAACAAATCTCACAGTGCCTTCAAATTAATTTACATTCACAGGAACGTCACCAGGATGGTTTGGAGGGCAACTAACTCCACCTAATTACCAAGGTGAGTATTTATGTAGGGAGTGGCTGCACTGATTGATTCCCAGCAAACACTCGGTGCTGCTGTAGCTGTTGGATCACAAACACCCAAACTCTGAGCCCCTGAGAGCCTCAGATCCCAACAATTCCCTGTGGGATCTGTTCCCTCTCACCTCCCCTGCTGTGATGGGGATGTGCCTGGAGTGGGACAGGAGGAGAAACGTCACATCCCCTGCACAGGGTGAGAGGCACAGCCTGGCCTGTCCTTGGGGTGTGATCAACAACAGCTCATGGAAGGAAAGAGTTCAGAGTTCTGGCGTTAACCCCCACTGGGGACAGGAGATCTTTCACACCAGGGATTCACAAGTGCCACTGAAATCAGGCAGGAGATGCATTTTAACCCCAGTGATTTAGAGACAAACCCCAGAGCACAGGGACCCTGTGGCTGGCATAGAAATGTCACAAAGCTTAACTTGGAGTTTCATTTTTTGTAATAACATCAGGCCAAAGCTTAAAGAGTGCCCATTTCAAATTGACAGCATTGAATGATAAAGAAAACGACAATATATAGAAAGATAAAAATCCATATAAAACCCCACATAGAATATGATTCTCTATTAAAGAAGGAATCCTCTCCCCCAGGCTGTTTCCAATCCAATGCCACATCTGGGCCATTCCAGCTCGGCTCCCCAGCAATGTCTGAGCTTATCCACAGCTATTGAGATTCACAGCCTGGGCTATTGCACCTTTTATGTGGCACTGCCTTTCAAGTGCATGTATTTTATTAAATACATTCCTTCCTGAGCTTCAGAGTCTGTTCCACTTCTGTGAGCTCCCTTTATTTCCTGTTTGACAGTCCCACAGGTAACTGTCTATGCAGATATAAAGCCAGCTGCAGCTCCCATTGTAATACATACAATATATATAATATTATAATATATGTGTGTGTGTTTGAACATACACACACAATCATACATTATATACATTATTATAGTGACATATATATAATGTTTCTGTAATTATATATAAAGAACTATTGCATCTTACCCATTTCCTCACTAGAATTAACCAACTAACAGACCAATCCAAGCAGAAAGCTGCATTTCAGCTCTGTGGGAGGGTCTGTTCAGTGATGTGATGCCCCAATCCACTTGAAGTTAACCAAGTTAAGACTTGTTAAATATTCCCAGGGTAGAACTGCACAGCTTTTGGGCACAGAGCATCAGTGGGATCCCAGATCATTCCCAAACTTGCCCCTTTCAGACACATCGCTGCTCCCAGCTGCTGGCAGGGGACACTCCTGCCTCTGGAGGGGATGCTCAGGTGATCTCAGTGCTCTCTGCTCCTGCAAATGCAGCCCAGGTACCACCCCTGGGATGCCATGAGCAGCTCACCCCTGCTGCTCCTCAGTGTTCATTGTGTGATCAGGCCGAAATCAAAGGCCCAAGATGTTTTACCCTGATATTTAAAAAGCAACCTCCTCACGCAGTAATTTCTACAGTTGCTATTGTTTATTCTCTGTTATATTTATTGTTGTTTTAAGCCAACTTCTGGCTTTCATTTAGCAGCTGCTTGGTTTTTTTGTTGCTGTTGAATTGTTTATAAAAACACAAAAGAAAACAGAAGAGTTGCTGCGTGCTTCCTTTTGTTTGTTTGCATCTTCTGCAATTAGTTGTAACAGTGCTTTTGTATTAATAATAAGCCCATTAGTAACAAATAAACTGATTAATAGACAGTGGTTTTGTCTTTCTGAGGTGTGGATGTCAGCTGAGGCTGCACAGAGCAGCTCAAGCTGCATTTCCCAGCGTGGTTTTGACAAGTTTAAATCTGTGTGGCTTCCTCACAGAGGAGAAGGCTTCAGACAAGTGAGGGCTTTCCCCAGCTGAGCCAAAGTGCTTAGAGACAAGAAATGGAGCACTAATGAAGCACTTAAAGCTCTGAGAGCATTTTTCCAACCCCAAAATTTTTTGATTTCTTGCAGTTTCTTCTCGCCCTCTCTCTTGAAAAACCTGCCTGAATTTGTCCTGGAATCTCCCACACCACATTTTAGCCCTTAATGCATCTCCAGACTCAGCTGGAGGCACATTTTCCTTAAGGATCTTTCCTCTTGCAGTGCCACACTTCAGATTTTATATTAAATTTTATACCAATCTTGTGGGCCAGACCCAAACCTGGCCTTGGAGCAGATTCAAAATTCAGGATGCTGACCAAACACAGGCTGTGGGTTTTGAACCTCAATCCCTTTTCTACCAATACAATAAAAGAGCAGCACTTTCTGTTTGTGCTCTCTTCCCTCAATGATCTTACATCCTTCCACCTTACAAATATTTTCAAGTGTATTAATATCAATGAACAATTTCTTTCAATAATAACCATTTAATTCGAATTTTTCTTAGGCTGCTTCAGTAAAAAAAAAAAATCCAACAAATACCAGATCTTTTTTAGTATTCCCACTCTGTTATTTGCTGTCATGACAATCTAAACACATATTTATGCCAGTCCCTACCCAAAAGGTCTCAGCAATACCATGTAATTACTTAGTTAAGCTTCTAATTCATTTGCTGTTAGTTTTGTTCCTTTGAAATTCCCTCATTAAGTTATTGCAGGGAGCTGTGTTTGCACAGCAGAAGAGAAAAAATACAAGCTCTTTATTGCATTCTTTTAATGCCTCTTTTATCTTCAAACAGCTAATTAGCATATTAATTACCTAGATGGAGTAGCCACAATCTTACAATTAGCTGTGGGTACAACAATCTCCTGATTTGGTGTAACACCATTTGTGCTGACATCACAACAACACCTTGCTCTGAGATCCCAGTCAGGGATTTCCAAATTAACACAGCTGGTGTTAATTGATGGGCAGGTGCTGATGGTGAGAGTCCAAGTGAATGTTCATTCAAATAAACAACAAATAAACACACAAAGCTTATTGATGACATAGGAGGTGACATTATATCCACCAAATATGTTAAAAGCCTTTTCCTTCTCTGCCTTTACAGCACAAACTTCGGTTTGAGCTGCTACTGCCAGCAGCAGCCTGAGGGTGTGAATGCAGAATGTGCATCTCAGCGGTGATGCCCTGACCCCAGCAGGCTCCTTGTGAGGCTCTGTGGTGACTGCAGTGGCAAATCCTGCACTGCAGCTGCTCCTGAGAGCCCCAGAGCTGTCCCTGCACAGCCTGGGGACAGCAGCACCCTCTGCAGCAACCCCTTTCCCCTTTCCCTTTCCCCTTCCTTCCCCTTTCCTCTGCACGAGGGCAAAAATCCAATTTCAAAAAGAAAAGATTAATTACAGGTTGGCCACTCATCACATTTCAATCATTGCAACAGCCCCTGGGTGTTAACAAGAGTTTGTGAAGTCACATTTAGGAGACAACACCTTCATCTCAGGCTTGCTGTGGAACTGAGGGAATGTACAGAGTGTACATTGTATTTTTTATTTTACTAACCTAGCAGACCTGGACATCTCATATTCAGTTCCATACAGACATTGATGTATCATGATTTAGAGTGTAGATGCTTTGCATTTGTTTGAAATCTCTCTGACAAGTAGATATTTTTGAATTAGTGATCTAAAGATTTTTTTTTTTTTGATGATATAATTATGAGCTGGAGGCTGAATTTTTAGAAGTGAATTTGGTGGTAGATTTGCAATTCAAAGAAGTGACTTAAATTAACAAAAATGCCCTAAAAGAACAGCTGTCTACCTGAGTGATCCAAGAAAATGAGCACTGAAAATAAACAGCTGCCCCATGAAAGAGTGTGTGATAAAACTCATCACCCTTTGCATAATGTATTTATTTTCCCCTGTGCTTATTACAGACCTGGTGAACCCTCAAAGCTGTAAATATTTCAATGTTACAGACATCCCAGACATGTGAGTTCAGATGAAAGCAGGATTGCAGGAGCCTGACTGGAGCAAAACCAGATCTCCTGGAGAAACCACTTCTGATTGYTGGATAACACTCCAAAACATGCCKTGGTTGTTTTTTGGGGTTTTTTTCARATTATTTGTTTTGTTATACCAAAAAATTCTATTTAAAAGGACCTTTTTCCTGAAACCTCAATGTTCTCCATAAAACACAAGACAAAGGATTCAGTTCCACCAATGTCATCACAGCAACATATCAGAGAGAGCAGAAAATCCATGCTTTAAGTTCCCAGGATAAAAACCCCTGGGTGCTCTATTTAACCACAAATCCTCCAAATTCAAGGCACTGAAATGAGCCAAGTAATGACATTATGCAGTGCTGAGGTGTTGCCAGTCAGCTCCCTGCCATCAAAGGCTTTTATTTTTTATTTTACTGACATTTGACTTTTTTGGAGGCGTGTTTTTCCTCCCCTTTACCCCTCCAAAGCCACGCCAAGATCACCCACTCTCCAAAGCCAGCAGATTTCCAGAGGTTTTAGTGAGACCTGGAGCACGGGGTGCTCTGCCTGGGGACACCATTCCTTTCTTTGCTTTTTTAACTCAACTATTTCCTCACATGGGCTGCCTGAAAGGATGTAAAGAAGATTAACAATAATATTCTGAACTAGTTTAACCTTATAAAAAAAAAATATTTATTCTAAAATGTCTCAGCACACTCTCAGATGTTATGAATATTCAGAGCAGGCCCCCTCAGCAGACATCCTTTGCAAGACTATTTTTACTAAAAGACATTTTGATGTGCCAAATAGAAAAGATAAGGCTTTTCATACAAAAGAGGATTCAGTGGAAATACTTTCTAATGAAATTTTGATGCTGTGTAAGCCAGCCTGCCTGCACTCCTTAGGATTATCCCCCATGCTCTGCCACAATGCATTCCATGCTGCAGCATGACAAAAAAGGGACAAATCTGGTCATTGCTTGAGTGTCGTGTGTGAACTTACAAACACAGGATGGCCCAGGAGTATCTGGAGAGTGAAACACCTGAGTAACACACCCTGGCTGCTCCATCAAATCTCCCACACGTTCCTGAAAATTAATAACAAAAACCAGGCCTTAAAAGACCAATTATAGCCAAGCACGGGAGAGAAGGTTTAAATGGCTGCTGCTAATTGTGTTGATGTCAGTGTGAAGCCGTGTCAGAGAGCCCGCAGCAAATGTGTTTTGTTGAAAGCACCACTCGCACAGCAGGCATTAAGCGTTGGGAGGCCGGTTTGTCATTAGTGGGCTGCTGCTGGAACCAGCTGAATTATTCATGTTGGAGATGGCAGATGGAGAGCCCAGCTCCTCCTGCTCAGCACGTGCCTCCCACGCTGCTTTTCCCTCGTGTTTGGYCCATCAGGAATGTCCCGRGCTGTGCAGGGCTGGGSAGGGCCAGKGGCAGCCCCTGCCAGCCTTGGTKTGGGTTCCTCAGCCTGGGRGAGCTCTGCTGCTCTGCTGCYCTSCTTCTGGGGCTCTTCTRTTGAGCTCATCCAAATGGAGCTGATTTTTTTTTTTTATTACTATTATTTGCTCAGGTTATTTATAAGGTTAATGAAGTATATAAAATATAACACTTTTTTAGTTACATCTACTGTGGTGTTTGAGACTCCTGGGATCCCTGCAGGGGCAGTTCCAGGCTGCTCCTAACACTGAGCTGGGACAGTTCTGCTCCCTCCTGCCCAGTCCAGGTTTTCTGCAGAGATGGGTCAGCTGCCTTCTGAGATGGACCATTATCTTTTCCAGGGTTATTTTCCCACTGGATCAGCCCTGCTACCATTATGGAAAAAAGGACAACTATGGGGAGCACCAAGCCTAAGTTAAAAAACACTCCAAAGTACCACACACTTGCACTCCCTGTTCCAGGCAAATCTTGACCTTGGCCCGTGATGGAAACTCAAACAAGGATAAGAGACAAGCACAAGGCAGGTCCCAGCCCCCCTGCAGCCCTTCCTCTGCCAAATGAAGCTTAATGGCTTCCATTTTACTCCTACAGTCCTGATGGCCAGGTTCCTGCCTGTTGGAGGAATCACATTCTCCATAAAATATGGGATTAAGGAAAGTATTCAAGCCTGAAAGTCCTTTCCATTTGGGAGACTAATGTCAGGATATTATCTGTCATACAAATCCAGATCACAGTGTGTTTCTTCTCTCTACTCTGGTGAAAAAAATACAAGTTTTTGGTCACAGAAGACAAGGCTGATTTCCTCACAAAATGAGGAACAATGACATTCAGAGGTGAGTTTTCTTTGCTTGGCTCTTTTTCACAGCTTAACCAACTCCTAATGTGAGTTACTGCTAAAATGCTTCTCCTGCTTTCAGGCCCTGCTTGGACACAGAGCTGCCACATCTGAGCAGTTTTATCCCCATTTTATTAAAGAAAAATATCAAAACACACTTTTTCACATCCATCCACCTCTCTGCCACCCCCCTGCCCTGTTTTATCTATGACTGGTAGTATTTTGGACTGTAATAAATTCTGAGCACTTCAGTCTTTCAGCCTTCTCCAGCGGCCGATGACTTTTATAGGGAGGGCCCAGTGTTGGTGTAAAAGTTCCCTGGCTGACAGATCAGGCCAAGAATAAATCAATCAAAGGAGTTCATGAAGTGAGGTACAGAGGTGCTTGGATGGAAACAGGACCATGCTTTCACTGCTGCTCTCCCACACGAGTGCTCATGCTGGGGTTGGAGACCTTTAGGATATTTAAGGTATTTAAGGTATTTCTGCCCCACTTTGGAGCTCTTTGGCACTCGAACCTGCCCAGTGTGAGCACAGACTGTTCATCGTGGCCAGCAGCCTCACCTGTGCCTCACCTGAGGCAGGGCAGGGTGCAGAGGCACAGCTGGGAGTTTTTTGGAAGCTGCCAAACCCCGCCATGGACAGCACCGAGCAGGAGAGGAGAGCTCCTGGCAGGGATCCAGCAGCCAGACACTCCATCCTCACCCCGTGGAGCCCCATTCCCTCTGTCCCTGTGCCAGATTGGTGTCCCAGAGCTCTGTGCCCTGTGCAGGGTCACCTGGACTCCCCACACCTGCACTAGGATCGAGTTTCAGCCCCTCCTTCAATTAACGCTTAAGCACAAAGAAGGAAATCCCTGCAGGAATCAGCCCTTTAAATGCAGACATTCT
>CADDXX010000447.1:0-25237 GCA_902810485.1 Alauda arvensis
TTCACTGTATTAGACTCAGTACCTACAGATGAAGAGGCTGTGCCAGTCAAATGTGGTTTGAAGGGGAGTTTGCTGCTGTGCACAGCCCCCAGCAGGGATGGATGTCTGCTCCAGACCCCAGCATGGCTGTCCTCTAAACTTGGGATGGCACATGTTAAACCATATGGTTAAAGATTTTCATTCTAGTTTGAGGGACTTTACAGCCTATAGTAAACAACAGTTCTTCAATTTCAAATTTAATTTAAAATGGAAGTTACAAGCCTCTCCCTAAAACCCSTCCGTCAGCCAACATGAATGCACGGTGGTGCTGATAAAGTGTGTCTGTGCCCCAGCAGCCTGAAACATCTATGTTTTACTGATGAGAAGAGATTTAACTCCTGCCCATAACACTGCCTCCAAAAACAGCTCAGTAGCAAAACTGTTYCCACTCCTCATTTTATCTGTAGCCTAGAATATTAACTTCAATTAGACACCCACAGCATTGCAGACAGACAGCAATGCACACTTGAATTTGAAGAGTAGGAGCAGAAGTGACAGCATGACCTGCGCATACACCTCTGGTGGTGCATGAAGTGGGAATAGCTGCAACTCTTCTGTCTTCYAGAGGCTTGGCCAAAACCAATACTGATCTCAATATTTACCCTTCATCCTATAAGTACCAAGAAATTATTTCCATAACAATAGTTGGGGGAGGAGGGAATGTGGTATTGTTCTGTTCCTTAGCAGGCATAGTATCAACCCATCACTCATAGCAAAAATACACTCTGATATAATGACTCTCAAGCTAAACACCTTCACTATTCTAGGCTACCAAAGGCAATYATTTGGGATGAGCAAAGCCCTCGTATTAGGTTAAGAACTGACTGATAATTCTAGTTGTTAGCATCTTGATGCTCTTAGAATGGTGCTATGAARTCATGGCAATTAAGGTACTTTCCACAAACACTGTGATGGCACACAACATGCTTGGGACATGAGATCGAGGTAAAGGGAACCCTTCTGGAATGGACTCACTGGTATCTAAATATCTATTTGTGCACCACAAGGAGCTCCAGCCTTAATATATCACAYGATCTACTGTGATTTTTGGCAAGTCCAAATACCTCACACAGAACTCTACAGTCAATGGGCTAAAGTCCTTTAGGTACAGTCCATCAAAGTACATTTGTCTGGACTAAAACAATTAACTTTATATGAAGAAATATACATATAATTTATTTGTGGTGTTTACTATTCTTCATTTTCATAGGGTACCATTTTAAAAGGTTTTCTATGTAACATTTTAAATAATGTTATAATAACATTTTAAAAGGTTATTTCTCAAACCTTCTTCCTCCTTTCTCTGTAGTTCTTCCGTCAAAAACTTGAATGGAATTTCAGTTCACTTTGCTATTTTGTTGCCTGTGGGAAATCCAGGCACAGAAAATTCTGAAAACCTTGTGCATGCAGGCCCAAACACAGAAATGACTACAGAGTTTGATCTGACACCTTGGAAAAGGCTTCGAGATTCAGAGACCATAAGCAAGAATATGGGTTTGTAGTTTAGACAGAAACATGTTAAGCTAGCTAGTGGAAAGTTTGAAAGTTTTGATAAAGTAATTACAGAAACAGTAAAAAGTTTTAAGGTGTAGCAAGTAGGTTTGTGTGTTATTAYAGGATTGGTTAAGAAGGTTCTGCACTGCAGCAAAAAAGTATAAGACAAATTAATTAGATATTGGTGTGAAAATAGAAACAGGAATAATGAAGTCTGGATAGCCTGACTCCATCCTGCCTCAGYCACAGAGCCCTTATGTGATTCTGCCCAAGTAAAAACCTTTTTTTCTCCTCCCACACTGTACTTAATTGCTTAATGCTTCTTCCACTCTCTTTTCYAACAGCCCCAGCAGACTCTTTAGATCCACTTTTTCCTTTCCACTCTATTGTGGCAGTAATTCTGTCTGACAAATCTGTAAGAAAACATGCTCAGCTGCTCTGGAGGGCTGCTGAACACACTGGTGACTGAAGCATAGCTGCTTACAGTGGTAAAAAAGATTATAAAGCGAAGGATGCCACGAGTGAGTTCTTGCTGCAGAGTAATTGGTGGAAAGCTATGGTATTTTTTCAAGTAAGGAGGTTGGTTTTTTGAGATTCCAGAACCTACCCTAAACTGACAGCAGCATGTCTGGCTAAAACTGGTCTACTGCAGTGCTATAAAAAGAGCCTGCCATARGAATTTGGAAGGTGCTGAAAGGCAAGGTAAGTTAGAAAAGACTGCTTTGATCTTGCATACAGAATAACAGAGGGAATTACTGGGCTCCTCAAATGGGAGGACAGAATAACAAAAAAAAAACTAATGGAAATTATCTGATCTACAGAGAAATCAGTAAAATTCACATAAAGGAAAAAAATTCAGAAAAGAACAGTACCAGAAAACTCTACGGAACAGATCTGAAATATGAAAGGCTTAATGAGACYATTTTGTGAAGATATACTAAGATTTTTGTCAAGAACCCTGGGCAGAATTCTGGCTATAAACCAGAAGGGGAAAAAACCAAAAACATGAGGAATCTAGGACAGTGGTACCTTTGAAGATAACCACATTTACTCAAAACAAATCATGTGCCTTCAGTGGCTGCTTACACAGTACTGCCTAAGAGATGCAGTCATAGCCCTGCCATTACATGCCACTGCCATTCTGTTTGCAAAACATCCTGTCTCTGTATAGGTGTGTAGAGCAAGGTGCAGTAAAAGAAACACAGAAATGTTCCTTGAAGCACTGACCACCTGTCGTGGTTTCAGCCTGGAAAGGAAGTTAAAGAGACAAGAGGTAAGAGTATCTTGACCTCCATGTGCCTGAAAATTGTCATGAAAAACAAAACCTGACATGTTCATAAACATTTCTCCTCCTCCTCCAAAACAAGTAGAATTCTTTTTTTTCCACAGTGAAGTGCACACATCCCTGTCAAGCACTTAGGGTGACAGGTAGTGTGCAAGACTGCAAGAAAYAGGAAACAAAAGGGAAAAGAACCAAAAGATTTCTGAACCACACATCATATATTGAGGACTTCCTATGTCCAGAATGGTGCACAAGGCTCCAGATATTTGGGTATGCTCCTTTTAGCAAGGTAGGATTTTTCTAGTCTTATCCTTCTTTTTGTGACAATGCTTTAATACAGAGCAATTCCACATCATCCAGTGTCTACCAAACACCTTTTGTTCTCCACATCTACTTCTTTTCATRGTGCTTAGCTAACAAAAGCCATCATTGAGCACATCCCAGGACCTCAGAGTGAGCACCTGCTGAGTAAGCCAGGTAAAACAAAGTATATCAATATGGACACAAGGTATTTGGGGAACTRGCTGAAAAACAGGTTTTCTTCTAAAGGGGCAGATTTCCCAAGTACCCCYGCACCAGAGGTCAAAAGCACTGTCGACTCACTAACCCAGGAGGGCTCAAGAGGAGAAAACAGGAATGTCATACATGTGGGTGCTRCATATTTTCTTAGTAAAGGACGAGCTTTACCTCAAGAAAGGACCTACTTCATCCTAAGGACAGAAAAATGACATCTGTACACCACTAAAATTCTTTATGCCTGTACATCATTATGAAATTCTTTATTAGGATCATCAGTCTAGTGTTGACATAGGTAATTAAAAAAWTCATGGATACTAAGAAAAAACCTCAGGTGGTCTGAATTATTTAGCAGAAACAGATTCTCTTCATCATTTTCAGGCTCTTCTTTTATATAAAGCATACTTCGATTTTTTTTCTGATTTATTCTGCATCTCAAAATATTAATTGCCTCCTATGCTGTAGTTTTCTGACTACTGAGATTCCCTTTATTCCCTGTACTCATGTATTTAAGTTTTCTTCCAATTACACATTTTTTTTCATGACTGATGAGCTCCTGAACAGCTTTGCCAGGCAGGATGATAAATGGCAGAGCATGGCATGACTCAAGTTAGGGGGAAACAGAAGAGCCTACTTGCACATGCTAACTCTGCTGTAGGAAAGGAACTGGGTTATTCAAGGCACTCTTCTATGTACTCAGTGAGTTTTTAATGAAGTTGGTTTCCACAAATGTCAAGACAGCACAAAGATAGCAGTTTGTAAAAAATAAAAACATTTCTAAGAACCTTTTCAGAAATTATTAACAAAACTGTATACCATGCTTTGATAAATATCACCATTTTAGTGCCCTTCCTTATATTTAAATATAAACACTAAATAAAACTTTGTGGTATTTTTAAAGAGCAGATACACTCCAAACCTTCAGGAATCTTGTATTTGTGAATGTTTTTCCCCCCAGCTGCCTTCGGTGTCTTTCACAAGCTGAAATTGTGTMTGAATTTCAAAACATACTGGGCTTCACAAATGCTACCAAATGCACAAATTTTAACATTCCAGCTATTAATGTCACATTCTGTTACTGCCAAGCTGCACAAGGAGTTGCACACCAGCTGTCAGTGTTCCTGCTCCCCCTCTCACAGCAGGCAGCAGATATGCTCTGCAGCAAGACCTGCAAATGCAAATCTCCTGCAAACCAGTTTAAAATGTTGTGCCATCCCTCTGGCTGAAGGGACACTTAATGCACTTCACTGTGTAAGATGTACCCAGAAAATGGGCTCTGAAATGGCAACAATATCCAGTGAGAAGCAATTTGGATAAATTAATTCTTTAATACCCCGTGTATTCATACCAGTGACTTGCTCAAGACRGCAATCAAATGGAAAGATGGCATAAAGATAAAATGCTTAGTAATAATTCAGTACAACWGGGACCAGTAATCCTGCTGTGCTTTTTATTATTATATGATGAGATGTTTCTCATGGGCAATTCTTGGTAATGGAGTAGAGCATCTGGTATTAGGAGTAAGGCTAGAGAAGGGCCTGCTAGTCATTGATGTCTAGAGGGAGTAATGACCATAGATAGGTGGAAAGAATGAAAATACTTCAGACATTTAAGGTTTAGTCATCAAAAGCCATTTCAAATGCTAACATTTAATGAGGAATGTAACACATTTTAAACAAGGATGTGTTTACTTCAGCAAGATTTCAGYTCTGTTCCCCTGCTTCCCCTTTCCAAACACCTTATTATGGCTCATTTCAAAATAAAAATTTGGATTCCTCCTACTTCAGTAGTAATTTAATCCACTTGTTCTTCTCTCTTTTCTGATAAAGAACAGAAATTAGTGCAAAATCCAGTTCAGGCAGTAAATGTTTCTGCAATACTGTCTTGTGCAAAGGCTATCAGGAGTGAACAAGTAACCCTATAGGCAGCATTTGAAATAAGTAACTCCATAAGCAGCAGCTGAAGATCAACTTTGCAGAAATACTTTGTTGATTGTTAACATGCTAAGCAATCACTGCGGAGTCCTGACCAAACTTTCACTGAAATTGTTACTACTCATGGGAGAAGGAATATRCCATATTACTAGTGACATGGGAAAGCAAGAAACTGCTTTGAGGCTTTGCAAAGTTTACAAGCTATCAAATTAACAATTAGCTGACAAAACTTAACTTTGTTCTATACAAAGCAAAGCCTTCACCCATCTTGTAGGAAGGATGGCAGTGTGGTCTGGCAGCTCAGCCACGAGGCAGCTGGGATGGGACAACGTGGGAGAAAGAAGAGCCTATTTGCACATGTACTTCAAGGAAGATAAAAGCAGTAGCCATGCAGACTGAATGCAGTGTCACAATCAGCATTCAGCCAGCAACACTTTTTAGAAATAAAATACTGATTATTTGCAACAGACAACTGATACACACTGGCATTTCTTCAKGTTAAGGACAGTTCTGAATGGTTAGTAAGCCAGAATTTAAGTATTAGAGCAAYAGAGAACTTCTTGAAACTTGTCTATGGCTCCTATATACTGGTTTTCAAAAAAAAACAACTTCATGGTTAGAAGTTTTAAGTTCTCTGATTTATAAACCAGATTAAAAYACAACGTTTTAAGCAAAATATGACTGATTTACATATTCTAAAATACAGAGTCTGAGGGAGTTTTTCCTGATGTCTGGAAAATGCAGAAGCTGCAACCACTTTTTGCAAGAAAGATGCTTTGGGGAATTACAGGCCAGTCTGCCTCACTTCAGTTTCTGGGAAAACCATTAACCAAGTCCTACTGAAAGCCATTTCCGGGCACATGGAGATGATGATGATTAGCAATAGCCAAAAAAAGATCTAGCAACAGTAAACTGCACTTGATAAACCTAACTTGCCATCTAGGATGAAACAACAGAATTGGTGAGTTAAGAACAGAGCAGTAGATATCATCCACCTTAACTTTAGCAAGGCATGTAACACCATCTCCCTCTTGCAGCACCTCAGTATCCAAGTCAGAATGTTATGGTTTTCATGGATGCAGTCCTATTTGSATGAAAAACTGTGCTGTAGAGCTCTGTGGGTAACAGCTCCTGGCTGTGGTTTACTCATGGCCATACTCTGCCTGGAAGTAAAAATACCACACCTCAGGGCTTCTTTTCTCCTCAYAGAATACACTAAACTGGTTTTGTTTAGTGTATTCTATGAGGAGAAGCCAGGCTGCCTAATGAGGAAGACAGTACATTAGATTAGAGAAATTACCTGCCTCACTGGCTATGCAAATTTTTGGACCCACTCCAGATATTTAAAAATAGTTTCTAAAAGAAGCACAATGCAAATACAATCTCCGGCTTCTATCATTAAATACACCAAGAGAAGAAAGGGGACAGGATTCTGTTTACCAGGACTCCAATTCTCCTATCTTCAAGGATAGGATGTGAAAGTTATAACTATTAATAATGATGGAGTTGAATTGCTCTGAGGAACTAAGAAACAAAAGCTCTGTATTGTCACTAACCCTCTCAGTGAGCACACCCAATAATACAGAATTCAGTGCAAAATACTTTCTGCATTCAGTGAAAGTCAACAATTTCCGTGAATGTGCAATGCCACAGAAATATTTTATATAAATATYAATACCTACAAAAAACCTCATTCTCATTATAACAAAACTGCTTCTCTCCAGTTCTCATCGTAAGAATTAACTCAGTGAACACAACAGTAGTTACCAAGAGCTGGTAAAAGATGTTCTTATTTTATCAAATGATTCACTCCAACCTGTTTCATTTTTTTCTCTTCATTGTAATTGAGTCATTAGGGACAGAAGCCAAGTCAGAATTAACATTTAAGATCCTGTTCTGTTGAGAACTGAATTCTGCCCTTAAGGAATAATATAAACAATATATTCCATGCAAATACTGAGTGACATATAATATTTGCTATTTGCATGGACATTATGCTCAGAAACACTGCTGGTGTCTTCGTCTAATCCCCAGTATCAGAACAAAGATTTTAATTCAAGTATCTTGTATCACATCAACAGATAAAAAATAATGGGGAGAGTAAGTGGATTTTAGAGTAAGGTGAGCAACAGTAAAGAATACATTAAACCCTACAAGAACACTAAATATRTAATATTGTAGGCCTACAGTAAGTATGACCAAATAAAATTGATTAAATTAAGATTAAACACTGGAGTGGAACATTTTGTAATATATCTGAAAGGTCAAAAAAAATCTTATTTTTATAATGAAATCCTTTGCAGATTTCTGCCCCTACTTAAAAGTGTCTAGTTGAACCATCACTGAAAAAAAAATGTAATGGTAAAGCACCTATCCCAAACGTTTAAGACAAAATGAGAATGTTTACAGAATGAGAATATTAAAGAAAGTGTTTTCCCCAAAGGTGCTGTTTTATCCCATTTCATCCTCAGCTACAGTTGTCATTCATGTGATAAACAGAATAAATCTTGAGAGAATAAGGAAATTCTATGGCAGATGGAAAAAAAGGGTAGTTCTAGACATTACTACCACAATAAGTTATCATCCACAGAGACTGAATTTCGAAGAGGAATTTTTGGGCATTCCATATCTAGTGTGACACACAGGCCAAAACACAATGAAAACAACAGTTCAGATTTTGTCTTGTGATATGCAACTGACAACTAAAGGATTTTTGGCCAATGAGCAGTATCATAGACACCTTCCATACAAGCCATATTGCTCGAAGAAGGGAAAGGGACAAACAGGAAGAGGTGGCACCGCAAAACACTTGGGAGAATCTGAAAGGCATCCTCCCAGTTCTCCAAAATCCTTAACTAAAGCAGCTGGGCACAATACAGTGSAGGCTATGTTAGGGAACATTTCACTTCAGAGCTGTAGCTCTGATAACATGCAAATATCTGCTGTAAACCAGTTCTGTTTTAACAGACCAGGTAACAAYAACTGTACACAAGCAATACSYCATMCATAATAAAATGCCATAATTAYAMCTTKCATTCTTACTAGAATATAAAAGTTMATCTTGAAACAGCTTGACATAAGAGACCTTTTGAGGGCAGTTGCATTCATGAAAAATTGACATAAAACTGCCTATCATTGACTACAGCTGCCTATCATTTCAGAGAATTTCACAAAAAAGAAAGGTGCATGAGAATTCAGTATTACTTCTTTATAACATGTCAAATTAACTTGGGGTATCATTGTTACTTAATAAAGGAGAAGAAATGAAGTAGTAAAAATCTTCTGGATAGGCTACAGAAAAATCTTAGATCAAAATTCAATTAGAATCCTAAAATCCTTGTTTCCTAGACTAACTGAGAACAAAGTAGCATACAAAGTGTTTCTTACTTACAGAATGGAGCACAAAGTCATGCAGAGGGGAAGCTCACASTGAAACTAGAATGAAGTTTGACTGTTTTTTTGTTTTGTTTTTTTTGTTTTTGTTTTTTGCCAAAATCTGAAGCATGAAGACTTAAAAGGAAAAGAAATATGAAAGATTTATTACTTCAGTTTTCTACACTAATAAAACAATATTAATTGTGATTTACACATGCTATGTTTTCTAWATTCAAAATCAGCCCAGTATTTCAGAGCATAAAACCCATGAGAATGAGGAAAAAACCATACTGAGTAGCCAAATATTTCATGGATCATTGATGAGCCTGGGAGCTTGCATTTTCAATAAGCTGTGAATTAAATTTCAAAAGCTTCCTTTTCAGTCATAGGAAGCTGTGTCAGGGGAGGTTTAGGTTAGATACTGGGAAAAGGTTTTTTACCCAGAGGAGGGTTGGGCACTGGGATAGGCTCCCCAGGGCAGCYGTCACAGCACCAAGGCTGACAGAGCTCAAGTGTTTACACAATACTCTTGGGCACAYGGTGGGATTGTTTGGGCTGTTTTGTGCAGGGTCACGAATTGGACTCAGTGATCCTGATGGGCTCCTTCCAACTCAGGATATTCTATGATTATAGGGCAGGGTGCTCCTGTGTTAAGGAACACATAAAAWCTTTGTTAGATGGATTCAGATAATGGTAGTCACAGGAGCTCATCATGAATAGTTAGTAATCTTTTAAGGGCATTCACATGTGAAAGATAACGACTTGGCAAARTAACAGATATTCAGAAATTGTGCCCTAGGTTAAACTATAATAAAAAGGAATAAAAACCTATYACATGTAAGATCAACTCAATTAGGAACAGCTAAAATGAAAATACAAAGCAGCCTCCTTCAAAGCATGGAGGCTCAGACTTCCTAAGAAGAAGACACTTCTTATGTATTCACCTGAGTACATTCTAGAAAAAGAAGTTAAAGCCAGTATTACTACACAGCCAACATTATTTTATGTTACCAAAATTAACTTTGATATCAAGTAGTTAAGATTCAATTTTCTGTTGATCTAGTTACAATGACCTAATAGAAAAACAGGGTAATTTAAATATTTTATACATCAAGAACTCACTAACAAAGCCACTGGGAGTTAAAGATCAAATGCCATAATGCATRAAGTAAATAATTTGCAATAATCATGATGCTCATTCACTGTCCCTAATACAGTTTTTTGCTGTCTTTCAGTATTTTAAATTGAACAATTAGGAAGCATTTTGAATAGCTGGGTTAAGTACATCAGCTTGGCTACAGAACTAACAACAAAATACAACTCTTACCTATCAATTCTGTGTTTTTTAGGTACATACAAACTCACTAGAAAACAATAGAAAGTCAGAAGGTTAAGAAGAAAGATTATTACTAAAGTTGTTTTTCTTTTTTGAAGCATACTCATGTGTTCTAGTAAAGCTGAAGGACTTTGTATTAGCTTCAGTTTCACATATTTAACTGGAACAAGTTCTCTTTTAAGTTCCCTTAGTGATCATTGAGAGTTTCCATGTGATTCTGAACATACTGAAACAATGAGTATGACTTCTCAACATGAAGTTCAATAAGAACCTTCAAAATGTCAGAATTAAAGTTTAAATCCAAAAATGCAGAACTGCTTATATCTGCATTATTATAGATGCAATCACTCATCAGGAAAGTCTATACTATAATCAGTAAAACAGCAATCCTTCAAGCTAACAGAGTTTTCAAGCTATTGGGTTTATTTTGTYAACAAAGAGGCTGTGGTTATCATTAAGGTATGACCTCACATTGTCCAGTCCCACAAGCAGCAATATTCCCATGACATGGCAAGCTGGGATTCCAGGGCTGGCATGATCTGTGTATAAACAGATCAAATCTAGGAAGTTTAAAGCCAAACTGGCTATGGACAACTGCTCTGCAGAACCAGATTTTTCCTTTCCAATCATTYTGTGACTGCCTTACACAGGTATTTTTCCTCACTTTTAGCCCAATGAAGGTAGAAGTGGAGAACAGCAGAGTTCATTCTCTTTTAAATAAACCAATGCAAGTATTTTCATGGAGAATAAATAAATAAATGCAAGCATAGGATTAAACAAAAACAGCCTCCCATCAAAAAAAAAAAAAAAAAAAAAAAAAAAAGGCTTGCTTTGGTAAGTGAATGCATTCCCAGCCCTGGGTACCACTACTCTTCTTTCTTTAGCTTCCTGTAACAATAGGGATGAGTAACCTACAGAAACTTGTGGCACTGCCTATGCTAACAGGCAGACTGGCAGGCAGATGATGGTGGTAGGAGGGAAATAAGCTCACTCTGGAGAGGACAGAAAACCTACTCATCAGCAGTTCCCCAGCTTCCTGGGGCCCAGTTGGTGGCACCTCAGAACATTCACACCCATCCCAACCACTTATCCCCTGCCTGATCTTCACACAGGTTTCCAAGCACACAAACCTCACRTACAGTCAAAATATTTCCTTAAAAAACACATACAACTGTTCCACTTCTTTTGGCAGTAGACCTGGATAGAGAAATAATAGGTGTAGTCTACTCAGCTCTCAGTTTTCAATGCTGTTGACAAAYCACATGGCCAACTTTAAAGACCTTCAAGTAAAATAAACTTTAAAAACCCAAACAATCAAAAAACTCAAGCAAAAACAACCCTGAAAAAGTCACAGCCAAAAAAAACTGATGGTATTTGGAATGGATGGAATTCTGCTAAAAAAACCCCACAACACCAAATATACCTGCATGATAAAGTTCTTAGTTCTTACTATCCCATGACAAGAATATTAAAAATTTTGGATGTTTACATAAGCATGAAGAATTCTTCCTGCAGGCACACAGTGAGCACCACAATCCATCCAGTGGGAGGGTGGCTAGTGTCATCCCATTACAGCCTGCAGCCCTTGAATCCCAGCTTGYCATTTCATGGGTACACTGCTGAGTCTGCATCTGGCCAATGTGAGGCCATGCCTCTTCTTCATCCTGATGTCAGTGATGAAGTCTGATGAACGAATGTGCTAGAATTAAACTATTTCCAGTACTTGGAACACAGCCCTGTAATGCTGCCATGCCTCCCCTTGCCAGTATGGACAATTTATCCTTTGAGAGCAGATAAACATTGARGCACTGCACTGGCACATCCCAAGTACCAGCTTTATCTTTGCCTGAAGGGCAATGTGCCCGAAATAAGAAATCCTTGACTGAAAATTAACCAGGTTCTCTCTTATACTTACTGAAAGTCAAGGTTACAGATGAACTCTCGGACACAAACCTTCCCCAAAACTCAGGCTATCCACTAAAGATGCGAATGTAAGAGCATATTTATAAATAGTCTCTTCTCGCTCATAAAGCTATTTCCCCTTCSGTGCAGTTCCGGTCACAGCCAGCAGGGGCACTGGCGGACTCCCGGCGGGCAGGGCCGGTGCGATGATTCCCCCRCGSCTGCAGGGGGCGCTGCAGTGCGAGCTCGGAGGCCACACAATTAATGGCGGATTGGCCGAGACAGGAAGGGATGGGGAAAAGGCTTACTTTACAAACCCCCGGGGCCAGCCAAGCCCTGTGCCCCAGCAGGACCCTCTGATGCAGCAAGCTGGAACGGCAGAAATGAGCAAAATCGGGGGTGGTAGGTGAGATGTATCAGAAACTCTGCAGCTGTAGCTGGAACCGCAGGGTCGTCCTTGCAGGCAGGAGCTGCGGTGTAGCAGAAAACCCTAGCAGTGCTGAAGAGACAGCCAGAGGCTGGGCAGTGGCAGCCCCAAACACAGCAGACAGAGGTCCCCTTGAGGAAAGCGGGGCTTGGGGATACCAGGGTTTCCCTGAGGCACCTGAGGAGATTGTGAAGGGTCCCCTGTCTGGTGAGGTAGGGTGTTAACAAGCTCTGAGTACAACAGCTGCTCCTACCAGCAGAGCTTCACTCACGGTGGAAGAAAAGGCAGCAGGACATGGAACCCTGCAGTGGCGATGAATTCTGCCCACAGACACCGAAGCCCCTCTACCCTCCCAATGCTGAGAGCACACGAGAGCTGGGGRCTGCACCCAACCCCTTTTCTGCAGCCCAAATGTCATAATATCTCTGCCCTTCCCAGAGAAACCCACCGGTAWAAAGAGAGAGTAGCCAGCTCCACCCTTCCGGAGTTGCGTCAACTTCTTTTGTCTAGCTTAAGTACCCAGTCGTTATTGTCTCCTAGAAACACACATGGCAGGAAATTCCCAGAGAGAAAGAAACAAAAGAAAGAATCCTAAACCCCAACACACACCACCACTCTGACAGCAGAAAGCCTACTATATATGCTGCTGTTTATACTACACATAATGATTTTTAAATTTATTATTATTTTTGTATTTCAGTATAATTATATTTTTAATTATATATGTATTTTTTAATGTTTTTGCTACGGTTAACAGATTCTTAACTCTTTTACTGTACTCCTTCAAARCACGTATTTCCTGAAAAGTAATTCTCAAGTTTTGGTGAAAGTATTGTGTTATAAAAAAAATACGAGCTCTAGAAACCACTTAAGAAATTCAGAGTGATCGAGCTTAATGTCACCTCTAAATTACATGGATAATATTAATATCAAATACTGTTGAAAACCATAAAAACACAACACAGACATATACAACWCAAGTGCACAATAACAGTGTTTGCCCAGCAGCTGCGGATACCCTGGAAGTGTTGTGAAATTGTGTTCCATGCAGTGAGCAGTGATTCAGCTATTCTCAGACCCAAGGGGACTCTAGAAGCACTAMCAGACACACACAATGATAAAAACAATGAACTGTACCCAGTGTTCCCAAAGAATTCACCCATCTGCTTCTGCACAAAKCAACAGTTCAGTGAGAACACTGCGTTGCTCACAATGTGTACGTGGGACAGAGGACAGTGGAGGCTCAGACAAGGAATAACATGTCACAGGCTCCACAGCATATCCAAGACCTTGGAAATTCTTTCAACACCGTGACTCATAAACGAGGATTCCCCTTTCCACAGTCCCCATCACTGTGGGGTTTTTTTCTCCTTTGGATTTCAGAGCTCAAAGCATTATTATTCCAAGTTTCCCTGATTTGTTCTGTTTTAATATTGGACTTAACGCTCAAGAAGGATCACAATGCCATCACTTTTTAAAGAGACCAATAGTGCTCTTTCATCCTGCCTATAAGATAAGGGACTTGAAATAAAGACTAAGGAAATCTTACTAAGGTTGTAAGCCCCAAATGGGATTTAAATCATGGAGAAGAAAAAAATATCTTAAGGTGAAGTTTTTGTTAGGGGTTTGTTTTAAAAAATTATTAAATCCAACTATAAGGAAACATGGAATCACATTTTTTACTGGAAAGGGAAAATTAAAGACTATTTTAAACATTCATCAGAAGCCACCAAAGGGGAAATTATTAACCATGTTTGTTATACAACACAAATTCATCTTAGCTAAGCTTTAAGTCGAGTATCTCTCAGCAATCAGGTCATCTAACAAACAGAGCATCAGAACCTTCCTCCAACACAAATAAAGCAACATCACAAACAACACGGTGTCTGTAACAGTCTATTTAGAACACTTTAATAAACTAAATTTTACAGTAGTTTGTTGAAAAATAAAATAGAAACTAGCCTGAGGTCAGTATAGCTTTCTTTACATTTGATAAAGCACACACACACCATAATACTCAGAATCCAGAACATTTTTTTGCCACAACAAAAGGATATTTTTCCTTCATCTTAAGTTCTTGTTGTTGGCAGGCAGCTAAACTCCAACATGGCTGCTTGCTCACTCATTCCCTGCACTATCCCCCCGCCCATAGAATGAGGGAGAAAACTGGGGGAGGTGGGGGAGGACAGGGGATAAGAACGAGATAAAGACAGCCTAACAGGATAGAAATGGAAGTGAGGAGAAATACTACTACTACTATGACGACAATGATAACAAAAAAAAATTACTAGTAGTATTATTATAGTATAATAGTAGTATATTGTACTACAAAAGAAGCTTGCACTGACCACCCACTGACCAATGCCCAGACAGCTCCCAAACAGAGTCCATGGCCAGCTTCCCCCTTGGTTTATATAYTGAGTATGCCATGATATGGCATGGAAAGTCCTTTTGGTCACTGGCCTCAGCTGCCTTTGTTGTTCCTGCCCAGCTCCTCACTGGTGGGGTGAGAAGCAGAAAACTCCTTGAGTAATTGCAGATACTGCTCAGCATCAACTAAACCATCAGTGTGTTACCAACATTATTCTCACYCTAAATCCTAAACACATCACTGTGCTGTCTAATTCTGTCCCTGCTGAAAGTAGAACAGGGTCCTTCACCATCATGCTGGAACAGACTGATCTCATCACTTCCAGGAAGGATCAGAGTCCTTATCTGCTTGCTCAGGTAGCACCAAATGAGGTGTGAAATATGATGACAATACACACACGGCAAAGCTCATGAAGAACTGGGAAGTTGACACAAAGAAAACTGGCTTGGCTAGCAAATGCTAATTATTTTACTGCTTTAGGAGTAGATCTGCAGAGTTGTGATGTTCAAKGTCTCAAAAAGTTTTTGTGTCGTGACCTGTTCTTGTCGAAACCTTGCTGCAACCACCAAACAAGTAAAACGTATGTACATCCCAAGAATGCACAGAAATATACAAGTTAAGAATTCTTTCTCCTTCCAGTCTAACTATACAGAAATGACATCTTTTACATTAGTCATATATAAAAAGTTCTTTCTGGTCATCAGCAGAATGTTAATTTTGTTTTATCTCGGCACTTCAGTGTTTCTATGCCTTCAGCTGGGATCTGGCTAACCCAACAGCTGAACTGATGTTTGGCTTGAGTGAAGAGGAGAAAGCCTCKGGAAACAGTTGTGACTGCCTGAGCAAGTTTTTTTGCTGCTGATGGATGATCTTACTCATTCAGGATTTCTCTGCCCACTTCCTACCTCTTTGTTGAGCTGATGGGATTTTGTCCCCTGAAAGATGACAAAGGCCACTTCCAATGGTTTACACAGTCCTGCTTTGAGAAGAAAGTACTTGAAAAGACACAGTTATAAACCATGAAGCAATAAACCTTCTTAGAATTATAATGAACAAGTAAATTTGTTATTGTTTATATGAATGATCAGTAACTCTTCTGCTTCCTGTCAGCTAGTGTTGTCAGAAAACTAGCTATGTTGTWATTGTGTAGGCTGAAACTAAAAGAATGTTTTTTAATTTAGGAAAAATGTGGTGTAAGGCTTGTCTGCATCACCCACATGGCTGACTGAAGACTGAGGCAAGCTGGAGGTGAAAAGTTAAACTAACAGGGACAGGAAAATTCTGGGACAATTATTTAATGTCATTCTGTTAATTAGGCACTTCATGGAAAAGCCAGTGCAAAGTGTTTCCAATTACCCAGAAGAGAAGCTCTGCCACTGCAACAGAAATAGGTACAATATGAGTTTAGAGGAGGTAAAACCAGCAAGTTTTGCCATGTACGGGCACTTCACATTCTTGTGGGAAAAAATTCCTCCACTAAAACGGCAAGTAATTTTAGAACTACTACTAGAATGTGGGAAATGGATTCATAGAGAATTCTCAAAGCCTGAATGAGAGCTCACAAAGTGTGCATCTGTATGCAAACCTTGAGATAGAAAATGCTGACTTTAAAATGCCATAGGATAGGACAGACAGAACTGGAAACAAGTTTTAAAGGATGGTCTTGCAAATAAGACTGGATACTTTGGARAAATAGAACTATGACAGATGCACTGTATTATGACCCATGAGGGGTAGTTTTAGATGACTGGCTTTACAGCATTAACAGCATTGCGTGGTGATTGGCAAAAGGTGATGGGCCAAGAAACACTGTGTGTTGTAATTAGGAAATAGTTGGCTTCTGATTGTGACGGCATGAATTGTAACATCTGTGCTCTCTCACCCTTCACCATGAGACTGAAAATGGAATAGAAGTTTTTTAAAATGCCTCTCAGTTGCTCCATCTCTGGGTCAGTATAAGGATATAACTGACAAACTAGAAAAACTACCAATTACATATTTCTCTATTTAAATGATTCATTCYAGGCATAAACTTGGTGTTTTCTTTGATAGAACTGGCTAGACATGCATTCAAAACTTGAGTGTGCGTTTTCTTCTGACATCAGGTTGGAGATCGGGAGTTGTTTTTTTTTTTTCTTTCTCTCAGGGAATTTTGTCCCAGTTGTTGCCTAAGAGACTATAAAGACCAATATTTAAGAGACAAAAGATGTGGCTGAGAAGGGGGAAGGGTGCAGCTGGCCACTCTCTTCCCTGCAGGGGTTTTCTCTTTGGCAGGGCAGAGATACCACAAGATTTTGGCTGGGGTGTCAGGTACTGGCCTCAAGCTCCTTGCTCTCTCTTGCTATCGGAATCAGAAGAGAGCAGTCGTGTTGCTGCTACCATAGGGAGAATTTGCTGCCACCAAGTCCAACCCTTTACTGCTTCTTCCTTTTATGAGCCTTTGCTTGTAAGAGCAGCCGTTAAACTGGCACCTCATTAACACGCAATCTCACTGGAAAGGACCCTCACCATTGTTATAGAGGAGTAATGAGATGGTTGGCTCTCACAATTAAGGGAGATATATATATATATATATATATATATATATATATATGTATATGTATATATATATATAACGTGTATGTTAGAAGAAATTTTAGATGTACAGTTATGTTACTGTGATATGTCCTCCCATAGTCCTCTTTTCCATCCCCCTTGTATTGTTGTCACAGGATGACCTTGGTAGTCAGAGCATTTGGGGAGGGCTGGCTTGTTRCTAGGAGGTGCAGCATGGCAACAACTGTCCTTGAATCAAATTGCAAGAAAGTGATCTCCACCAATGGACAGCAAAGAAAAGTTGACTGACAAACTTTGGGAGGGTTCAAGGTTCATTGATGTAACACCAGGCTTATAAAAGGAGGTGCAGCCATTTTTCAGACAASCACATGGCTGCGGGTCATGGAGACTTCCCAGTGCTGCTCTTTCTCCTTAYTCAGTTTTTTGTTGCATTTTGTTAATGTTTAATAGACCTTTTAAATTTTAAACGTAAGCGACATTTTCTCACACCATCTACTCAGGTGCCTCAGSGGAAAAAACTGGGACCCCAAACCCCTCCCCTTCCAAGAGGGCGCCTCTCCTGGCACTTCTTGCAGAAACCCAGTAACCGTTGCCCAGCTCTGCTGTTTTCTGCTGCTGCCTCGGGCTTTTTTGCAACAATTTAACTCAACATCAGGTGCCCAATGGGACACACCAGGCTCTTGCCAGGGCTGTGGAGTTTCTGCTACATTTTGTTTGTCACCCGGGTGTGCCCAGCTCTGCCATTCCAGCCACTGCTCTGAGCTTCCTGCTAAAGTGCATTTCGCTATCCAGAAGGCCACCGGGATYGTATTCTTGACATTTGTAAAGGAAGCCCCTATTCTATCTCCCCTGCCAGCCCACCTGCCATTACCATCTGGAGGAACCGCCGAGCCTGTGCCACAGCGCCCCCTGCAGCCGCGGGGGAATCATCGCACTTGCCCTGCCCGGCCGGGAGCCAACAGCGCCCCTGCCGGCTGTGACTGGAACTGCACCGAAGGGGAAAGTGCTCAACGGCCAAGAGAAGGCTGGTACTGATTTTCTGTACTTTGTTGTTGCTCCTATTGTTTGTTTGTGTTGTTATACATACATACATACATACGTATATTAGTAAAGACCTGCTATTCCTTTTCCTGTATCTTTGCCTGAATGCCCTGTAATTTCAAAGTTCTAATAATTTGGAGGGAAGGGGTTCATATTCCAAGGGAGGTTCCCGCCTTCCTTGGCAGAAACCTGTCCCTCAAACCAAGACACATCAGCAAATGGATAACTTCACAAACTGCTAGAGTAATAAAGTATGTCAAGTTAATAAATATTTTCAAAGACATTTTTGTTGAAACCAGAAACAGAAGCCAGTTTGTCACAACATAACTAAACAGCAAGATGTATTTTTCATATGACCTAATCTACTTGTTTATGAACCAATGTAATCACATTACCAAAGTAATCACATTCTGATTGACAAAGGCCATAAACATAATGAGACTCCAACACATCTGGATCTTTCCAACRCTGAATGCAGTGCTTAGCAGCATACATTAATAGGATAATGAGGCRGAGCTGCTCCTGAACATGCACTTCACACAGCACAGTTGATCTCCTGTAATTCCCCCTTTGCCACACCTTGCCATATCCTGTCTGCCATACCCACATAACGATCCATATAACTGAGCTTCTCCTGTCTATCTAGGGTTCAGGATGTATTTTACCAACAGAAAATGAAATGTCATCTATGCAGAAATGCATAGCCAYACATTTATCCAAGGTATTCAAAGAATCACATCTCTGGGACAAGGATGCTTGTTCCCACAATCACCAAGAAAATACTTCATTTCACTGGCCACACTGCACAAATTCACCAGCTGYTTTTCCTAAGGCAAACAATGAGGAGACGAGACAGTGCAAACTAGAAATGCTTCTGCCCACACTCCCCCAACAGTGGAAGAAATCCTGCCCTCCTGCAGCGGCCACTGGCAGAGCTTCCACCAAAACTTACAGGGCCCGCTGGCAGCCATGGTATTTTTCTAAAACCACTTTGTGTAAAGCAAATAAGAAATCATTGGTTTCTTGGCACTGTTCTGCTGTAACCCTGCAAGCTGTGCCACACAGCAAGTGGYGCAGGTGTGAGGGTGGCAAACACACCTGAGACCAGGAGAAGGGGGTTCTGCAGATCTTCTCTCTTCCACCAGCACATCTCACAGTTCCTCATCTTTGCTGTGTACCCAAACCCATTCATGGYTCTATGTCAAGCACCATAGTCCTCACTAAAATAAGGTAATTTAACTCTTTAAGGTTCAGATCAATTAGAACGTTTTTAGGGAATATTTCTGTGGTCAGTGCAAAGACACATGGCTGACTCAAATAAGGGGCTTTCATTCTGCCTTGTTCAAACTACTGTTTTTATGCTTTAGTTGTATTCTCTTAAGGAAATGTTGTATTCTCTTAAGGAAATCTGTGTAATCTAGTAACTCTAATGGGTGATACCTAAGTGTACTGCTACAAATAACTGTAGCTACTGCCCTGCACAAATCTCGAAGAGAAAAAACTCCTGGAGTGRGCAAGGGTGGTAGTGAAATGGGCTCTACATGTTTAAAAGTCTTGGCTGAAGATTATGATACAAACAGACTGTAAAGATGCTGTGGCCTGAAAGCAGCCAGATTTCTGTCACTGTTTCTCAACTGTGAAAAACAATGTCAAGATGGGAGAAATTACTGAGCTGACTCAAGATACTTGAAGTGATCCTCAGAGCAATGCAAAATTAAGACTCAAAGCTGCAATCAGCTTCCCATTGACAAACTTTCTGTTGGTATCTTAATTCTTACCAGATGGATTTAACAGTGGTCTAGGGSAAGGGTCTATTTGCACTAAAATTACAGAGAAATGGGCACTGGCAATGCCCAACTCCTGGCAATGTCCATTAACAGATACCATAYTAAGAACAGCTAAGGCACACAGAGCTGACAGGCAAGATGCAACTTTTAAAAAGAATTATCTTTAAATACTGAAAAAGTACTAGGAGGAGAGAAAAAATTAAAAGCTCTTTGGACTCCTTAGTTCTGTACAAAAACATTATTTCAGAAAAAGTATTCCATCACAAACATAGTATACCACAGGCAGAGGGCTCATTGATGGAGAAATTACAGATTATGGCCCCTCTTGCGATTTTTCCTCCAGAGGAAATAATTATGTGGCCACCTATCCCCCAGTAGACCCTTAGGAACTACAGTATCTGAGGTTTATTCTAGTCAGGGTCAAAAGGTGAATATCAGCATTTGAAAAGGGTAACAAACTCAGAGTGTCAGACACAACTATGTAATCCTCAATTGCAAGGAAATCAGAAAAAACCAGCATATGTGGGGATTTTAAAATAATAATTAAGTGTCAAGGGCTAATGGAAATTAAGTGCTTAAACATYTTTAACATTTTTGTGTCCAAACCTTGTAACCTAAGATAGTAACCATACAATTTGCAATGATTTTTCTTTAAAAATTGYAACTCAGAGAAGGCACTTCAAAAGTCAAAGTCCAGTTCCTGACTCTAGCAGGGAACTGGATTGTCCTGGGTTGCAATGCAAGATGTAACCAAAACTATGTATTCTATTGCCATCTGTTGAAACTGGCTGGAGAGGTGTTTATCTCTTCCATGACCCCTTCCTTGTGAGTCCGAGGGGAGGGGGCAGGTGTCTTCTGTTAATGGCCCAGCTGTTAAAACCAGCTGGGGCAGTGTTCTTTATCTCTTCCACCACCCATCCTCCCTCCAGGGGGTATCTTCTGTTAATGGGCCATTATGGCTCAYTGCATGACTGATAAAATCACATCATCCCATTTTGAGATACTCCACCCAGTGGGAGGAGCCAAGCATTTCTACCTGGATAAAATCYGAGATTCAGAACAGCATGACAGCCTGTTTCCACTGGCTTCCCAGAGGAAGACCAGACCCATCTCACCACCACAGGACCTTCAGAAACTACACCCGTCTACAGGATCATCTCTGCTCCAACAGAACCACGTCTGTCACTCCAGGAGGACTTAACTGAACTGCTAGCAACACCCTGACCAACAAGGTGTCAGGTTGTATTCTGACTGTCAGTGTTTTCTTTTTTTGTTTGCTTGTTTTTGTACTACTACATTTTTATTTTTATTATTCCTAGTAAAGAACTGTTATTCCCATTTCCATACCTTTGCCTGAAAGCCCCTTAATTGCAAAATTATAATAGTTCACAGGGAGGGGTTTACATCTTCATTCCAAGGGAGGATCTGGCTTTCCCTGGCAGGCACCTGTCTTTCCAAACCAAGACATGCATATAGTCCAATCCATAAAATTATGGCCTTCCTTCTATATGATTAGACTTCTTACTCCTTTACCAGWAGACTGTTGGAACTCCTTATGCCTGCAGATACTTCCTTATAATTTGCACAATAAATTTATTCATAGCCAATTTATATTCATTTGCTCTTGTGATTACATTGTCTTTTAGCTTAAATTAGGTTGTAAGACCTTCAGGGCACTGACCAAATCTACATAAGGATAGAGAATCCTGAGCCTAAGAGTTCCCTTTTCTTAATTCAGAGCTTTGCTTGTGGTGACAGTACAATAAATAATGAAAATTAGTTTTTATAGTTCCACTAGTTCTGGGTGAGACTGCAGCTCTGCCTCATCTCTAACAAGTTGCTTATCTGGCTTTACATATACATTGGCAGTACAAGCTGATTTTCTATTCTGACTATAAAAAAACTTAAGTAACACTGAAACAAACGGGTAAAAGAGCATATCCCTTTTAGCATTAAAGCTTGTCATGGAACTGACCAACTCAACTTATGCAGAAGTCTGGAAAACACAAAAACCATCAAGTTCCTTTCCACAGTCGGAATCTGTAATCCCTAGAGGTAGGTTCTTGTCCTCACCAAAAGTCTTGAATTTGGGTTCTTCTTGAGGATTTTTGTTTAGAATAAACTAGTCCTGCAGAGCCTCAGTAGCATCAACAATTATATACTGCAGGTTTAGGAACACCTATTTTATATCTATACAAACAAACATCAGATCTAGAAACTTTACCAAACAAAATAATTTCCCCGATACCTAGCACAGATATTATATATCTGCCGTTCTAGCACTTTTGACCACACTGGTAGCATTTCTGTTAGTTACTCTTGAGTCCTAGCTTTGCTTGTGCCCTGTGTTTTACCTACTCCACACAAATGAACAAAAATTCTAGAAACACAGCGAATTTAAAAAAAAAAATTCATTATTTGTTTCATGGAATAACTGGTCTGAGTTGGTTTGCATGCCTTTTAGTTGTCCTGGCACACTAGAAAAGCAAGCTCCAACTCCAGCATTCATCACAATTCAAACGGCAGTAGTAAAGCAACATACTTAAATATGGAATGATATCACAAAAATGTCTTGCCTGGAATGTTAATGAAAACAGCAAATTAAAAATTCCATTTTCTAATGCAGACAAAAGTAAAGATTAACAAACAAATGAGGGCCCAAAACTCCCTTTTAATTGRTTCAAAGCAGCAAGGACACAGAAGAGAACAGAAAGCAACTGCTACAAAAATAAATTTGCAAGATGAAATGGGGGAATTTATAAAGTATCTTTTGTTTTGTTTCAGCAAATACAGATTCCCATAGTCTTTCATGGTGAGAGTCCAAGTACTAGATGTTCAAAAAGTAACGTGAAAAAAGAAGGGTTTAATTAGGGAAGAGCAGGAGTACTTTCTTTCTAAATAATGCAGTTCCAAATGACTGAACAATTGGACAAAACTCCTTTCAGAAAAGACAATAATACTGAGGTATAGAAGACATTTATATAGATTATCTATAATAATATAACTAATATAATATAACTAAGGAGTCCAAAGAGCTTTTAATTTTTTCTCTCCTCCTAGTACTTTTTCAGTATTTTTCATTAAGAGACTGAAAAAAATAGAGCAGGAAAAAACAGACGGAGTCACTCACCCAGACATCTGTAGGGAACCACAATATGTGGGTGACCATTGCACTGCTTCCATCCTCTCTTGCACCAGTTCTGTATTGTAACTGGCTGGTTGGCTTCAACAACATTGGTGATTTGCAATTCAGGGTACACCTAGCATTAAAAGTATGAAAAAAGACAAATGTTATAAAAAGTATGTATTCTGGGTCACTGAAAAATGTTTGTAACAACAACACACTTTTGTCAGTTGAGGTTTGAGAGAAAGTAGGGAGAAAGCTCTTTGTTTTACAAAGTAAGGGGAAATTACAAGTTGTGAAGTTTTACCCTGATTTTTCATTTGATTTATCAAGTGACTGTAAGTTTGAGAGAGAGTCCTGAGAATGCCAGAAGTTCAGTACCCCAATTCTGGCATTACCCCCACCCCGTGCTCCTGTTCCTTCGCTCCTTCAGGAGAAGTTTGGAGATRGAAACCACCAAATGGTGCAGAACTGCTGCCTGCTTTCTGCTATCTCACAMCACCTTCTGTCCCCTTCTCAGGTGAGCCCTGATAAAGCTGACTTGAGTTCTAACCTAGCCTTCCTTCCCACACTTTTCTCCCTATTCCCCCATTTGATTCTATAACACAAGGTTGTGCTGGACAAGTGGCCAGATCAGTTATTTTGAATGAATCAGCGCCGGATTGCCCTGCTGCCCCCTGCCATCCATGGGGCCAGTCCCCCTTGCGCCACCTGCAGTCCACAAGCCGGTACGCCCTCCTGCAGCATTGTCTTTGCCCATGCAGGCACCCTCCCCCTTCCCCTCCCATTCCTTTCTTCTGCCTCCTCTAATGACCCATCTTCCCTCCTATTCACTTGTTATTGAAGCCACCCTGGACACTTCCCCACAAAATCCGACTGTGAACCAGCCAGACCAGTTTCGGTGTTTCAAATTTCCTTTCCCCCCAGGGGCACACAGTGCAATGCCTGCTCCTGCCCCTGCTCTGCCCTTATTCCTCCCCCTAGAGGTGGGCTGTGTGGGGCTCATCCCTGTCCCCCCCAGCTTCAATCCTAACTACCTCTCTTCATCTCCCCCGCAGCAGCTGGGAAAACCCCACCCATCCTCACCTCTCCTCCACCCCCACMCTTCCTCTTCATGTCCATGAACGCTGGACCTGTGCTCCCCATCCCTGCCCTCATTCCTGTCCTGCCACAATCCTTCACGCTCAGCACTGATCTCCCTCCTGTGCCAGTTTGGGGTGAAACACTGTCTGTTCCCCTCCTCACTGGGTTCATCTTTCTCCCTTCTCCCATCCTGCAGTTTCAACCCTCATGCAAATGGAGCTGATTTCCCCGCGGCTCCGGCAACCCTGAGCCCTGATGCCCCTGCAGCTTCCCTCACCCTGAGTCCTGTTTCCCTGCCTGCATCCTCTACCCCTACCTCCTCCAATCTGGCAACTCTCAGTTCCCTTGCTGAAACCAGGAGTGACCCTGACCAAAACGTACCCATTTCAAATGTCTATGATCCAAAACCCAGACAAGTAATAGACCCCTCTCTGTCAATAACCTCAGAGAGAGTGTATGCTTCTATATGCACAGAATCCTGCTCAGAATGGATTCCAAGCATAAACATCAAGCTGTACATGAAACACCCAAATGCAGCACCACAAGATATCTCTCCTGAGCCTCAGAGACAGCAAAAAATCCAAGCTCAGGTGGCATGGAAGAGAAGAAAGAAAAAGAGTATATTTACTGACGTTGCTCACAAAACAAAATGATCTTCCATTACTTCATAAGTTTATTATACTCTTCGTTAAATGTTACTCGATCATTGTCTTACCCTATTATTGCTTCTTATATTCTTACTCCTTTTCTACTCAGTATAAATTGAAGGGATAAGATAGGAAGAACTATCTTAAAGTTAAAGTTGCTTGCTTTTTCTAGATTTCACTCAAGTATCTTTGTGTCTAAAACAAAAACACCTATAATGCCTAAACATCATGATCTGTATAAAAGTAGCTGCAMGAGCCAWGTAATTTTGCTTGTTATKMATAAGTCTTTAAAGTCATAAAAGAGCAGAGATTTACTCACTACA
>CADDXX010000447.1:33667-51823 GCA_902810485.1 Alauda arvensis
TAGTTTTTAAATACATTCTGAGAATATGTTTTTTTTTTCAAAATGAAAAGCATGCAGCAAAAAGTCCCTCTCTGCTGCTGCACTACTGCATCAGACCCACCCACCCTGGTTTATTTTCCAGCAGTGAGAACAGACCCACAGTTCACCTTTGCACTTTCTCAAGAAGCCCCACTACTCACAGGCTCCAAGCTGTGCACATAGCACAGGAGAAGTTAGGGGCCAAAGTTTTTGGGTAATTTCTTTCCACTTACAGGTAAGAAATACTGCTGCAGAGCTGGCTACTGAACTTTGTACACATAAGGAAATAGAAATGTTCTGACAGAAGCTCTCAACAAGCTCACATAAGCACCAACTCTCCATGTGCATGAAGCTGCCAGTCACCGGGCTGCCTATAGCATCTTTACACTCACCAGAAGTAGCTCAGAAACGTGCAAACCAAACAACACTCTGCCTTAGTGCTCCATTCCCTACCAAAAAAGAAGCTGAACATTTTGTTGCAAGCTTTCTTCCTCAAGCAGTAGGTTCCCACACARATGGCAAAAYGTTTTTTGAGGCTKGGTACCGCATGCCCCRYTGAAGTCAGTAAGAACCCTGTGAYGCCTTAGGATTTAGCTTTTATATTTTTTTAGATCCTGTACTGCTTTAGTGTGTAACTCTAAKACTCCATAGCCTCTCAGCTACTGTTCTCCCATTTTATTAAGACAAAAGAATTTCTCTCTAGGCCTGAAACTCAAGGACACCTTACTGTAGTGGGCCCTGAGAAAATGTAAACAACAGTGAATTTGAACGGGGGTGGACCAAACATGGAGTAAATTACTTCATTACTTTAAGCTGTAATTGGAGGATTAAACCCCTGATATGTAAATGGACCAAACTTTTATCTGTGTGAAAAACTTGTGACCATCATCCATCTTGGGTGTAGCCTCTTGGAGGCTTCTGACTGCCCAGTGTGTTCCTATTGAAAGCCTTTAATAAATACCTGCTTTTATTCTCTTTATCTTGTCTAGCCTCTGTTCTAGGTAGCCACTCTAAGGCATCACCTGACACCAATTTCTCTAACAAAAAGAGAATCCAACTCCAAGAAAACCTGAAGTATGAAAAAGTTATTGTTTCCTTCATTCTACAAAAGACCAGTCCCAAAAGGATTAGGATGGCTGCCAAATGGAGAAACCACTTTAAATTGCTCCCAATGACTCAACTGACCACAGTGATGTCAATCCCTAGAGAACAACATTGTTGGGGTGCAATGAAGTCCAATCATATCCTACARAACTTCAGCACCAATTTATTTAAGAACTTATTCTCAGAAATGGGATATTCCCAACTGGTCAAAGGCACACTGAGCAAAGGGAACATGAGAATAAACTGAAATCCAAGTAAATAATGAATCTTCTGAGATGTGTTGATCCCAAATTTCAAAGGACAGAAACCCTGCATTTGCTATGCAATATAAACCACTGCAAAGCTGGCAGATGCCCATGTACATGTCCCTCTGCACCCTGCATCTTGCCAGCACATCCCCCAGCCTATTCACAGAATCATCAAGGTTGCCAGTTCCTCAAAATCCAGAGAGAACTTTAATATTAAATGTAATTATGATAATTCATTGTATGTGTCTCTTATATTTTTTAGATTTTTTTTTATGTTTGTTTCACAGTAAGGCTGACAAACAATACATTTAAATTAAAATGATACTTGGCACTCTTTCTCCAACAAGAATTAAGTTCATGGAACTGGACTGAAGTAAACATAAATAAATCAAATATGACCATTCCAATCAAGGACTTCTGGACTGAAAGGATTTTCAAGTTGCTGAAAAAAAAAACCAAACAAGAAATCCTGAACATTCCATACTACTTTGGCTCATCCTGGGAGAGAAATTATTTCTTGCCTCTCAGAATTGCACCTACACTTCTCTTGAAACTTTCAGAAACAAACAAACAAACAAACAAAACAGATTAAAGCTTTAAATTATCTTATCTTCAAGATTATGTTTCAATGCAATCTATTACTGTGCTCTGTGGCTTAGCAGTTCCTGTTGTTTAGTG
Source organism: Alauda arvensis (assembly GCA_902810485.1). Taxonomy (NCBI): domain Eukaryota; kingdom Metazoa; phylum Chordata; class Aves; order Passeriformes; family Alaudidae; genus Alauda; species Alauda arvensis. The sequence continues at coordinate 35,716 of CADDXX010000447.1, forward strand.
GGGTAATTGAGATAAGTTTTAYTTTAGCACTCATGAAAGTTAAACATTAAACTAGCATGAAGCTCCTTCTCCAAAGATTAATCTAAGCAACAAAGTCAGTGTAAGCATTTGCACATATTTCTGCATTTAATTGYCAGCACAGTGCAAGCACTTTGGCACCACTCTGCTGCTGAAACCTAGTGAAAAACACCAAGCTGACCCTCTGACAATCTGACATCCCATAAACCAGAAATTTTATTATACAGCTACACAACCTGATAAACTAATTTGCAAATATCAAATCCACTTGTGTTATGAAAAAGGTAGCTTGCCAAACAGCAACAAAGAATCCTTATCTTAGAAACCAGCATGCAATACTGAYGCTCTTCGTGTACCTTCAGCTGCAAAACTCTGGTAGAAGCCAAAGTTACAGCAAGATCAGCAGCAATTGAGATGGAGGGTCCATATACTTTTTCTTCAAATCTTTATGGCAGGTCTGTGGAATCTGTTCAGCAACTGACCCAAACCCCCTAAATTTCAAATCATATAACCACTACAAGGATACTGAATTATATCAAATTTCTCAGTCTTTCATTCACCAGTCAATTCCCCTCTGTYTTTCCTGCTGTCATCACTCTGACTAAAACTACTAACCTTTTCCACATTTCTTTATTTTCACATGCTTTTTCTCTCATTTTCTGCATGGATTCTGGTATTTTTGAATATATTTGCTCTCCACTTATATATATAAAGCTCTTACACTTTAACAGCTTCTACTGCTGCTAAAATGTAATTGTGGATCCACATTTTCATCTCTGATTAACATGTGACCTACTCTTCATTATAGACTTGATTTGACAACTGTCTTCTTGACCTAATAATATTGGGACTTTTTTCCCTTTCAAATTGTTCATGTTGTATTTTTCTATTGCCAGAGAACAGTTGCTGGCAAAATTCAGGGATTAACAGCATGTGTTCTTCTGAAAACACAGAGCAAAGTGGCAGAAAGATGTAGTGCCTTCAGAAATATCTAGAAAGCTTCTGTTCACTGGCTGTTCAAAGACCATAGCAAAGCTACCCTCTAGTCAGCTGTCATGAGAAGTCCTGCCCTCACACCTCCTCCAACATTACCAATCCAGCTCATTTGAGGAGAGGGAAACTTGCCCTTTTTCTATATGCTGSGGTTTGCTTTGTGCCATTTCAGTTCCCTAAACTTGCTGCAAGATCAGACAAATGCTAAAATTTATCAGAGAAGAAATGAGGACGAATGAGATAAGAAAACTGACTGTTTCTGCAACATTAAGCATGTACTGCTTAAAATCAACACTTGTGCCAAACCACTGTGTAGCAGCTCTCCTGATAAGAAACTCTTAAAAAATCAGCTTGCAAAATCTGACCAGCTCAGATCTGGCTACAGATCCTAAGCTGCAACAGCTCAAGACATGTAAGCTGKAAGTCTGTAAAAGCACCATTCAGGAACTTCAGGCCTAGCTGAATATGAGAGACTCCTCAGTCCTCTATGTTGCTCCAAACTCCAAACCAGAGTAATGTCTCAGTTAAATAACAAAACCCCAGAAAAACCCAACAAAAAACCAACCAACTAAAAGCCCAAAAAACAACCCATAGCCAAACAGCTAAAATTCTGTTTAAACTATTAAAAACATACTTATAAGGGGAAAAGKTGCATAAGGTGGATAAAACCACAATAATTGGACAGATATTCTGAAACCTTTCCATATTATAATTAATCCACAATAATCTAGAATAATCTTCTCTAAGGAACATACATCTATAAAAAAAGATTATCAGTGGGGTTTTTCATTAGCCAGAGGCATACAGTATTTGGAAGATTAAAGCAGGCACTCAGTACGCTGCTACATAATCATTTTAATTGGATAAAGGCTAACTGGATGACAATAGTGCTGTATGAATTAGCAATTAGAAAGTGGTAGTAGTAAACTGCTTGGGAAAAAAGGAATGTCCCAGAAATCAAGAAATACTTCCCCCAGCCAACCTGGGGCCATTGCCCTGCTATGAATTCAAGCAAACGTACTYGAAGTCCTGACAGCTTCAAAGCTATGGAAGGAGAGAAACTGTCTTTCTTTCTGTTTGCCTGTAGAACCAGCAACTGAAACTCTGAGTAATGAYGTTTTCCTTGCTAAGAGACCTCTGAACATGAACCCATTTAGTGACACTAATCTCTGCTCCTACTACAAGCTTCATATACTGCTATTGGGAAGCAATCACCACTGTAGCCAGTATTTTTTTTATTTCCACATAGTCCAAAGGAGATGGACAACAGTGAAATGAGAAAGGAAAAAAGAAAAACTAGCCTCCACAAAAAAACCCCAAAACCAAATCAGAAGCCAGTAACACTACCACCATAAGGAAAAGCAAGGTAAGAAGATCATAAATAACAAAGATTAAGATAAAGATTAAGATAATAACAAGCTAGAGCACAGGAAAGCTATAAAGCCATCCAAAAGGGATGTGGACAATCAAAAAAGTATGGAACATGACACAAAGTGTGCTGCCTATTCATACACATATAATCATGCACAGAGACTTGAAGATGACCAGAAGGAGATTAAGCCCCTAAACACTCAAAACCACTCAACCACCCAAATGCTGCAGGCAGCCCTCCAGGTCTCAGGAGCACCATTCCCAGGAGGCATCACTCATCCATCTGCAAAGGTACACTTGCAGATGCTGGGGCTGTGGTTTCAGTGCCTTGAACTGGATGCAAGTCTGATATTGCCAGGGCACAATTCCTGCATTATTCCATCTCTTGTCCATTTACTGCTAAAACATCTCCCAGAGCCACTGCGCGCACAGAACCTGGATCAAGGAACTGATTTATCTCTGAAAACATTCCCCTAAAAATAAAAACTGCATCACACTGGACAGTGCCAAGAGTTAAAGAGGATCTGAAATGATCTTGAACAAAAGTGGGATAGATCTGTGCCAGACTGAAGTGTCCATGTAACCATGGTCTCAAAAGGTGGATGAAAAAAATCACAGAATTGCCTGGTTGGAAGAGATCTTGTTCCAACCTCACTGGCCTTGGACACATCCAGGGATGGGACAGCCACAGCTTCTTCTCTGGGCAACCTGTGCCAGTGCCTCACCACAGCACAGGGAAGAATTTCTTCCTAATGTCTAATATAAACTTGCTCTGTCCGTTTGGAGCCACTCCCTCTTATCCTGTTACTACATGATCTTGCAAATAGCTTCTCTATCCTCCTCAAAATGTCTGAAACATAACAGCTATATACTTATAATAGATTTTTCTTTACTTAAGGTAACCATCACACTTCGTGCCTATTACGTCTTAGGCTTATTATTTATTAAAGGAACAGCTGCTATCGGTCCATCTCAAGAATGAAAGACTGGGAGATGTGTCTGTAAAGAAAATTTCAGACCAGGTATGATGAGAACTCTGTATGTAAGACAGAAAAGAGAATGTGAAATGCAGCAGGTAAATGTCTGCTGTGCTGTCCCCACTAGGATACCACCAATGTGGGAAAGGCAATGTCTCTAACAGACCACATCCAACACTACACAGTCCTCTCAGAAGTATCTTGGACCAGGAGCTGAGTCAGTTGAGCTTTGCTCCCTTGGTTGGGTGTGCTGAGCATCTAGTGCAAGTGTGGCTGGTCTTTGTGTACCCTGAAGGAGCAAACCACAAGTACAGAACACAGAGTGCTGACGATAATGAACTTTTTCTCAGTTGGGAACTTTTCCTCAGTCATGTGCTAAATGGTCGTCTGCTAGCTCAGCTATGAACCAAACAAGGCAAGAGGGCTGCCCTGCATACAGCCATTGCATTCGTGTCTTTTAGAAGACAGAATAAACTACTGTACTCTTGGCACAAACATTATGTTGATAGAACCCACTAATCATGTCCGTTGTATCTGTGAAATTCAAAACTGATCTACAGGAAAATGCAGCAGTTTCAATAAATGCTGCAGGACACGTTTACATAAATATTTCTTTGTGCAGACAATCCTCATCCTTTTTCCACCCTCAGCCTCAAAGCAGAAGCACTCTTTGAAAAAGTCCTTATTTTTAAATTTCATTTCTTTTTGAGATATGCAAAAAAAACCAAATCAGTGTAGGAAAAAACAAAAAGGGAGATTTTTTATTATCAACAAAAGAAAGACAGGAATCATCTTGCAACATATGCTCCAAGTTTTACTACTCATTTGATTTGAGTATATATTTCAATGGTAGACTACAGTCTGGACTAAAAATTCCCACCTTCTTTCTCAAGAAGATGAGTATACTAAGGTTTAACTGCAGAATAAAGATATATCATCAATAGTAATCCTCTATTTCCAAACAAATCAAATTGAAGCACTGGCAGAAAGAGTAAACTAGTTCAACCTTTGCTGTGGACCAAAAGCTAAATAAAACCTGGGACTTCAATAGTCAATGTGAAGGGTGCCAAGATACCATTCAGTYAAACTTTTAAGCATGACTGTACACATCTCAGAATATACTAACACCCATTTCTGTTGAAAATGTCATTTGTTTTTAAGGACATTCTGTGCTGCCAAAAATCTGTATGTTTCCCTTTTCATTMAATGGATCATCATCCTCAGAGGAAAATTTATGGTTTTCTAGACTGCTGAATTTCAAGTAATGCAGGTTTCAAATTAATTTTCACCTTTAATACTGTGGGTATTCGCTTTGAGAAACTAGAAAGGGCACATTATGTAGCCTAGATGAAAACAACAATTTCTATTACAATGAAAATTACAAGGTGGAGAGAAACCATTATCAAAGCAGTAAGACCATTGTCATTGTGTCTCAAAAATTCTCAGAAAAAACAGGCCAAACAATTTTTCCATTTTCAAAAACCCTGTCATCCTTGGCAGCTTAACAAACTCTTTAGCAGGAAAGACTGGAGGGAAGGAACTGCTGCCATCTGTGTCACCTGAAGTAGGCACCAAGACAACAAGCACAGCAGGATTATCAGACATGGTGACAAGAGGAAGCCAAKCAAGTAAATAAAAAAGAGATGGGCCAGTCATTTGGTGGCCCTTTTGGCCCATTTACAGAACAGGAGACTTCTGGGTGTTGCAGCTGTCGGAGACAGGAATGTAACATCAACACACCGAGATCATGCAGCAACAGCCAATGTTTATTGAAGGGCAGCTCCTTATATAGGGACGTCAAGTTTCCTGTGCTTACAAACATGATTGGTTGTGATCTTAGCACTGCTCAGCTCACTTGACCAATGCTATGTGTGCATCCATGATTCACAGGGATTGTGTGGGGTCCCACTGTTCRAACTTGAATCCAACCAATCACTTTCATACCTGGAGACTTATTTACCTCTGCTAAGGACCTAGGCTGGTCGAGTCAGTATCTGTTAAGCCAAATTATCTGTACAGCTATAGAACAGCTATAGCTGTCACATCTGGGGATTGTGGGGTGAATTAATGTCAAAGCTTTAGTATGGTCATACCCCAGCTTTTACTGGGCCTGGCTAAAAGTGGCTTTTGGGTTTCACAAGCAACGTACCTAAATACATGGCACAAAACCAGGGGATTTGAGAAAATGACAAGATAATTTCTGGAAGCATTATGGTTAGAGATCAGAAATATCAACTGTGTTCCGTCAACAGTTATAATTAATTACCTACTACAGGAATTTACCCTAATATTTTCTGCTCCATGTAACACAAAGRTAACAGTTAAGAATGTAGTAAAATTCTTAGTAGTGTTTATAATTTGTTGTTTCTGGGGAGGATTTTTCTAAGAAATACACACTGACCACAAGATGGTCATTTATCTCAGTGATGTTTAGAAAGAAAGTGGACACATGCAATGATTTTACAAAAGAAACCAATTGGTCATGAGATGCCAAGTGTAACACCTCCCAAAGCCAACACTCACTTTACATCTGGGCATCTAGCTAAAGACTGCAAAGCAAGCCAGCTGTTRATTACAAAGTGCACTAGATCTCCAAAATCCCAGGTTTAATTAATTCTCACAATATCCATACTCAAGCTTATTTTATTATAGTTGTGGTTTGGTCTTGGGGGGAAAGAAAAAAGCCAACAAACAGTTACATGCATACTTAAAATGGAAATATGGAAATAGGCATCTCCAAACAACACTAAGTTGGGGAAAAAACATGTCTTAGAAAAAAATTTTTTTGCCAGCTGTCACTGTTTTACAATTCATTTTGGACAGTGGGCTCAACACAGGTGGCAAAATAATTTGAGTCCTTAAGGAACTCATATAATGTATCCTTACTACTAGACATAAAATTCTGCACATGATACCTGCTCTAAATTGCATATATAATAAACATACACCAATATCTTCCATCTGAACACTCCTTTTAAAAAGGGAATGAAGCACACCTAAATTAACTTCCAACTCTGTATATTCATGTAACTCTGAAAGCACACTTTGACAAAGGGCAGGCTCCAGATGGGTTTTATGAACACTGTTAGGAAGACAGGAGCTGWTTGACCTCCAAAAGCACCTTCCTACAACAATAATGTGTAGGTGGGGGAAACCCAACTCCTCCCATAAAACAAAAGGCAAATCCAKGAGCAGAGGTACCCACCTGCTTTGGGACACCAGCTAACCACCCATAAGGTGGCTAGGAAGAAACTTTCCCCAGGGGTAGTTATTGAGTAATTGAGTAGTATGGCAGGGTTTTCCCAAAATTCCTCTGAAACAGCTGGTGCCACAGTGTSAGCAGCAGGACTCACTGAAAAGTGGCTTGGCCTGAAGTGCCATCTAGACCATTCAACATCTTAAGGATTCTGGCACACAGAGCTGTAAACCATCCAAATTAACATCAATTCCCCATTGTTCTAGCTGCAGCACCTGTACTTGACAGCTGTTTGCAGATCAGGCCCATGCAGTTTTACTTTCCAGTAACAGGTACAATCCACACAGCAGCATGCTAGCTAGTTTGACATTAAAAGAAACTACTAATAAATTGTACTTCTCTACACAGCATTCCATTCCACACAAGAAAGCTTCATTTTGTGATATTAAAAAAAAAACAAACAAAAAAACAAGCAAGAGAAGCCATCAGCTTCAGTTACACTGAACACAAGAAAATGTGCAGATAWGCTTCCAGGACCACTTCCTATGAGTACAGTGTTAGAGTTTTCCTAAAGTCAAGGAAGATGGAAGGCAGCATTTAAGTATCTTCCATTTCCTTTAAAAAAAAACAATCTACTGTCTGAGCTTTGCCATATTTAAACTGTGTAATGTGTTGTCCAAATACAAACTCTGATAGTTCCTSKGTTGCACTGAGCTCCAATGCAAAARAAGTAAAGCAAAACCAAGCAATAATAATCTTTAGAACATGTAGGTGGTCCTGCTTATTTCCTGTTCCTCTCTTTCTGCTCTGCAGGGCTCCTCTGCTGCTACTTCCCACATCAAGACTTCAAAATCCACCTAAGCTGGCAGTGCACCACAAAAGGAAACAACGAGAATCTCAAGGTTCACARTACATCTCTGCAGGAGAAATACAAGTCCTTCTGTAGTTTGTGCACCTCCTAGCTCTGTGCTCTGCCCACCACTCAGGCATCTAGCCTTGCACTGTCAAGAGAAGCTCTTTTAAAAGAAGAGCTAACAAGGAGGCAGAGGAACACATCTACTTGTAAGTTTTGATGAAAGGAGAGATGGTATTTTTTATTTTTTGAAAAATACCTTCAAGGAAGAAATCAGAGCCAGAGAATACGTGAAGCATCAGGTTTTTTTTTATTAACAGTGAGGAGTTTCCTGATATATTAATTTTGTATTATTTTAGAGCCAAGGAGCCACAGAGCAAGATCACTGCACTCGCACATTGGGKTTCCACCCAAACAGCCCCTTTTGATAAGTCCCTTCTGGTCTTTCCCAAGCTGCAGGAAGAACTGGGAGCATGGGCTAACTCTATGGGTTTTACAACAGGAGCGCATCTCCCTTTGCAACACAGTCATTATCACACCACTGGAACTGCAATCACAAGTGATCTACAACAAAATCCAGATGGACAGATTTCTCAACAGAAGTACAGGTGGAAAAGCCAAACCTTGCCTTGCTTGTTGCCCCTTCAAGGCTCTGTTTGGTAAAAAAACACAGTTCCTGAGCAGATGGTACAAAGAGATGCTGCTACAGCAAGAGTGGAGAACCAAGAAAGCTGCCTCAATGCCAAGGAACATAAAGGCAGACATAGGAAGAGTACCTGTCTGCTGGATTAGCAGAGTATTTACTCTCAGCCTCTGCCTAGAGCAAGAAATAGAGCACACAGGAAGAAGCAATCTTTCTTTAGGGGAAAAATGCGGCATTAAAGGAGAGAAAAGAAAGGAAGGAAAATACCATATTTGGCAAAAGCAATCAAAAAGGAGATTTTTACCTGCRTACTATTCCAACACAAGAGGTACTGCATCTGAGCCTTGCTGCTTATTGCTTCCTGCTAATGGGAAAATGCAAATTTGTCCCATTCCCTGATAGCAAGTACTTGTCTTGCAGCCAAGGTACACAGCAGAAAGCAAGGGAAATACTAGGCATTTTTGGAATAMCAACCACAATAACAAGGAGTTCCCCAAAGCTAAGAAGTCAGTTTGAGTGGCATTTACCAGCAATCCTCTACAMATTATTTTATTTGGTAGAAGTGGGCACTATTATCCACTTTCATTTCTCTTGTGGGGTCATAGGTTTAATAGCAAATATTAAATAATATTTTATTTTATYTATTTAATATTTRCTGATGCTCTTATWTTTTTTTATTATTCCTTTMCTCRCTCTCAATRATTTCTTTATCCATAAATTAACTTTATTTAGATACATCAAAGAAGACAACAGAAAACAAAAAGAGATCTTTGAAACTGTACTAGTAGGACAGATTAGGCTAGTTTAAGTTAGGTGGTCTTGTAAGTGATAAACAAAAATATGAGTTTCACAAAGCTATTTTCTTAGTAAAGAGTCAAAGTAACTTGTCTTAGGGTGACTTTATAATGCACGTGTCCCCAAATCGTCTGTTCTGTCTGTGTTGGATATTGTGTCCTGTACCTTTAAGACTGGTTCTGAGAACGAAGGGGGAGAAAAGAGAAGTGCACCGTTTGTTTTCAGAAAAGCAGCTCACTCCTCCACATTCCAGCTCCTGGACTGTTCATCTGAGGCACGGACAGGCGGTGGGACAGAGATCTCCTTTGCTTTTAGTTAGTTTTAGCTAGCTAGGGCAGAGAAGTTTCCTGGACTGGATTTTTTTCCTTTTTCTTGGGACTGTTTAAACCTGCTGTGGACTGAAAAACCCACGAGAGCGAGAGCACCAGGAGTCCAGACCTGTGAGCCACCGGGCCAGGCTGGCATTTTCCAGTGCCAGAGGGACTGATAACAGACTGAGCGAGCTGAGCTCCCATGGCAAGGACTTTCTCAATTTTTCCAGGTTTTATTGTTTCATATTATTCGTTTTTATGTTTGTAAGCACTTTGTTAAATAAATAGTTTTTTCCCAATCATCTCTAAAGAGATTTTATTCCCAAAACAACAGGGGGACAGGCCGTTTCGGTTTGCTCCCCAGAGGGACCCCATTTGGGAGGTTTCCATCCAAATTTGCCCTAAACMAAAACACTACKGATGAAGAATCAATTTCAATTGCCATTACAGTATCACCCTTAAAGTGAATATTTTGCCCAAAWGCAATAAAAACTCAATAAAACACTGCAAAACCTAGAAACAACAATCAATGGGTGAAAGGACAGGAATAAAGACGCCAAGAGAGGAAAGGTGTGAAAAAAAAATTCTCTTGCTTTCTAAAGAAATAGTTTCACAGGAACTGGTTTGACACTTAGGAAACAAAGCAGCTACTGCAATGGTAATGTGCAATAGCCAGCCCTTAAAAAAAAAAAAAAAAAAAAGATGGCATAGTAAATGTAAGGACTAAGGCAACTCAAACCATGCCCTTTTGTTCCACTGCATGAAATAACACATTTTCCTTTCAAACTGTCACACACTGGTACAAGGTTATTGTACTATCACATCACAGAGACAAAACAAAATTAGATCTGTATGTTCTCAGTATATAAGCAAGTGGGTAAGAAGTTTCTGCTCTCAAATATGAAATCAATCATTGTGACTTCATCTATAGGGGAAGCTTTTCTATTAAGAAGCCTCTGAATGGTTTTGTGTGCAGCAAGGCCAATAACTCTGGACTGMGCAAGTGCATTTCAGTGTCATGGTAGAACAGAAGTCATGTTACAGCTGATCTTTCCCAATCAGCCCAAAAAGACCAAGGGCATTTTATATAATAAATTGCCACCTCAGCTTTATTCAAAACACTTTAGAAGAAAGAAGTCCATTGCACATGTACTATACAAAAATTATCCCCCAAGGGTAGAAGAGAGACAAAATTTTCCTACAGTCCCAGTGACTCCCTCAGCAACCAATTCCTGAAGCTGTTTTAACAGGCACTGGAGAGAACCTCTTCAGAAAGGACAAGAAGGCAATAGAGCAAAAGAGGTCAACAAAGAAAGGGAAGATTCCTACAGACTGAGGTCTCCAGCACATGCCTGCACTTATGTTTTGAAAGAACAACCACTATAGTTATTCCTGAGACAGCACTTACTTCCTGGCAGTACTGAAGAATCCCTTCTTTCGTCCCRATGCAGGTCTTGGTGCCAGAGGGGTCTGATTCCCACTTTCCGTTCTGCACGTTCATATGCATGTTGAGTTTGCCACAGAACATGGCAATCTGAGGCTCTGCCAGYAGCCCTGTATTTCCATCAGCAGGCACCTGGAAGGAGAAGAAAAGTTTTAATCTCACATTTGACATTTCAGTCCAGCCAAAGCAGCAACAGGTCAAGAAAGTCTCAGACAAACTCCAGATTCATCCACTCATCACAGCAAAGACCAAAAGTTTTGGTTTAGGGAGATGTGAAAAATATAAATGGGGTGTTCATAGAAATCAGATTACAACAGTATAATTTTAAATCTGTAACCAAACTGTTTTGTGGCCCAAAAGTGTCTTCTTAACAACTTGGGCTAAACACAGAACAATGAGCACACTTGGAGCACAGTTACAGAAGTTTAATTTTCCAAATRCAGCTGTTATAATGTGGGAGAGGGGTTCACTGACAACTAAATGAAACAGTAACAAGTTTCCTAAAAAACCTCATAGAGTATCCTTTTTCAAGCCCCTCAGTAGTTCATCTCCTTGTTGAGCACACGTATTTTATCATGTCTTATAAAGATGGTGGGTTAATAGCAACTTCCATCTAAGCTGTTCTCAGATTGAACTTCAAAATGCAGAGGGGCTGGGGAGGTATCAAAATGGCTCTGCTGAAGGTTYAGCTCACARCCAAGAATTACAGAATACTGGTCTCCCCAACAAGCATTAAARTATCAGGCTCAAGACACATGCTCCTCCTCTCAAATGATAGACACTGCCCAGGACACCCAAACCAAGCACAGCTGGGGCACAGAGCCAGACATCAGAGGGACCCTCAGCACAGGTTTAAATCCCTCCCATRTGGGGCCACAGCACTGAAGACAAATCAAGAGCCAACCCCAGAAGGCGAAAGGACTCGCTTTTCGTTTTGCATCTGAAGAACATGACACAAAGAAACCTCCTCTCTGGGTTGGGTACTTCAAGAGACAAGACTACAGCTCTCCACTGCCACTCATGCTCCAAAGGCCAGTTGATTATATTCAGGGTGCAGCAGAGTACTCATTTCAGTTTAAATATTATTTTTAACTTTTAATCTCTTAACTGGAAGGCTTCTCAAGAGGAAAATTAAAAACATTTTAATTTAAAGATTCACCAAAAACTGAAGAAACAGAATTATGGTATCACAGGAGATATGCAAACCCAGGATATTAGTTTGACTCTGTTTAAACAAACACACAAAAAATTTAATGAATTTTATATGCCTACAGTACCAAAAAAAGCCCTAAACTCCACACTAAGAAACCTTGCAGGAGTGAACATCTAACTATCTATTGGATTAGCACTGAAAGTGAAAATGTCAAAATTAAACCAAGGTTTTGTTTGGAGTATTTTTTATAAGAGAAAAGAGAACATTTCCAGTTTTCATAAGATGTTAACTTGTTACTGAAATTCAGCTCAAAAAAAATAGAAAAATAAAAAAAAAAAAAGACAGGAACACCCCAACAAAAAAAAAAAAAGAAAAATAAAATAAAAAAAGACAGGAACACCCCGACTGGCCAAGATTTCCCTTTACTATCTCAATTTCTCTTCTCTTGTGCAATGAGTATATTCTGTACAATTTAACAGTCACTATCACTGTTGTTCCACAGGGTAATTATAGAATTTTCCAGTAACTGGGATGACACCATGTCTTGGCTTGCCTTGATCACAAAAACCACCACATGCTTACTCCTTCTAATACCTTCAGAAACTTTGGAAAGCAACTCAAATGTAACACATCTGCAACAATCTGCAAAATATCCTCCAAGTTAATTATTTTATTTTTCTTTACACATGCCTTGTCAAAATTTCAATTAAAATAGAAGTGAGTCATTCCACAGGTGATGTGTGGATGAGAATTCTATGTTCCCAGTCTGCTCCTCCAACTGAGAYCTTTAGTAAATTAATAAAGCACACAGTAGTCCCACTACTAGATTTTAGATTTTTTTTTTCACCTAAAATCATAACCAAACTCAAGTATTTAGATCATAGACTCAAAGATTCATTTAGGTKGAATGAGACTTTACAATTGAGCTTAACTGCAAACCTAACCAAGTTTAACCAAACTAAAAGCCAAAAATAAAAGATAAAATTTAACTRATTTCAAGGGATCTCTATATGGTGCAAGTTCCTGCTAATGTAAAATCTCATTAAATATTACTCATTTTAAGAAACATTGAACAGTGGTTTGATCATGAAGGGGTTTGGACTGCAGTGTTTTTGGGGAAAAGTGGGGAAACGTAGCACTTCCTGTAAAACACATACACTTATAAAGATTAAAAACACACAAAAAAGCAGGAGACTAGAACATTACTAAAACTTACACAGTGGTAAGTGAGTAGTCCCACACATACTATCATAACCTTTTAAACATGTGAATGAATTCATCACTGGTCACATCAAGGRTATATCCAGCTAAAATATGTGAGCTGGTGACGAATTTTATGTATCACTCAAGTTTTCTGCATAACCAATGGTTTCATTCATTTATGTTCATACCCTCACAAGAAAAAACTATCAGCACTACAAYGCAATTAAATAATCTAGACCACCCATCTACACTGATAAGCAGCTTCTATAGAAGGAATGCTGAACAACATAAAGCTACAGTCCAGTTTGTTACAACAACACCTGTATTGGCAAATCTCTCCTTGACTAATCCTAAAGCTCCCAGGCAGACTAATCTCCCAAAGAATAGCTCAYGGGACACAAATTACATTAACAGCAACTATTTATTTTATTAGTACTCTGCAAAAGCAAAAACTCAAAGCATATTAATGGAATTGTAATCRCATATTATTTTTTCTCTTTTGCATATGACTTTGAAGTAGCAGCATGGCTTTTTTCCTTCCTCTTGGCAAATCATTACATAACAGACCAATTAGCACAGCATCTCAAGGTAACTTCAAATGTTATGCTCAGTTTTTCTTAGTATATCCAGTTTTCAAAGATCAAGTAAGAACACTASTCATCACTTTCACAAGACATCTGTAATATGATTTCTGTAAGGGGAACTACATAAATTTGAAAAATGGCATGTACAGCACTATGACAAAATTATCTCAGTTGATGGTACACTATTTGGATCTCTACATTAGTCTACTATGTCACAAGACATTCAAGCACCAGCCTGACATCTTTTCATATAGAAAACTAAATTATTAATTTTTAGAAGTGTAAGGATACGAGTTCTGAAAGAAAGGTTCTATGGCTGTGRTAAAGCTCAATGCTGACAACAGGATCTCTCCCCTTTAAAGAATTCCAGCATATCAGAGGTCTGTCYTCCAGTTTCAAGACTCATTTCACCTCCAGCTGAGTGCATCGTCCTGCATAATCCTCTGATACATTTCCTTCTTATCAGCAGATAAATGATAAAGTGCTTAAAACATTGTTCTAAAGAATACAAATTCAAAATATCTTTCAAGGACAGGCTTTCAGCATTCTGCATACTCTAACAGGTGGGGATATTAAAAGAAAATCCAACCAAAACTAAAGACTGAAATCAGAAGACAACTCTGTACGATGAAGCCCACTGGGTATGTAATTGCTTTGGATATGGAAAGAAGAGGGACATAATTCAGCTGTTTTCTCCTCAGATTGGGCAACTTAGGACAGAACAAGGTCAGTCTTAGTAAGGCCACTTGAATGGCATYATTTAATTACAGGAGCCTGTCTTTAAAAGCAGGTGTTTCATTGTGGTTTTCTGTTTGTTTTTAGAGAAAATAGTCATTACAAGTATTTACTTAATGTCAAAATGTTGAATTACATACAATAAAAAAAAAAAAAAAAAGAAATCATGTAAGCATTAGGAGACTAAGATATAGGGAATATGTTTCCTTTCCATGCTAACAGATAGCAGAAATGACTCTGCTTTCCTATCTTCCAGGTCTGGCAATTTAACACATTTATTTGAGGAGAGATTTACATCCACATGGCATGCTGGATGCCACTTATACCMTTTCTGAGACACTCAAAAAGGATTTTGATAGCAGAGTACAGAGGACTGAAAGAAGTTTTTTTTAATTGCAAAACTATAAGGAACACCTTACATTAACAAAAGTGTGGAGTTTTTTTAGATCACTGCCATGCCATCATAGTATCAAAAGGCCTTTTCCTGTCAAACACTATCATTATTTAAGACAGAAAGCACAGCTCTCTCCCTGCCTTCATTCTCTCTTTCTGCAGTTACAAAAACAATTAGTATCCTTGCTAATAGCATTTCATAATCCCTATTTAACCAACCAGTGTCGGCTTTTTTCACAATGCAGGTTACATTCAGAAAACACAGGCTGCAAGGTTTTACCCTCAAGAGGTTTTCCATCAAGGAAGCAAAGTAACACCACTTCAGATAGCTCTGCTATTACCTTATAATTAAGAACTAAAACATAGTAAGAAAATAAGCAGATCTTTTATGTGCTGTTATTAACCATTGAAACATCAAAAGCCAGAAACATCAAAATTCCCCAGAAGTCCCTAAGACAGCTTCAGTGATTTATATTGCTTTATTCTGCAAATACTAACCTAAAGCCACTTTTATAAACATTTGAAGYTTATTTATTTGTAATAATTACTTCATTTGCAATTACTTTCAAGCAGAGGACATTCAATAAATAGGAACCTCCATATCTACAACCTGCTCAAGAACAACAACTGTCATCCTTATTTTAGGAGATGACTAAAATAATCCCTCCCTGATTTTCATTTTCAATGCTAACATGAGTTCAAACCTCTGACCAAGAAGTCAGTTTTAATGTTTAACAACAGTAAAACAGGGGTTTAAATAATGTGAACAGTTATGCATATCCAATCATTACATCACCCTTCCAACCCATTGCTGTGCTTCCTCCAAACTTTCATACCATATTCAGGTTGAAATCTGAGGTTTCTCATTAACTAAAGCAGCACCAATTTGCATAYATAGCAGTTTACTTCCTCTATGAAATCAAAAAAATAAAAGAAATTCTGCCTTTGAAGTGGGGCCACTCATAACTGGTTTTTCTATGAAGAAAAAATAGAATGAGTATAAAAGGACTCTCTGCTTGCCTTACACATTCAGTGTGCAAAACATGATACAGAGACTTGTTATTCCCAGGTTTTTTTCCACTGTACTGTCTGCTGTACCCTACAAGGGAAGATTGTTGCTCAGTTCTCGAAGTCTGTGGTTCAAACCAAGCAAATGCCATGCAAATACAGGCTTATATCACCAGATACAGATCTGTGGCCTCTTGCCCATTAGATAGCCATCAACTTTGGCAGACTGTAATCTGTTACACTCTGTTCTAGACATCTTATTTAAGCCGTATAGTATTTGTCTCCTAGCATTGTCAGGATATTCACAGAACACAAATGCATTAAAGATTATTTGTATTCAAAAACCTGCACATGTAGATGCACAACACCAAAGTCTCCTTTCTTAAAAATGCAATCAGGACAAAAAAAAGAAGAAAAAAAAAGAAGAAAAA